>JAHHFK020000698.1:0-35847 GCA_024533555.2 Aedes koreicus
GCTGATCTACGCACAAATATATCGATTAAATGTCTTCTGGTGATTGTGAGCAGATTTTGAAGATTTCTATTGCTTTACAATAATGTACATTCTCTAGCATTCTAAATGATTTCAAATTGTTCACCTGTTCTCAAAAAATCATTGCATCATACTTCGCACTGATCACTGTGACCAAATTACATTTCAACTTCACCATTTTGGGCCTTTAAAATTAAGCTATAATTGATATGTTGCACATCGCACGTTCTTCTATTGAGAAAATTGGGCTTTTGCAACGGATTCTGGAATATCCGGATACTGATCACCGAGGCCAGATAACAACGTGGAGAGAGACATCTGTTACCCCATCGTCACCCTCTTTCTCTCGGGTGGTTTGAAGACCGAGCTGGCCAGCCCATCGTGGTTTGGCGATGGAAATGCCGTCAGTGGCAAGCTTGTATATATAGACAAGGCCGATCGACCAGAAGGTATCAGTGTGCATTCAGCCAGCAAATTTGTAGCTTGTAATTAGCTTTTCGAAGATCTCAAACAATACAGCAAACATGAAATTGGTGAGTCGGTTTCTGAAGAGTGGTAGAGTTCAAATGTGCAATCGTGTGATCTGTGTTCTTTTTGTGGATGCCGTGTGTTAAATATGAGTAGGTCAGTAATAATACAAATGGAATTTTGCTTATTTCTTTTTGACAGTTCATCGCACTGTCCGCATTGATGGCCGTAGTCGCTGCCGGTGGTGACCACTATGTGGAGCACA
Organism: Aedes koreicus; assembly: GCA_024533555.2. Taxonomy (NCBI): domain Eukaryota; kingdom Metazoa; phylum Arthropoda; class Insecta; order Diptera; family Culicidae; genus Aedes; species Aedes koreicus. The sequence goes on from JAHHFK020000698.1 coordinate 752, forward strand.
AGCACATTCCGATCGTGCACAGCGAACTGTCGCAGAGCAGCAACGGTCAGTTCAAGTATGCGTATGAATCGGGCAATGGAATCCAGGCTCAGGAGGAAGGTCATGTCAAGAACTTTGGCACCAAGGACCACGAGTCCAACGTAGCCCACGGATCGTACTCGTACGTCGATCCCCATGGTGTTCCAGTTTCGGTGAGCTACGTTGCAGACGAAAATGGATTCCAGGCCCATGGCTCGCACATCCCAACTCCACCACCACTACCAAAGGAGCTGGTTGAGGCCTACGCCAAGCTTGGCAGTCATCCAGAGGCTCACCACGATGAACCAGAAAGCTACAAAGGTCACTAAGTAGATCCGGCTGGGAGCCCGAACAGATGTCCTTTATTCCTCTCAGATGAGCAACATGCCAAAAGATGATAGTCTATCCGATTTTCTACCGGATAGTGCATAGTGAAAGATTTTTGATAGTAGTGTTTTTCAAATTCAATAGAAAGATTATAAATAAACGAGATGATATTAAATAATCTAGCTTGGTTTACCTGCCAAATTAATTAACGCATTTAGATTTGATGTGATGACAGCGATTTGCGGCAACCGTGAAACGGATCCTTTTAAAGCTCAGTTGGTAAAGGAGCAGATACAAAGCAACCCCGTGTGGGTTGATGGGTTCGATTCCCTGTCTGGTCGAAGAATTTTTCAGAAAGGAACATTTCTCGACTCCTTGTGCACAGGGTTTGATTGTTCTTGCCACACAATCATACAGTTGTATTGAAAGCTCTCAATTAATAACTGTGGTCGAGGTAATAACTAAGTCGAACAGCAGGCAATAAACTGATTGTAACAAATAGAGTAGAGTTGGGCTAGTTCTCACTATCGATGTCACGAAATCTAAGGATACACACAGAAAACTACCAGAATGTCACTTGGAAGCAGTTAAAGAACACGTGTTCCACACGAGAAATAATCTGATCATTAAAGTGAGAAATACCGGTCATGATTTTATTATTATGATATGTTATGAATTAACACCACGAACAGTATTCATGATATACTACTTTCCGCCGAAAAAGCAAGGTATGAAATTATGAATCATTTGGGTTAAAACCATGCGCTGAATTCCTGATATTGAAAAATCAATCATTAATCTGACCAAACTACTTTATCGACTCTAAACGTAAACAAAAACTTTAAGCGAACGTCATGATTTGAACCAAGTGTTGATGGGAAAGCTGGGATAATACACTGGAGGATGAAACTACTGCGCGATTGTTATTCTTGAATTAATGAGTAATTGGTGAGGCTGATAACCAGTCCCTGTTTTTATCACTTACTATCATACGCAATGAAAAGCATTTCGAGTCAGTGTAGATGAATTTTATTTGTTTTGAAAATCGCAGATGTCAAAAACAAGGGCGATGAACAAATCAACTCATTATGCTTCTATGGCTACTCGTTTCTTGATACTCATTAGAGTTTGAGTTTTCTATGCAGCTTTTTTAAAATCGCAAGTGATCATCATAAATCATAAAGTCATTTTCAATTCAGAGTCTTTCTGCCCTCTATTATCATAATTTCAACTTGTAGTAATAGTAACCTATCGATCTGAGCCTAAAATAAATACACATCATGCCCTACATCAAAAGAAACAAATATTATTTCTTCATTTGAGACTGAAAATCAGCCCCACCTAAATAAATATGAATATTGATATTGACAACAGCACAGGCGATAATGGAAATCTATCGACGAATGAACAAAACCAAATAATAACTTCGAAACTCAGCGGTTGCTCTGGTCAAGAGAATACTGTCATTTCAAAACACAAATTCACAAAGATAGACCAACTATCCGTATAGGTTGTCTTAATTTTCAGCTCATTTGAGAGCTGATGAATTGATTTTTACCGGCACTGCTGATAACACAGTTTTAGATTTGAGGCAAAACAACAATTCAAAAATTGACTGTTGGTATCGGTAATTTTAAAATGAAATCATAAATGAGTGTCATGAATTCATTAAATAAGATAGAAGCTCGTTTCATGATTTTTCGATTTTTGAAAAATAGCAACGGATTTGTTTCCGTGTATTGCTGAAATGTGGCTGATTGATGTAGCAACTGAATGACAAAATGAAGAATAAAAAAAAAAACAGGCCCTATGATTTTACTAACGGTTTGCATGTTGTAATTTTGGTTTTTATAACTAGCAACAAGTTTCAATGCATAACGAAGGTTAATTTGAAAAGTTTCAAGTTCAGCAAATAGAAACATTTGTCTTAACTTCAAATGGATTTTCATATTTTTAGCATGAAAGGGCAATTTGGTCACATGATCGTTGGGTAAGTTGATCAATGGAAATTCTATCAATATCCTCGATTGTGCCGATCTCACGAAACATTTCAAAGTGGTCTATCATATTGCTGTTAAAAAATGAAGTGTTTTCGATATACCTTGGAGCGAACGTTAGCTGTCGAATGTAAATCAAAACAAAAATCGAATCTGCTCATGCATTTGCGATCACGGACCTGGAAATAAAGCGTGAATTCGTGGAAAATGGCACACACAAATCCCATTAACCGTGTGAGTAGAAATTCTGACATTTGAGCAAAACTGGTTCAATGAGTATTGTTTTCGTCTGTCAAGTTTCATAACATGGCCTTGGCTTCGGAACAGCAAATCCTGCGTGAAACAATCGTGAAGACCTTTGCCTGTGGTGATCGATAATATCAGTGTCCATATATATTATGTACGCTTTATTTCGAGATGAGTGTCGTCACTCTTAATGGGAATGTTATAACTGTTTTCTACACACGGACAAAAATACACACGAAAAAACAAGCTGGTTGGCGTCGCCTAGGCAATGTTGTCAATCTGCCAATTGCGAAGTGAGGGGATGCGACTGAAGGTCTTATACCTTTAAATCATATTGTATATTTTCCATTCTCATTTTACTAATAACTTCAGCACGCTTTGGAATCATCTTTGCATTCCAAAACTATGTAAGAGCCTGTAGCAACATGACAGGCATCAAAGGCTGGATTTGTATTTCAGCATTTCCACATAACATTTTGTTTAAAATTGCACTTCTGAACTTCAACAACTATATTCATTAAAGACTGGCATGTGCTTATAAGTAATATAGGATTATATTTTAATGTTGTGTTTGTGGTGTTATGGTAAGATAAGCCATTTATTTCAGAAATTATCCAACCGGACTCTTCGTTCACTCCAATCGCTATCTTTCAACTGTTGCAAGAACAGAGAAGAAAAATATTACAAATATTACAATGTCTTATAAAATAATATCTTTTATTGAAATTTTATCTTTGATATTTGGACTGATCTATTCTGTTTTCAGCTTTCCCAGGACTAGTAGGATATTAATGCATATTTATTTTTCAGTAACAATCCATTCAAGTTTTAAATTTGAACAAATCAGCATTTTTGTCTGTAATGATATCTTAATTTGTTGTGTACAAAATATACTAAATATTAAATAACATATAACGGGGAAAGGGAGCGACCATCAGGGCACCCAAGTAAAACAATTTGAATAGAGAGCATGGGACTGCCTCCTCCCTATTGTTAACATTTCGTGGAACGAGGGTGGGCTCTTTGACCCCACCTATTGGGTTTATTCTGTCAATCGAGGGCTCGATTCTAGTGCTGTGAGTGTGAACTTGCTTTTGGAAGGAGATTCTCTTCCCTAAATTCGCGGGTTTTGCGTAAGTGTCTCTGCTTACGGGCCCGCCTAAATGTTTTTGGCCCTACATACAGGAGCTTGCTGATCACAAACAATAATAGAATCCTGATCAAACCGTTTTTCAGATTATTCCACTGCTATGGAAAGTTACCTTGCTGCAATAGATGGTAGTATTACATAATCAATAAATCAAATCATGTAGACAGCACTTACTATGCATCCCCAAATCACCAAAAATGAGTTCAAATTGAAGAACGTCTGGATGTAAGTGAACAAACAGATGAGAAAAGCTGTTGTACAAGACTAAATTGATGAAGTCAAAAGAAAGGTGCTAGCATTTGGAATGGGAAAATTAGTCAAGTGAAATAAAGAAGCCGAATTTTTGTGAAAATATATGTCTGTGCCATTTTCCACAAATACACCCTTTACTAAATTTGATCCGCTAATTTTGTATCGCACATAAACATAATTGCTTCGAAAAACAATGTATCATTATGTCACTTACATGCCCCAAATACTGATTGAATTACCCCAGATATGGGACTAGTGACAACCATACCATACGTAAAACACAGAATGTTTCTAAAATGGAAAAAATATTTTGGACCGTTGAATTTTTTACAGGGAGTACAGTATGACCCATAAAAAATGCGAAACTAATAACCCATTTTTGAGAAGGTTCAAATATTAATTTGGCTGATTTTCAATGTGTGAGTAATCTTCAAATATTGTACTGTCAAGCTGTGTAAATAAAAAATAATGTTCACCTGAAATAGTTCAGTAAAATTTACGAATTAGTGGATTAAAGACCAATTCAAAGTGAATTAGGTCGCATTCAAGTGATAATAACTCAAGAATTAAACAACATTTCACCGTTTCGAACGAATCTTGTGATCTTGTTTCTTGTGATCGATGCCATCATGATCTGCACAGTCGCTGGTGACACTGTTCCGGCGAACTTATTCCACTTTAAACGCATTTGTTGTGCATTTGTCACTTTTTTACCGCATCCTCGAAGTTTTCGCTTGACAATTGCCCAATATTTTTCGATCGGTCTGAACTCAGGGCAATTTGGAGGATTAGTCGCTTTGGCGACGAAATTAACATTGTTTGCAGCATACCATTCTAGTACCTCTTTAGAGTAGTTGCAGCTGGCTAGATCCGGCCAAAACATAACGTTGGTCTTGCGTCTCCGAATGAAGGGTAAAATCCGCTTTTTCAGACACTCTTTAATGTAAACCTTCGACGTCATTGTGTGAGACGTGATGAAAACCTTGGTTTTAAGGCCACAACTGCAGATTACTAGCCAAATCATTAGTTTCCGAGCAAACTTATCAGCAAAAACAAATTTAGACCTGGAAGGGACATTCCCACGACCAGTTGCTAGGTAAAATTTTCGTACGGGGATTTGTTTATAATCCATTTTGACATATGTTTCGTCATCCATTAAAATACAGCCTTCAAATTTCATCAAAACTCGTTCGTATAGTAACCGTGCTCGCTTTTTGGCCACTAAATTTTGTTTCAGCGAGCGATTCGGATGTTTACTGGCACAGAAAGACTTATATCCTTCTCTTGAAAGGATGTTACGCACGGTGGAAAAGTTGGAATCGTACTTCTTTGCTAAATCACGTACCTCAACACCTTTCTCCTCAGCTCTTTCTCGCTAGTTCCACTTTTATGATACATGCGCTGTGCTCTATCCACACTCAGAGTATCCTTGTAACATTTGATTACACGACACAGTTGACTTTGGGAATTTTACTACTTTTGCTATTTTTGAGGCAGACCACGAAGGATTCTCTAGATGTTTGTGCACAATTTTCTCAAGTTCCATGATCCGTAATTTAGAGATGCGCCGATCAATCGAAAAAAACTTTTCCCTAATTTCTTCGTCAATGAAACATCAACAAATGCCTGTCAAACGTTTTTTTTTTGTATTGCGGCGATTGTGGGATGTCATCTGGAAACAGTATAGGGTGGCAACGGTTGCTTGTTAGTTTAATAAATGTTCATAAAAACACAACTGTTGGCCTGAAATAAACAAACGCTTTATTTCCTATAAACTTAAAGGCCGTTCACAAAAAAAACCCAAAACACAAAACTTTTTTTAAAAAAAACAACTTTTTTTTTTTTTTTTTTATTTTTTTTTTTTTTTTTTTTAAAAATAAAATTTCAAACCAAACTCATATAGATATATTTTTATATATTTTTTGTGTTTCCGCGCTTTGCACGCACGCCGAACGTGATCAAATCGGTCCGTGCCAAAATTGCTCGCAACCTGGTACGTTCCATAAGAAAACTTGCCAAGGAAGCCAATATTTCTGAGAAATCCATGCGGAGAATCATCAAAGAAGACCTGCATGCATCTTCCAAAGCCAGAGTGAAACGCCACTTGATTACGGACCGGGTCAAGGAACTACGAGTGACTCGTTCCAAGAGATTGCTTTCCTTGTTGAAGAAGGAAAAAATGATAATCCTGCTCTCGGACGAAAAGCTTTTCAGCATTGATGCTATGGCCAACAGCCGCACGCACCAGTTCATTTCACCGCAGAAAATGGAGAACGTTTCGGAAAAAGTGAAATTCAAATTTCAAACCAAACATCCGGCTGATGTCATGATGTTTGGCTTGGTGGCGTCCAACGGTTTGAAAATGCCGCCTGTTTTCATTGATGCTGAAGTTAAAATCAATACCGAAGTGTATATCGGTATTTTAAAGAACCAAGTACTTCCCTGGGTGAAGGCCTTCTTCTCCGAGTACCAAAACGTTGTCCTACAGCAGGATGGAGCGCCGTGTCACACGTCCAATCGAACCCAACAATGGTTGAACGATAACATGAAGTTTTGGTCGAAGGATTTGTGCCCCCCTAGCAGTTCAGATCTTAATCCGTTGGATTATTCGATTTGGGCATATTTTGAAGCACAAGCCTGCAAAACATCACACCCTAGTGTGAGAACCCTGAAGTCAACCATAACACGCACATGGCAGTCAATGTCGGAGGACTACGTCCGAAAGGCATGCTCTGGCTTCCGGCGTCGGCTTGAGGATGTTATTAATAAAAATGGAGGAAACATTGAATAAACTTGTTTAAAAGGACTCTATAAAGATAATTGCACTCGAAAATGTTGATATTATTGCTTGAATTAGTTGAAAATGGGATTTTAAAGAAATAGAACAAATTTTCGCATTATTTTCTGCCGCACCCTGTATTGTGAGACGTGTCCGCGTAAATGAATTACGTAGTATATCAAGTTTGATATAATTGGTTCCAACTTCTCAAGTAGCACAACTTGTTTTAATAGAGCATAAACATCTCTCTTGAAACAAATTAGGGATATTTTGTTTGGCTATGTACCTCAAAATCATACACAACAGCAACGCAAAAAGCGCAAGGATGGAGCCTATTTGCAACTTGACATTGTTTCTACAGAGTTGCAATGGCATTTTGTACAACTTTGAAATATTTCAAATCGCATTGCAACCAAGTGAAATGATACCGATGTTTAAAAGAATGCGAGGATAACTTTTTCTTTAATGGATATCGTTGTCAACCAAACATTCGTGATAAAAATACAGAGAAGTAAAATGGTTTGAAAATCGTGTTGGAATAATTTTATTCCTTAAACGCATTCAGATTTACTGATCAATATTTTGTTCTACTACGAAAATTATAAATGCCTTAAAATAAATCCTCGAGTATAGAACATTGCTACAGAACTAGAAAAACGAAAATTTGTGTAAAATTATGTTTACATTTAGAAGAATCAGATTTCTGATTCAGTTGAAGAATGATTAATCGTTACAGGTTCATGTTAGATTCAAACTCTAGAGGAATGAGTGGAATTTTAAAATCTCATTCTTCATTGCAAAACTTTGGCATATGGCGTCTACGAACAAACTAAATGCACTACCGGCTAAAATAATTATCAATCCATTCTTAACACGTGAAGTGCTTCTATGATATTTATCTTTGCAGACATATTTAAATTATGGCTAGCTGGGAAATAGCGACAGTAGTAGTTTGAAAGTAGGTTTTCTTTGTTTACGTTTACCTCATTTACTTAGAATTTAAAAATACTGAATTCAACATAATTATATATTAATAATTTTAATATTAAATTAAATTTTTAGCTCCTAATTTTTCAACCGATATACGTAACGTCCTGAAAAGGGTATAATGACTGGAATCACAAGTAAAACAACAATGTCTCATACGCCTTTAAAGTGATCAATCCATTGGAACAAAGAATTAGAATAATTCAGAAGCTACACCATGTTTTGTTACTTTTAAAAACTGAAGATCAATGGAGTGAGGATTCCGTTAAGAGGTTAAAACGGATAAATAAAATACAATTCTAGTATTACTAACTCTTTCATGTATTCGTAGCCTAAATTGCTTGCAATTTCATTGTCCGTAATTTTAGTCTAGATCACACAAAAAATCTCCAATTATAAAATGTGTTATTTCAATAACTTTAGACTCAACTGTATCTAAGGGAAGTCAAATTAGCATGTTGGTGGAAAATATCAAACCATTTCAAACATGTACATGAACCCAACAGCCAATCATTTCGGCATTTCAATTAACTGAGATTCAGTGAATATATAACCGAGATTTGGCTAACTAATTATTTTTTCCGATACTCAGCAAACAAACAAACATTAAACAGGAATATCAGCAAAAGTAACTGCCGAGTTGATCGGCTGTTGGACTTTTTGCCGAGAAAAATTGAGTGTGTAGAACTTATAGTGCAATTGATTGTAATTATTTACTCGCATTGTTTATGACGAAAAACCACTAGCCAAAAAACTTCAATCGTACACACATGGAATTATGTACGAAGTCTCGGCTTTCTGAAACCGAGATCGCAAAGCCGACCTCTCGGCTTTGATCTCGGCTTTTTTATGTTAATTGATTGGGTTTGGGTTAAACTGAAAACTCATATAGTTTGCTGGGAATCTCGGCATGAGCAAACAGATATATCGGTTGAAATTCGATACAAACAGAAATGAGGCTAACCGAGATTTCGGTTAAATTGTGTAAATATTCGAAATTCCGAATTAGATTTTCATCGAAACACTGAATACTTCATACCTACAACAACCTCTTGAATTCAACCGTTACTTAGCCTGATCAGATTATGTATTGATTAATTTTTCATTCATATCAAAACACATGGTCGGTAGTGTGTCTTTCATTTGGATATATTTCATTCGTCATTGCTGTTGCGGTAATGTGTAATTGAGCGTTGCAAGAACGTAGCATTGTTTATTGACATTATGTTGCGTTCTCATTACGTTGCGCATGTGGCTCAATAAACGCATTTTGAATGCGATAATCTTTTTATGTTTCATGTTGCACTGGAGGTCAAAATTACCTCATAATAAACATCACATACACTGGAAAATATTAAGTTAGCTGCAAGTTTACAAAGACAAACAGATCTCGACTAACTCCAATGTTTGTTTTGAATGGTCTAAGTGAACCATTAGAGCAACATCAATGAAATATCTAGTACCTAGTATACGTGAAATAAACTCTGCTGCAACAAAATATGCTTTTTGTTACTGCATGATTACAAAAATGAAACATGAAACCTAAGTGATAAAAATAAAAGATGTTTCGTGTGTACACGTATATTTTGTTGGTATATTTCGTTATCCTGACCATCTAGATGGCTTCTGTCTTCAACAAAGAGATCCAGTAGATCAAGGCCTTTTCATTGGTGACTATTTGTTAATCATTTTATCACTAGGCGGCGCTAGTAAATTTCTTAAAAATGATTTGTCTTTATGGCCACAAGGATGGTTTCAGTCTTCGACAAAGTTGTTCAGCAGGCCAAGGCCTTTTGTTTTATGAACAGAAGTTCAGAATTGCGGCAATACGTGGCACTAGTGTGTAAATAAATCTCCCGAATATGCTACATCTTGGGACCCTGGCCATATAGAACGTTCCTTCGATATAGTTCAGGGGTTCATAACCTTTTCATTGGTGATTAATAGTTCAGAATTTTCTCGCTTTGCGGCGTTAGTGCACAAGTGAGTTTCCTGAACAAAATGTGCTTTTTTATCCTGTCCATATGGAGGGTCCTGTCTTCGAAAAAGTTGTTCAGTAGATCAGCATCATTATTTTGATGGAAAGAAGCTCAATAATAAAGATATCTATACATCTATCTATCTCGAATTTTTTCACTACGTGATGCCTTGACCTACCGTAAAACTTTGCCGAAGACAGAAACCTTCTTCACTGAAAATCCAAGTATGCAGCGTTAGTATTTTTTTTATCTCCGTCATTTTTCTTCTCCTGTGATGTTTATACTTGTTCTAGTATAAAAAGCGAATATGCGTTACTACCGTTCAATGCCCTCCGCTCGTTTTCAAACTTGTATCTTTCAATTTTCAAAGCCTGCCGTTGCCTTATACGGAACTATCAATACACTATCTCTTCATGTCTATTCGTTCTAGCAATAAATTACCGTCCACTCCTAGCGCTTTGCATGGAGATGAGAAATTATCTGCTTCTACAAACTTCATCGAATATGCGTTGCTATGGGTGGGAACAGAGATATGTAAACAGATGAAAAATAGCATAAATTTTCTGTGCACATAGTCAGGGTCCCAAGATACAGCGCAATCTCGAATGAACAATTGAAAGAGACGTTAATTCAATAAAGCCAAGATTTAGCATATTCTGGTAAAAGTGAACAATTTTATCGAAGTCAGAAACCTTTTTAATGATCAAAATGCCAAGTGACAGCTAAATCAGGAAACTTAATAGCACACCAGCGCTGCATAGCGATAATATTGTAAACTGTTGGTCATAAATGAAAAGGTCCTCTGAAAAACTCATCGGAAGACAACATCTTTCCAAATGGTCAGAATCGCCAGGCATGGCAACTTCAGGAAATACATAAACTGCTAGACACCATTAAAAAGGTCTTGCCCCACTGAAAAACATTTTAGAGGACAGAAACATTCTATCCGATCAAGATACCCAGAAATACCATATGTCGGAAAATAATTAACACACTAGCGCCACGTAGTGAGAGAATCCTGACATTCCACATGAAGCATATCACGAGATATTCCCGGAAGGAATGTGTAGATCAAATTACAACGCACGAGTGCTAATGTTGCAAAAGTTGGCGCTAGTGCTGAAAGTTTAAGAAATTACATATTGAGCTCGAACCACTTACCTTTTTCTTTTATGACCAATTGTAGACGTTTCTTAAACGCTTCGCAACTGGCACGCACTGTTTCTTGAAGTACATTGTCCCTAATATTGATCAAGAATTTCTTGAAACATTGTGACCTTTTGTGCTTCAAATTTTACTGAGCATGTCCCAACAAACATCAATGTTGAATAACTGTTTGTTCACACAAATTTGGAGAAGTAGTTCAACTTTTTCTTCTAGAAAGGTGAATAACTTCTCGAAATTTGTTTGAAAAAAAAAAGCGGTTATTCAGCACTGATGTTTGTCTGGGTATCCCCATGCAAAGAAATCCAAATGATTGAGATAGGGCGATGAAGCCTGTCTTGTTCCTGTTCTTGCGATGATATGAAATGGGGAAAATTTTGGCGACAACAATCCTGTGTTGCTTTCGATTGATTAGACGGGGAAGAATCCAGTTGAAAACAGTAATTTCCGTCGGGAATCAATTTCGAAGCATGGAGTAACAAGTGATTCCTCAAAACAAGTCCGATGTAGCAATTAGTATCCCTTTTTGAAAAACACTTTTTTAAATAACACTTTTTCGAGCGAGTTAGTAGAACGATTGGTATTTGAAAACTAAGAAAGTATAAATTTACAATTCACTTGATCACTTAAAAAAAGTAAAAAATGAAAAACTATCTGTAAAAAGATAAGCTTTTTCTAGAGGATTTTTCTGTAATTTGCTCGCGTTTACAGGTGATAGTTGTATCTTCTTAGGCATCTTCAGCGGCGGTCTATTTTAAGATCAACTTTATACCTGATTTGCATCAGCGAAACTTAAATAGAACTAGCTAAAATAGACCAACTTTGCGTTCCCCGCACCGGTGTTATATTTCTTGTTGTTAAACCCGCCAACACCTGTCATTCTGTCGATCATTCAACATCAGAGATTATAAGTTTTTGGTTTCTATAAGTTATAAATGAAACACACATTTCTGCATAACTCGAGAATTAATCAAGCTAAGCAAATGGAATCAAATTTGGCATGTGGGGGTTTTAAGGAGGCAGGATTTTTGTCTATGGTGGAACACTTTCTCCCTCTGTAAGGGGGGCTCTTATACAAATGAAATACAAATTACAACCAAACGTTAATCTAAGAAGTTTATCTAAGGTAAGGCAAGAGAAAATTGCGTTCAAACTAACAGGAGATGGTGTAGTTCGATGATAAAAATATGTCTATGAAATGCTTCCATGCTAGAAACTACCGATCCGCGGGTTAAATTCAAAACACACACCTACGTTATTTTGCAGAAAATAATTTCGTTTAGTTTTACTATAACAAAACACTGGTATGTAAACATTTCAGTACAAAATATTATGACCTATCAAAATTTATGGTAGTTTTCGCGAAAATTTCGAAATTATTGTAGATTTCCATGGTAGTTTTCAAAACTGGCGTAGTCAGCAAAAATAGTACGAACTACCGCACTTCTTCTTTCTGTGTAGGTACTATTGAAAAAAAAGAGAAAAAATTTAATTCTATGAACGGCAACGTAAAGCTCGATAAATTTATGCAACACATTAAAGTTAACAATAATAAAAACAAAAACAAAATAAATAAATAAAACTCTGTAATCGAAGTCTTACATTAGCAAACGAAAATATTCCAATAAAACTCCTACCGAAAAACAACCATAAACGCGCCAGATCTATTAAATTTTCATTTATTTATGTAGTTACAAGTGTATCAGCGCTCGCACTGGGTTCAGCTAGTGTATGATAAAACCTGAAGCCATCCTTCTAGTTTCAAATTGGTTCCGATAGTTTAAAAAAATAAAAAATCTGTTTCATTGCTTCTGATGTTAACCTACAAGGAGTAAAATCTGTTGTTTTGGCCTTGAGCTTACAGTAATGAGATGCATTCGAGCTCAAAGATGTAATCCACCCTACCATGTATGATTTATTTCCGATGCTGAGATAAAAGATAAAATATCGCATTTTTTCCTCGTTCTAGGATATAACGATGGGCGTGTTGAAAATATGTTTTGCTATGTTACGCCGAACTTTTCTGTTGAGGGCTGTTATTAACAATGGAACGACTTGAAATCGCCTGCTCTTGGTCAACATATGCAGCAACATGTGACCTCACATTAGATGGTTTTCCAAATCGTCTCAAAACAGTAATTAGCTGTATAATTGTCCCAAAAATCACACGCCACAGAACTCAAATTTCTTGTCTTCAAAACTGAACATACGTGCAGCCATATGAAACAACGAAACAACAGCAAAACATAACATTGTAATTCGATCACTTATCGACCGATCGTTTCCTCTAATTGCCCACGTTCGGATCGTCACCCGACCATCGTTTGGAACAGACACCAACAGCAGCAACAGCAGCAGCATCAGCTTGCCAAAGAAAGTCCGGTGTATGGTGGATTGATGGGAGGAGGGAGGAGCGGAGACGATCTTTCTCTCGGTTTGCAGATCCAGCCAGCGTGGTTCGGCGATGGAAAAGTCGTCAGTGGCAAGCTCGTATATATAGACAAGGCCGATGGTCCAGAAGGTATCAGTGTGCATTCAGCCAGCAAATTTGTAGCGTGTAATTAGATTTTCTCAAGATCTCGAAAAATACAGCAAACATGAAATTGGTGAGTCGGTTGCTGAAGAGAGCAGTAGAGTTCAAAATAGGCTCAAACGCATTTGGCTACGCGTTTTGTAATTAATTGGAAGATGATTCTGTGCGATTTGTGTAATTGTGTTATTTTGAGTGTTCTCTTTGTGGATGCCGTGTGTTGCATTTGAGTGGGTCAGTAATAATACGAATGGAATTTTGCTTATTTCTTTTTGACAGTTCATCGCACTGTCCGCTTTGATGGCCGTAGCCGCTGCCGGTGGTGACCACTATGTGGAACACAAGCACATTCCGATCGTGCACAGCGAGCTATTGCAGAGCAGCAACGGTCAGTTCAAGTATGCGTATGAATCGGGCAATGGAATCCAGGTTCAGGAGGAAGGTCATGTCAAGAACTTTGGCACCAAGGACCACGAGTCCAACGTAGCCCACGGATCGTACTCGTACGTCGATCCCCATGGTGTTCCAGTTTCGGTGAGCTACGTTGCCGACGAAAATGGATTCCAGGCCCATGGCTCGCACATCCCAACTCCACCACCACTACCAAAGGAGCTGGTTGAGGCCTACGCCAAGGTTGGCAGTCATCCAGAGGCTCACCACGATGAACCAGAAAGCTACAAAGGTCACTAAGCAGATCCGGCCGTGAGCTGGAGCAGATTTCCTACATGCCTCCTATATGAGCAACATGCCAAAATGTGATAGTCTATTCGATTGTCTACCGGATAGTGCCTAGTGAATTTTTTCTTGATAGTTGTGATTTTCAAATTCAATAGAAAAAAATATATAAATAAACGAAACAGTACTTAACGAAATAGCGCAGATGTTGTCTTACTTAAATTGGATCCGAACATATGATGGCCAAGATGACAACGGAGAGATTCAGTTGGATCGTGTGTCTGGTTTGCGTTGCCATATTTATGGTTTCATCGTTCATTAGTTGTCCAATCAGGTAGTGATTTTCCGTTTTGTTTTTCATTGAATTTCTTCCATTCGCATTCGCCGTAGAAAGTTCGTTATTGTATTGATATGTCAATCAAGCTCCGATTAGAGTTAAGTCAGCATGCTGTTGAAGATTCAGTTAAATGAGTTTTCTTTTGCTTTTGTTGCTGGTTATTCCTTTATTTTATAATAGTGGGTTCACAATACATTGAAGAGTAAATGGCGCATTCTATACAATGGGGTATTCCGCAAAGTAAATCCATGAATTCAAAGATTTCAAGTAATATAATTCTAAATACTCAAGGCGTTCTTAAGATTGAACAACACAACCTTTCTATAATATCGAACCCAAGCATTTTGAAATACTTTTAATGCACCCCCCATGTTAGCAAAAATTGATAAGGCTCGAAACTGTAATACACCGAATCATTATTGACGCTAAGAAACATCGTGCGTGATGAAGAATGGACACGCATATTTGTCGTGACACAACGTTGTCAGTTAGATTGAATGAAACAAAAAAATTTGCTTACGTGTGTGCCTTAAAACGGTGTAATACAGATCGTTTGATTTCGTTTGTAAAGACCAGATTTTGATGTTTTTTTATTTTCAAAACAATTAGGCTCTATGTTTTTGTCACTCTACAAGATTTTATTTTTCATGTTGAGTATGTAGTTGATTTTTATGACGATATTATAATTTGAAATTTGAACTTCATATAGGGAAACATTAACCTCAGCCTCTCAAATACATAGTAAGTGAGCTATTAGAAAGATTTTTGATTAAATTTGTGTTCTCCTTATCTGTATTTTATGCTTTACTCTTGTATGAAGGCGATATATAGAAAAATTATGGAAAAGATGTGATGAGATGAATGATTAAGTCTAAATGAAGGTCATAATGCTTATAATCACTGGATATTCCACAAAAAACCACTTATTTCTCACAAATGTTTCTTATTTTATCGAGATTATTCAAACACTAAAGTTTGTTGCAACTTAGCCAGACAACAGAATATCACTTTGAAATTAATGACAACAGTCAGTACAATATTATGATGCTTGATAAATGGTTGATAAATAAAGCTATATTTTTGGCAGTGAAATCTTCTTTTTTTTTTATCAGAAACAGGTAAAATCATTCAACGAAGTCACATGATCAAATCACATGAGGATTATTGGGGATCTCTTCAAAAGAAAGTATTCTACGCATCAACATAAAACGCAACACAAAACGATCAATGCCGCCCCGCTGATCAATGTAACTCCGTTTTATGATACTCCTTTTACATCCGAAATCATAACTTCCAAATTTTCAAAACCTATCATTAGGTAATTATGAACAGTTTTTGTAAAACAACTCGTTTTGCTGTATATTTACAACGTTTCAAATTCTTGAAAAATGATTGCGTATGGCGTAAAGCTATGCTTTTTAAAGACACTAAGATAATGTTCTCCATGCAGAAATGATGAAAAAATGTGTAGATAACTACAGTAGAAAAACTAAATAATGTGATATAACCACAATGGAATTGACTCTTAGTTTAAGGGTGTTTTTTTTTTTTTTGACGGGATGGAAAATCTGCCCTCCCCGGAACCACCTTTCGTTATTACTTCAGGGAGGGAGCTAGTGTGCTTTACGCACCCACTATGTCTAACTACATAGGTCTTTAGTAGTTAGCTTCACCGACCTGACGCTGATTCGATCGAGATGCTCCTGGGTCCAAGCCGGGCTCGGGACGTCCGCGCCAGATCGTCCGCGATCTCCCTGCCCGACCACTTACGGTACCTGCCGAACCGCGCGTCACATGGTCCTTCCTCCGATCGAGAAAGCCAGGGCCAGGACCGGGGTAGGAACGTCTGGGGGCGGCTACCCCAGGGTCGTCCCTGTTCCCCATGTCACGACCGCTTACGGCTTCCTGCCGGATCCTGCGCATGGCGCCTCCTCCGTTGTAGTTCGTTTTGCCGTTATGGGGAGCTTAACGTTTCCAGGGTGCACCGCGGGGAGGCGAACTACTTCCACACCCCGATTTAAACTTGAGGCATTTCCTTTCATCGTGCATTAAAACATTTTGCACACCCCTCATTTTGAAGATGTGTGCATGTAGAATTATGCCTCTATTTTGATTTTGAGATCAGCACTTCAGTTATCAAAATGTCGTCGAAGGAAGAGAAGCAACGCATCAAAATTTTGCACGTGCATGGCAAAAATCCAAACTACTCTCACGCCAAGTTGGCGAAATTGTTGAATGTGGCTAAATCAACTGTAACCAACGTATTAAAAGTGTTCGGTGAACGTTTGTCGACAGCCAGAAAAGCTGGATCGTGGGGAAATCGAAAGCCGGAGGCCACAGCGACGACAAAAAGAGTTGCCCGCTATTTCGAGCGGAAACCTAACCTCTCCGTCCGAGATGTCGCAAAGAACCTGGGAGTGGCGCCTTCAACCGTGGACAGAGCTAAAAACGAGCTGGACTGTCGACTTACAAAAAAGTGGTGACTCCGAATCGCGACGATATACAAAACACGTCGGCCAAAGCACGATCGCTAAAGTTGTACACGACGATGCTGACGAAGTTTGATTGCGTGGTACAGAACGATGAAACTTACGTCAAGGCAGACTTTAAACAGCCTCCTGGACAGGAATTTTATACGGCAACCGGACGGGGAAAGGTGGCAGATATTTTCAAGCACATTAAAGTGTCAAAGTTTGCGAAGAAATATCTGGTGCGGCAAGCCAGCTGTACCTGTGGCTTGAAGAGCAACGTTTACATTGCGACCGGAACCGAGTGCATACAAAAACGTCTACTGCCTTTCCTGAAGCGACACAATTGTTCCGTTTTATTTTGGCCGGGTTTGGCATCTTGCCATTACGGAAAAAAGGCCATGGAGTGGTATGCTGCCAACAACGTTCAAGTGTTGCCCAAGGACAAGAACCTTCCCAACACGCCAGAGCTCCGCCCAATCGAACAATATTGGGCCATCGTCAAGCGGAACCTTAAAAAGACTCAAAAAGCTGTTATGAGCGAGAAACAGTTCAAGGAAAACTGGCGTTCTGCGGCGAATAAAGTGGACAAGGAGACTGTAGAAAATTTTATGGCAGGTGTTAAACGAAAGACACAGCAAATCGTATTCGGTAAAAAGGAAGCTTAGCTGAACATTTTTCCTGTATTCTGTGTTAACTGAACTTGGAAAGGAAAAAGAATTTGACTTATTAATAAAAACTTTGATCGACTCACACACATTACAGTTTGCCCAAATTTTGATCGGAACACCCTTTATTTATTCATGGATGCAACTTCGTCCCATTCGATGGATTTATTACTAAATGCAGTCTTAACACAAAATTTCACAAAACAAACTAAAATAAAACCGCTTAAAAATTTTATATATATTTTATAAGCCATTTTAAAAAAAAAATAATATAAAACACACTCTAAATTTTTTTTGTCCCTGGGGTGGGTTTTAAGAGGGGAATTTAAAATAAAAAACACCAAAATAAAATATTTTTAAATTTACTTTTAATAACAAAAAACTTTTTACTACGTTATTGATACAACAGGCCATAGTTGGTAACATACAAAAATATATGTCCCAAACATTTGGTCTACGATTTTCTTATAAAATAAATATAAAATTGTTATTTTAGCTATGTGAACAGTTAGTTTGTAACGTGTAACTATTTTCTGTACATCCAGACTGCAGTACTTGGTTCATCGATTCAAATAAGCTAAATTAAGATCACTTGAAGATTGTGGAGATCATCTGTTCAGCTTAACCAGTGAAATCATGATGTTCAAGCAATAAAAAATTACGCGGAAGTGAACAACTATAAGTCGATTAATATTGTCTCGATTGCTTCGGATTACATAGGTCATCCTAATAGCATGATTTTGTTGATCATCGCTAAATTAATGACATATTTGGTACATAGGCCGAATGAAGGTGTAAGGATAACATTACATCCCGTTACCCTACCTAATTGTTCCTATTTGCAATCTAAGAGCGATCATAAGTGGGGTCGATATGAAGCAATAATTTGGAACCGCCCTTATTCTCAAAGTCAGAAATAAACATAATGGCTTTATATATTTTGAAATTACATGAGCATGACCATGCGCATGATTGACCGCCCGAGGTTGCTACTCCGTTATTGACAGATCAGCTGTTATTACACAGAGAACCAAAAGATGATGCTTGGGACCAGCATACATCCTCAATGTGTAAAAACTGGCCAAGGCAATACCGGCGCCGGCCTCGCCCGAATGCAGGTCAAGTAGGAATATGTTGACGTGATACTCGCTTTATTGGAAGCCGAGAACACCTCTGCACTCCCACGAGTAATCACTGGGATGTTGGATAAAATGGTTGGGTTTGCAGCGGGATCCGCTTTGGTAAGAAGATATTAAAATATGTTCCCGATTTATTCTCTGTGCAGAGATGCACATAAAAGTTATTCAACCGATTTAAACCAACAGTAAGGATGCTGTTGGGACCACTCACTAGTGTGGGTGATTAATAGAAAAAGATCTTTGTAAAAAAAAAAAAAAATAAATATATACACTGTGGTGCAAAATTGATCGGACACATTTGATAGCTTCGTGAATTCGCTCGTAAAACTTAAATTATTATTTTTCACCTTCCATTTTATTGCTTTTCAATATTCGTTTTCCTTTGATACATTCATTTTCACTATTAAAAATTATCTGCAATGTTTGGTTTTTTTGTGAAAATTTTTTTTTGAACAATATCTTGAAAAACAGTGTGCATAAGTCACCGGACAACCATAGAAATTGTAACAAAAACAAACGATAATAATTATCAAACTAGTTTGAGTGTATGATTTAATGCAGAGACGATTTTTGATTTCACTAATACTACTGCAAAACGCTTATTAGCAAATTTACCAGAAGTTGAAAGTTCACAATGGCCTGCAGGAAGGAAACATCGGTAGCTCAACGAAGTAATGTTATTTTACTTCATAAACGCGGGGAAACGGTTCGGAAGATTGCTGAATCCCTTGGTATTCCTAAGTCTACGGTATCGGACATCATCTCCCGACAAAAAATTACCGGCAGCATTGAAAATCGTCGCAGATGTGGTCGTCCCCCGGTTCTGTCACAGCAAAACAAACGGTATTTGGCACAAGCTGTCAAAAAAGATCCGTTCATTAGTGGCGGTAAGTTGGCAGCCGATCTGGAACCCATCGTCGGCAAAACTGTAAGTCGGTTCACCATCAGTAGAGCCTTGAACGAAATAGGAATCAAGAGTCGCACGCCTAGGGAAAAGCCATTCATCAGTGAGCAGAACAGAGTGAAGCGTTTGGTCTACGCCAAGAAGCATGTTAACAAGCCGATGTCGTTCTGGAAAAAAGTATTATGGACAGATGAAAGTAAGTTCAACGTCAGAGCTTCAGATGGCCGTGTTAGAGTTTGGAGAACTGATGGGACCGCTCTAGAAAGAAAAAATATGCGTGGAACTGTGAAACATGGCGGTGGATCAGTTATGGTATGGGGTGGTATGTTCTATGCTGGAGTGGCCACCATGGAATTCATCGAAGGGATAATGTTCAAGGAAGACTACAGGGATATCCTGGAACGTAACATCTCAAAATCTACCAGGAAATATCGACTGGGCAGCAACTTTGTATTTATGCACGACAATGACCCCAAGCACAAGTCGAAGCTTGTGACAGAGTATTTGGCCGGGAAAAACATAACCGTGCTGGATCACCCTCCCCAAAGCCCAGATTTAAACCCAATCGAGCATCTATGGGATGAAATTGGACGAGAACTGCAAAAGAAACATATTTCCAACAGAAAGCAATTAATGCGGGAGATTGAAGCTGTATGGAACACTCTTCGTCCAGAAGCAACGCAAAACTTGGTCGAATCTATGCCAAGACGCTTGGCAGAAGTGATCAAGTACAAAGGAGGACATACACATTATTGAAACATTCAAATTATTTAATTATTAAATCGAAAAATGTAATTTCTACATCTTGTCCGATCATTTTCGCACCTTGAATTTTAACAAATGAATCTTTTTTATTTATATAATTTTGTTTATGAAATATTATAATGTTTTTAAAATCAAAATGCCAAAAATCTAATCTCAAAAAAGAAAAATAAACTAATAAACTATTGAACATATTTTATTTCTGAATTTTATCACCTACTTTACCAAAATGATATTCTTGTCCGATCAATTTTGCACCACAGTGTAAATTTCAATGAAAGATATTATTTCATAAGACATGTTGTTAAAACATGTCTTTATACTGTTCTAGTTACATTTCTATGATAGCAATTGGAGCGATCGAAGAGCCCAGTGTGATGGTTTCTGAAATCAATGGCTTATCTCATTATAATACCACTAAACACAATATTAAAATATAATCCTACACTGCCTATAAGCGCATGCCAGTCTTTTAAGAATATAGTAGTTAATGTTCAGAAGTGCAAATTCAAAGTAAATGTTATGCTGAAATGCTGAAAAACAAATTCAGCCTTTTATCCATGTCATGTTACTCCAGGCTCCTGAGATAAATGGTTTTGTAATGCAAAGATGATTCCAAAGCCTGCTGAAATCATTAATTGATATGCGAATGGAAAAATTATATGATATGATTTACAGGTCACACCCCCTCAATTCGCTATTGTCAAAATGACAACATTGCCCAGGCTACGCCAACCAGCGTCTCCATGTTGCAGCTGGCAGTCTTTTGTGATCATATGACTCGTGGAGGCGTGAGGTAGGAACTTGTGAGGACCAGAGGTCGGTTGCACCCTCCTTCGAAGTTGTCAACTCACCATTTGAAGCCCCTTCATATATTTTGAAATTACAGCTGATACAAAGTGGATCAATTTAAAGGGCGATACGGTCAAAATTTGGTCAATATCAACTTGACGTATTTCTTTCAATTTTGCATTTAAAAAACCTGAACACCCCTCATTTTGAAGGTGTGTGTGTAGAATGTTGCTCCTATTTTGATTTTGGAATTCACTCTTCAGTTGTCAAAATGCCGTCCAAGCAAGAAGAGCAGCGTATCAAAATTTTGCTCGCGCATCGCGAAAATCCGAGCTACTCGCACGCAAAGTCGGCAAAATTGCTAAAAGTTGCCAAATCAACCGTTACAAATGTAATTAAAGTGTTTGGGGAACGTTTTTCGACAGCCAGGAAGTCTGGATCGGGGGGAAATCGAAAACCGGAAGCCGCTGAGACGACAAAGAGAGTTGCCGGTAGTTTCAAGCGAAACCCTAACCTATCTCTCCGAGATGCCGCAAATAAGCTGGGTGTATCGTCTACAACCGTGCATCGAGCCAAAAAACGAGCCGGACTATCGACTTACAAGAAGGTAGTGACTCCAAATCGCGATGATAAACAAAATACGACGGCCAAAGCGCGATCCCGGAGGCTGTACACGACGATGCTGACGAAGTTTGACTGCGTGGTAATGGACGACGAAACCTACGTCAAAGCCGACTACAAGCAGCTTCCGGGACAGGAGTTTTATACGGCAAAAGGAAGGGGGAAAGGTAGCAGATATTTTCAAGCACACGAAACTGTCAAAGTTCGCAAAGAAATATCTGGTTTGGCAAGCCATCTGTACCTGTGGCTTGAAAAGCAGCATTTTCATAGCTTCCGGGACTGTCAACCAAGAAATTTACGTGAAAGAGTGTTTGAATAAACGTCTGCTGCCTTTCCTGAAGAAACACGGTTGTTCCGTACTGTTTTGGCCGGATTTGGCATCTTGCCATTACGGTAAAAAGGCCATGGAGTGGTAAGCCGCCAACAACGTGCAGGTGGTTCCCAAGGACAAGAACCCTCCCAACACGCCAGAGCTCCGCCCAATTGAGAAATACTGGGCTATTGTCAAGCGGAACCTAAAGAAGACCAAAAAAACTGCTAAGGACGAGCAGCAGTTCAAGGCAAACTGGCTTTCTGCGGCGAAGAAGGTGGACAAGGTGGCTGTACAAAATCTGATGGCAGGGGTCAAGCGTAAGGCCCGGCAATTCGGATTTGGAAAAAGCGGAAGCCTAACTGAATATTTTTCCTGAATTTTATACTAATTGAACTTGAAAAAGAAATTTAATTTGATTTTTTAAATAAACGATTTCACCGATTTACACGCGTTTTCCCTTGACCAAATTTTGACCGTATCACCCTTTATATACCAACATAAACCAACATAATCCCGCAA
Organism: Aedes koreicus; assembly: GCA_024533555.2. Classification (NCBI taxonomy): domain Eukaryota; kingdom Metazoa; phylum Arthropoda; class Insecta; order Diptera; family Culicidae; genus Aedes; species Aedes koreicus. The sequence goes on from JAHHFK020000698.1 coordinate 23,379, forward strand.
TGAAATATTAAATTATTGGTTAAATAAATTGACCTTAATTTCCAATCAAAATCTCTATCTAAACCGACTAACAACAGCAGAGAAATTTGAAACAACTCGCTGCCTAAAAGGCATTCCAATGCAAATAAGGCATCGCTATTTACCACCTTTTATTGCCTCGGTGTGACATAATATCATACAATCGATCAATCTCAAACCCCATTTCTTTCAAGAGCGACGAGCGGGCCAAGCCACTCGTTCAGTGCATCTTTTCAAGCAAAGGAAATGCTTCATCTCCATATAACTTCCCGACTGTAACACGTTGTATTATTACTACCTGCCGGGCTTGTGCTCTACTCGATCAGCTTTGGTTATTCCATCTTGAAGCAACTTCACGTAGACAAGTTTTTTGTTTTTCCAACTGCTGCATCTTGAACGATGAGGTGCAAATGAGAAAATAAGCGCCGCTTAATTGGTTTGTGTGAGTTGGGTAAAATTAGCCTACGTTTATTTTCACGTTGTGAGAGCCATCCGTCTCCCCTCCCCCCCAGTGCCAAATGGATCGTTCGATTGATTCAGACGACTTTTTCCTATTGGGCCTAAAATTTAAACAAATCTTAATTGGAACCAATCTGCACGAGGGTTCTCTGCTAGTGACCCACCACGGGTAATAGAAATGCGAAGCTGTGCATTAATTGTTTGCATTATGCAAGATCGCTTCACAATCGATCAAACCTTACGAGCCTCCATCGCTGAGCAGCTTCAGTGCTTTTGTGCTATGAATAGTGGTAGCAGCCATCAGCCATCAGCAGCTGTGGCTCTTTTGATCTTAAATGGACCCCCGAGGCTAATTAAACAGCAGTGATTGAGAAATTTACTTCGATGGAGAGAGGAGTTCAAATGGGCTGTAACGAGAGTTCATAATTAGACACAAATTGTTCAATTGGTGTTATTGGACTGCAATTTCGATGCTGCGACATTTGAAGACACGAACCCTGAACGGGTAGTCAAGTTCAGGTGTGTTCGGTGAATGACGAATTGCAGTTAGATTAGTCTTGAACCACAACGCTTTCAGTTGCAGGGCACGACAGAGTTCCGCATGAATACAATGTCTCTAGAGTGAAGTGCCACAGAAGTGTTGTTGAATGTTAACTTGAGCTTCGATGGCGCGCAGCAGTTCAAGCACCGGTTAGTTTGTACATATTCTTAAGCAAACACTTGATCAAAAGGAACAGCCGATAGGTGAAAGTACCAATCTTGAGTGGTATACAAGAACTGGCATTATTAGATAATCCTTGAAAACACGCTGCAGGCCTTGCGAACCTCTGTTGCACTTTTGATCGGAGATTCCATGCACAACAACCGATGCATCGCGTTGCTATGCAGAGTCTGCTCGTTTCAATGTCCGACACTGCGAAGGGGAAGATCATTGAGGTCGTTGTGATGCATTGCATAGCTGCTCATCATCAGTAATGAGCAGACGGCGCGAAATGTCGAAAGACCTATGCAACAGCGTCTCTTTCCAATTTGAATAATCACAATAATTTGACTGCCAATTTCGAGGAAAAACCTACGAAAGCTTAATTGATGATATATGCAAAATTGCCAACGGTAGCATCCTTGAACACTCGGGAGCCATGAACGTACCCTGAAAGTAAACAATCTGGGTCGGCCTAAAATTCATTATTATTGCCCCGCTGACTCGATGATGGCTTTTGATGGTCCCCAGCAAGTGCTGCAGCAGATAAAAGGAATCAACTTACCCTCTCGTCACCCAAATCACCCTTTAAAACATCAATGGCACCCTCAGATTGGATGGTATCTCAACCAGGACCATGATGAACGCATGTACCGAGAGATGGTGGTTTTAGCATTTTAAGGATTTAGCTACGGTAACACCTGCATGTTCGTCTCGGTTCCAGAACAAATAGTGCGCCACCCTCGAATCAAATGGAAGCAGGAAGTAAGGGTGCGTTTGGCAGCAAAAATTGAATAACAAATCTCTTTCTGCGGTGTTTGCTATTTCAAGTGACTGCACTGTATTTGTACAGCAAGCGAAATGAAAAAACATATGATAGTTCTCATCGGCTGCTGGCACCACGGAGGACGAGAGTGGCAAATCTGAATGGCAAGGATGTGAACTCGGACATGTGCAGGGAGATAGATGATCTGCGCACGGTTCTGTGCTGCTTCTGGTTTCTGCTCGGTTGGGAGGGGTTGAAAGTTTAATTTAGCCAGTGCCAGCATGGTTTGGCGTTGTGCTGCCACCAGAGGGGAAGCAGGTTCAAATAACTAATAAAGTGCTTCAACAGCAAGTCCGTCGCAGTGCAGTCTTGATGTGCAGAACAATTGGATAAGCGACGCACTTGTTTCGAGCGGTGATTTTTGAAATGCGTAGATTGATGTGACAAGCTCGGTTTCTGAATCATAGATGGAACTTTTTTTTTTATTGAAATGCAAATCATAACAATGGGAGAGGAATTATATGTTGCTCTTTGACGAATGTTAGTGGTATAGCTCTGGAAGGGAGTACAAACTTGATGATTTTCTAAAGAAGTTAATTGTCAATATTAATCAAAAAATCTCAGCTACTCAATATTGTTCATTGACGCAGAGTATGCAAACTATATAGAACAACGAAGATGATTGTAGATTTTGTAACGCTTACTCAATTGAAAGCCAAGCTGAATAAATAATAGTTTTTTTTCAATATAATGTCTAATTGATCAATGCATAAGGCCAGTGAACGTATTGAAGTAGTCAAGAAATTCATCACAAATAGAGGATAACTTTTGAACGTATTAGATAAAGCAGGATACGATAAAAATGTGGACGAACAAGAATATGTGTATTTATATTAAATTCTAGCTGACCTGGCAGACGTTGTCCTGCCTATAATTAAATTACTTATTGAAAAATTTGAGAAGGAATTATAAATGAAGACGTTTATTTTCAATGAGGTTTCAATTCCATTTATTTAGAGTTAATTTTTTACTGTTAGGTGATGATTTTTTGAACTGTACAAAATGTGTTGCTGTAAGGTAAGGTTCAATGTCCACGAAAACTTTTAAAACATTATAGAAATTACCATAAATGTCGGCATGAATTGTTCTCTTATTATGTGCGTTGTGCCAAACGAAGTCATTTGAAAACAACCATTATACCTCTGGATGTTCTGTAGAAAATGTTTAGAAACACTTCCTAATCCAGACACCAAAGAGCGCAAAAGCTCTGGTGGAGGATTTACACCGTGTCCAATATATTCTCATTCAAAATAAAACTCTATTTATTTCAAATCGATAATCCAGATTTTATTGATAACTTTACCCATTATATTGCAATATAATACTGCTCAACTACAGCATATGGTTTGGAATAACACCGCTTTTCACCTTCTTGACCAGCTCCAGAAGTTTTTCGAAACCGTCACAGGTGGCACGCACGACTTCCATCGGCATTTCGTCCCAAATTCGTTTGATTACGGTTTTGAAATGGTTCATATTAGACGCCCTGTGGTCATTTACCTTCGCCAGCATGTATGACCATACGAAATAATCCAAAGGATTCAGATCTGGTAAACTGGGAGGCCATTCATTCTTGTCCAAAAAGTCGGTCAAATTTTCTCGGCACCAGTACTGAATGAGATTTGCAGTATGCGATGGCGCTCCGTCCTACTGAAAAACATAGTGATCATCTCCAAACACCTCTTGTACATATGGCTTGACAACTTTCTCCAAAACTTCCGTTTTATAATATACGGCATTCACTTTAACGCCTTTTTCGATGAAAAACCAGTGGTAATTTACCTCGCTTGCAAATACCTCCCCAAACCATCACTGACGCAGCACTTTGGAACCGTGGAATATTCCTATCACTCTCTGGAACAGTTCTCGAAGATAGCGCCCACAATCTGTCGTTCTGGACTTTGTGGGATTGTTGCAAGACGAATCCGAGGTCATTTTGCAGTATACTGTGCATTAACGATCTCGAAACATTCAGATCTGCGGCCGTTTTGCGTACAGAGAGCTGTGATTTTCGTCTAATCCGTTCCCTGACCACTTTAACAACTCGTGCAGTCCGCACCGTACGAGTACGACCGGATCTCTTCCGCTCATCCAACGAGCAGGTGTCACGGTACATACCATACGGATGGTTCGGTACACAAGATCCCGCTTTACTCCGAGGTTTTTCAAATTTCTGAAAATAAATACCCCTCCCCCCCCAAAATACGTTCAAGATTTTGCGGAATGTAGGCTTGCCTTCGTAGTCGATTAATGAGGTTATTTTGGGCACGATTGTTACCAAATCTTTCTTATACTTCCCGATTACGCTTCTTTCTAACTATATCGCTTGTATTTGGACCTGCCCGTGTCATTCGTTGTCGATCCAGGATGATCGATGATTTTGAATTGCACGCTGAACGTCTCATTCGAGAATTTGCTGAGCTAAAACCATGCGGCTGCGGCGACCGATATTACTCCGTATAGTAGGAGGCTTTGCACAACAATACTAATTGAAATTAACTGAAATCGCAACATAATTAGTTTCTTTTTTAATTCTAGTAATATCTTCTTATTAACTTTCATGATGCACTATTATTCACACAGCGATACTAATGTAAACAAAAACTTAATACCACACCTGTCAGTTCAGAAGACAGAAACCAATACTCTCATTCTCCATCGACCTTCACTCCAATTTACATCTCGCTGCGAGGAATCATCAATGCAAACGTTCCAATTTATATGTGAATCTATACGTTATAAATCGTTTATACTGAGGTTTCTTTTTAAAGTTTGCATTTAAAAAAATGGACAAAAATTGCCGATTTTTCATGTAAACCCACCTGCAATGACGAAACTACCCATGCAGCATCAATCATAGTAACCCATGAGTCAGCAGACAAAATTTGACAGTTCTATCAGTCGAACTCTAACCGTGATGGCAAAAACAATGAAGCAACTCCGTTCAGAAGTGTGCGTCGAAAACGGACATCGTGCGGCACTTTGTAGACGCCGGATACGCCCGTTCCGGCATCTACAACATCTTGGTACTATTAGACAACAATCAGAGCATCGAAAGAAAGCCCGGTTCCGGACGACCGACGACCCTGAGCGACAAGAAGCTCCAAAGGATGCTGAAGAGGAAGACCGAGGGAAAAGTGGCTACATCGCTGCGTGCGCTTGGCCGGGAGGTCGGTTCAACCGGCTAAACAGTGAAAAAGTACCTGACGAACATGAACATACATGTCAGGAAGCGGAAGTCGCGTCCACTGGTTTCGGAGCTGCAGGCAATGACGAAGCGGCAGCGGCTGAATAAGATGGTCAACTTGATTTTCCCGGCGGATGGACGACGAGACCTATCTCACCCTGGATGGCAACGACTGGCAGGGCACTTCGTATTTTACTTCCCCCACGAAGGAAGTGAGCTCCGAGGTGAAGTTCATTGCAAACACCAAGTTCCCCAAGAAGGTGCTGCTGTGGCTGACAATCAGCGAGAAGGGGATGTCAAAGCCGCTCTTCTTTCGCTCCGGACTGGCCGTGAACGTGGAAATTTATAGTACGAAATGCCTGCCGGAAGTTGCGTCGTTCATCAAGAAATACAATAAGCGGGGAAGCCAGATTCTTTTTTCAAATGGTCACTTGCTAAATCATAATCAAGTTACTACAATTATTAGTCATAGTGTGCTACTTTGGTTATGTTTTATCACATAATTAAAAATCTAACGCTAAGGAGATTGCATTTTCATGTTTTATATATAAATGTCATCTTTCCTTTCACTTCCATACATATAACTAAATTACTGTCGTTTTTCAATCACTAAATATGAACAATGCAAATATTTTGATCTTTTAGAATAGATGTTTTGAAATATTCTAGGCAAATCATTTATTATTACCACCATTAATAAATTTAAAGAAACAACTCACCTTCACTTCATTTCTACAAAATTCATTAATTCCAAAGGCTCGAGGAACATAAATTTTGTTTCACATGTCGCTTGTGAGAGCTGGTTCATAAACCACGTAGACCCATTTTTGAAAACCTCAGTCCCCCCTTCCCCCTCTAAGACCTTTCTCCAAACAATTTTTTGAAATTGTTTATGGAGCGTAGACTTGTATCAACCCCCACCCCTCCCCCCAGAAAAGTCTACGTGGTTTATGAGCCCCTGAACAGATATTTCAGATTAGATGATGATGATGATTAGATTTCAACCACTCCGTTTTGCTTTTTGTGAAATCTAACTTGTTCCAAAATTCTTCGCAATGTAGATTTTCTGGAAAATCCGCCACTGAAAATCGTAATTCCCGGATCTCGTCGTCGATTGGTTGCATCATTGATGCATCATCAATAATGTTCTCAAATCGTTTGATAAGTTGACAGATTGTTAGATGGGCTTTTGTTCTGATATTTTCAGGATTATTTAACGTTAAATCGTAGAGGATATCGTCGGTAAGGTCGATTCATTTCTTTATTTGATTACAGTAGCACTTGTAGGAATTCATCATGTCTAGTCGAAATTGATGCAAGTGCTCCCTGCTTTACTTGTCACTTCTAGTGTATTCGTTGATCAAGGCCTGCACTTCAACACCTTCGTACAGATTTTACAACTCGCAGAAGTTATTTAGGATCAGGTCCACAAACCAGGGTTCAATTCTTTTAAATATCCTGGTTCCAAGAAATATCCAATTTCGATAACATCAAGTTGCTAGTTTCTGTGTTCAACTTGTACACCATTGGCTTTTCAGATTGAAAAACACACGACCGGTTGACGTAGACTACGTTCAACCGTTTGATTAGTTTCTTTAGTTTAGTAGCGGAACATTGCATCTCAGGTACGGTTCTAATGGGATGTTTGGTTAGCATAAGTTAGTAAGTATGTTAGAACATTCGCTTGATTCGCTTCTTAGAAATTATTTGGCGGTCCTGGAAAGGGACGTTAGACTTGAATGTTGGTATAATGAAACGCAACGGTAGTGCTGGCTGTAGTGATTGTGTTCCAACTGATTGAAGCAAAAACCTCGAAAACCTATCGAGAAATGATAAAGTTATTAGCTTTCAAACTGTTTCAGTTATTTTCAAATTTTTATTTGTCCTCTACCCTTGCCGAAAGGCTTAGTCTGATCAAAAAAGGGGGGGGGGGGTCCAAAAAGGTGGAGAGGGAAGAAGAAAATAGAAAATATGTGAAAAAATTCTTTTGTACACTTTTTAGAGAAAGTTGGGGGAGAAATTGTGTATTAGGTATATAGAGTATGAGAGAAAAAACATAGGCGTAGCCAGGATTTCAAATAGGGGGGGGGGGGGGGGGGCGAGTTTTTTTTTAGAGAGAGAGAGAGAGAGAGAGAGAGAGAGAGAGAGAGAATTACATCGTCTCCAACCAGTGGTTGCACATACTGAACAATTAACATTAACGGACACTTAACGGACAATACAACGCCCGGTGGACCAGTAGAGTAGGGTCATTTTCATGTTCCGACAGATGGAGCGGGAATGGAGCCCCATTTATGTGACATTACGCCTGAATGCGGGTGGATTATCTTCTCTACTCTCACCCAAAGTATTTGACAATACCCGTCCGTTTCTTGCAACAAGATTAAACAATTCTAGGCTTGTTCTGGAATAAAAAAAAAACGATTTTAAAAACTTTCGATTTTTCCCATGTTTTTAAATCAAACCACATTGAATGCCAAACATTTAACGGATCATGTTGGATTTTTGTATAGAATAACCACCGAATTTGTTTGCAGTTTGTACTGAAAATGTACTTTTTATCCGCGACCCTCTCACCCAAAGCAACACAGAAGAAACACCGTTTTTTACTCACCATGCTCACACCGTTTGAATAGATTATATTTTTTTAATGGTTGTTCAAATAATAAGTGATTAGCTTTTAACAAACATACATTTTGAGTTTTGGTGGTTTATAGCTCATGGTTTGTGTCCCCTTTGCTCATTTTTAGTATAATTATTTTATCTGATATTTTCTAAACAGAAACACCAAACATATCTTTTTAAAACGACGTAAATAAAAAATGTAAACAGGTTTTTTTTTTGGTGCTGTGTTGTTGCTTTTTTCCTTCTCAACAGAGGAGTAGAGTAAATAATTTAAGAAATTTTATTCATCAATGACGAAAAGAAATTCATATGCGTTCCAACAGCTATTCCTCAATATTTTAAAAATAATTTATATACACATCTGCATCTGCGTTTTGAAATTTGAATCGATTTATCTGATATGATCCAACTGAAACACGTTCTGTCGAAACACGGTATATGTAGCAATCATGTGTATCTGAGTAGTATGAAACCAAAACGGTGTATCATTGAATTACATTAAAATTGTTGTTCAAATTCGAGAAATACAACCATTTTGCATATTTTTCTATTCGTGGTTATTTCAGCTGCATGAAAAAACATTCGTTTTGTTTTGTTTGCTTGTTTTGTTTTTTAATTACATGCTGGAAAATATTATACTTACTTTTGAAAAACTTTCGAATGTCCATTTATGGTTCTTCTGGATAAAATGAATCAAATAACTGCTTTAGACTGCTTATAATTAAAAAAAAAACCGTATGTATTTTACCCGATGATTCGTTTTGTTATGAAGGTTCTTCTGTTTATAAACACGCGCAGAACCATCGCTTATTCTTCCGGTCTTCCTCTAAACTCTCCACCGATTGCTTGTCGATCTGCCAAACTTGGAAGACATCTGCAAGGAGTTATCTCAAATTATAATAATCCGTCCAATCTATCACAAAACGTTGAGATTGGTTGAGCGGACTGGAGATAATGAAATCCATTTGTATAAGGCCAAGTCTCTCCCAGTTGGTATTAAACCGATGAGCATGGATATCAATAGAAACATAAAGTTTCCAGAAGGCACAAAATGCATCTACGGACTCTTAAAGGGCGATACGGTCAAAATTTGGTCAATATCAACTTGACGTATTTCTTTCAATTTTGCATTTAAAAAACCTGAACAGCCCTCATTTTGAAGGTGTGTGTGTGTAGAATGTTGCTCCTATTTTGATTTTGGAATTCACTCTTCAGTTGTCAAAATGCCGTCCAAGCAAGAAGAGCAGCGTATCAAAATTTTGTTCGCGCATCGCGAAAATCCGAGCTACTCGCACGCAAAGTTGGCAAAATCGCTAAAAGTTGCCAAATCAATCGTTACAAATGTAATTAAAGTGTTTGGGAAACGTTTGTCGACAGCCAGGAAGTCTGGATCGGGGGGAAATCGAAAACCGGAAGCCGCTGAGACGACAAAGAGAGTTGCCGGTAGTTTCAAGCGAAACCCTAACCTATCTCTCCGAGATGCCGCAAATAAGCTGGGTGTATTGTCTACAACCGTGCATCGAGCCAAAAAACGAGCCGGACTATCGACTTACAAGAAGGTAGTGACTCCAAATCGCGATGATAAACAAAATACGATGGCCAAAGCGCGATCCCGGAGGCTGTACACGACGATGCTGACGAAGTTTGACTGCGTGGTAATGGACGACGAAACCTACGTCAAAGCCGACTACAAGCAGCTTCCGGGACAGGAGTTTTATACGGCAAAAGGAAGGGGAAAGGTAGCAGATATTTTCAAGCACACGAAACTGTCAAAGTTCGCAAAGAAATATCTGGTTTGGCAAGCCATCTGTACCTGTGGCTTGAAAAGCAGCATTTTCATAGCTTCCGGGACTGTCAACCAAGAAATTGTGTTTGAATAAACGTCTGCTGCCTTTCCTGAAGAAACACGGTTGTTCCGTACTGTTTTGGCCGAATTTGGCATCTTGCCATTACGGTAAAAAAGCCATGGAGTGGTACGCCGCCAACAACGTGCAGGTGGTTCCCAAGGACAAGAACCCTCGCAACACGCCAGAACTCCGCCCAATTGAGAAATACTGGGCTATTGTCAAGCGGAACCTAAAGAAGACCAAAAAAAACTGCTAAGGACGAGCAGCAGTTCAAGGCAAACTGGCTTTCTGCGGCGAAGAAGGTGGACAAGGTGGCTGTACAAAATCTGATGGCAGGGGTCAAGCGTAAGGCCCGGCAATTCGGATTTGGAAAAGCGGAAGCCTAACTGAATATTTTTCCTGAATTTTATACTAATTGAACTTGAAAAAGAAATTTAATTTGATTTTTTAAATAAACGATTTCACCGATTTACACGCGTTTTCCCTTGACCAAATTTTGACCGTATCACCCTTTATTTTTACGAAATTCCTCAATTTCAATTTTTAATGGATTAGCATAGATTGTTCATTAGACACTTCAACTTGATTGATACAGTTATTAGTTACAGCAGTGCAATAGATTGTGGATTAAAGTAGTAAAAATTTTGTGTGATGAAAAAAGAGTGGGGTGGGCGGATGGGGTGTGAGGGTGTGTGTGTGTTTTTTTTCTCTCTTTTTTTTTCTCGTGAGGCGTGTGGGGTTTGTGTTGTTTCGGTTATTTTTAATTGGGTGTGATGGGGGGGGGAGAGTGAAGAGAAAAAGAAAAAAACATCTCGCCTTCAATGAATTAATTATTTTTTTTTTTTTTTCCAACAGGAAACCACCATTTATGGTGTTGGGTGGGTTCTATATTATTGTTTTTATTGGTTTAGATCAAATCGGATTTCCAACATTATAAAAAATCAACTTGTTTTTCCGATGAAAAAACACCATTACACTTTGTGTGTGGCCCCAATAGCATCCTTACTGTTGTAATCGGTTCGAATCAGAAATCGGTACTAGTATTTAAATATTTTACTAAACGAAGCGTGAATTCAGCTTATTGTTTACCAAAACGAACCCTGCTGCCACCCAATCTTGTCATCCAAAATCCCAGTGATTTCTCGTGGAAGTGCGGCGGTGGTCTCGGCTTCCAATAAAACGTCCAAGTAAACGTTAACGCATTCCTACCCTTTCCTTATTTGACCTGCATTCGGGCGAGGCCAGCGCCGGTATTGCCTTAGTTTGGGATCACCAGTTTTACACATTGAACATGTTTGCATCATCTGTTGATCTTCTGAGTAATAACAGCTGAACTGGCAGTAAGGGAATAACAACTTCGGACGGTGAATCATGCTCATTATCCTGCTCATGCTCATAAAAACGGATAAATTATTTGAATAGGATAAGGCAACTGAAACTTCTCGCCCTGACTAGCTTGCTGTTCTGCTTCTCACAGTGAATCAATGTAAGATATGATCATACACGGTGTTCAATAAGTTCGAATACAAGTTTTCATCATTGCGTAGGTATGCGCCATGTACATATTCTGCATTGGTATTGGTGTCAGCTTTAGCTTCATTCATACGCTACCGAATGTGCGCGGTGTTGACATTCTGTTAGTTGTTGTTTGTTTGTTACGCGCGATGAAAGAGTATCGGGACTTCGTAATTAAGCGTTTTTTGAACGGTGAGCGACCCGGCGATATATTCCGGCTGCTGAAATCGCATGGGGTCAAGCGGAACTTTGTCTACACGACCATCAGGCGATACCGGGAGACGTCCTCGACCAATGACCGTGCGAGATCCGGTCGGCCGCGTTCAGCGAGGACGCCACGGGTCATCAAGATCGTGAGGGAGCGAATTCGGCGCAAAAAGAACCGCTCAATCCGGAAAACGGCTGCAGATCTCAACGTTTCCATTGGAACCGCTCACACCATACTCACCAAGGACCTTGGTTTCAGGCCTTACAAAAAACGTAAGGTCCATGGCGTTTCGGAGGCTACCAGCAAAAAGCGGTTGGATCGAGCTAAGAGGATCCTCTCTCGGCACGCTGGTCAGGAGTTTGTTTTTTCGGACGAGAAACTGTTCGTGCTGCAGCAGCCGCACAATGTGCAAAATGACCGGGTGTGGGCGCCATCGAGGGACAGCATTCCTGAATCCAATATAAACATCCCTCGGTTCCAAAGTGCCGCGTCGGTGATGGTTTGGGGGGCAGTATGCAAACGTGGTAAGCTACCCTTGGTGTTTATTGAAAAAAAAACGTCAAAATCAACGCGGCGTACTACAAAACTGAGGTTTTGGAAAAGGTTGTTGCCCCCAGTCTCCGAAGCCTCTACGGCGATGAGCACTACGTGTTCCAGCAGGACGGTGCACCAGCCCATACGGCAAATGTGGTTCAAGCCTGGTGTCGGGACAATTTAACCGACTTTCTGGACAAAACTTTGTGGCCTCCCAGCTCCCCGGACTTGAATCCTCTCGACTTTTTTGTTTGGTCCTATATGATGGCGAAGCTGAACGAATACAAGGTCAGCACTTTGGATCATTTCAAGACGGTAATTCTCAAAATCTGGGACGAAATGCCCATGCAGTCCGTGCGTGCCGCCTGCGACGCGTTCGAGAAACGTTTGAAGCTCGTTAAGGAGTACAAAGGGGGTCATTCCAAGAGAAATGTTGTAAACGTTCCTTGTAAACATAGCTTTCAATAACATAAATCCAAAAAATAAAAAAACATGTTTTCATTTTTTAACAAATTTTGAAAGTGTATCCGAACTTATTGAACACCGTGTA
>JAHHFK020000699.1:740000-1189279 GCA_024533555.2 Aedes koreicus
TCCAATCATCAATTTCTGCACGGTAGCCAGACTACATTTCTCCGTCGCAGTGTTCCAAACAATTTTGTGATTTACAACTTTGTGCTTGATACGTAAGGAATTCGTCCATCCTCAAGTGTTGCGGTAACCACTTGGTAGTCACTGTTATTCTACCACTGTAATTTATTTCTATTTCTATTCATCAACAGATTATGTACAAATCCCAATGATGTTACTTAAAGCTAAACTAGAACGGTACATTAATGGTCATGACATAAAACAAACTAAAAATTACACTATCGATGCGAATTAGACAGGTCCTTAAAAAAATGACTAAACTTACGACGAAGCATCTGGCGTCTTTGTAAACAGCCAATTGCGCCAAACATACTGTAATTGGTTCGTTGTGGAGGTAACCGCAGCATCGAACTATTCCTCAGGGCTCGAGGCTGCACGTTGATATTGATTTGCTCCAGAAGATCAGGACAGTCGATGCGGTCTTGCAAGATTTCTGCGATGAACAAAGCCCTGGCTGTATCTCTACGGGCTAACAGGGACTCCAGGTTAATTAGACGGCAACGGCTTTCGTAGCGTGGCAAACGATAGGGATCCGTCTACGGTAGTTTACGTAGCGCAAATCTCAAAAACCGTCGTTGAACAGCCTCTACTCTAACGACACCGTTGTTGTAATGAAGAGTCCACACAATCGAGCAATACTCTAATATAGAACGACACAAGGAGCAGTACAACGATTTGAGGCAGTTGATGTCCGTGAAGTCTTTAGCAATCCGAAAGATGAACCCCAGAACGCAGGAGGCTTTGCCGACAGCGTACGAGATATGCTGCTTGAAGGTGAGTTGGGTGTCCAGAATTACTCCTAAGTCCTTAACTTGACTGACGCGCTCACTTTCGGTGCCCAACAAGACATACTTGAATAAAATAGTCTGTTTCTTGTGCGAAAACGAGATAACCGTGCATTTGGCCGGGTTGACATCCATACGATTCAAAGTGCACCAGTCGACAAAAGCATTTAGCTGACGTTGAAGAAAGCGACAGTCGTCGAGTGAGTGCACTCGAAGATAGAGTTTTAGGTCATCTGCGTAGGATAGTCGTGGTCCTTCGAAAGCCAAATTTACGTCGTTGAAGTAGATCAAAAAAATCAACGGTCCCAAGTGACTACCCTGCGGTATACCAGACGTGGCTTTGAACATGTGAGACTGACAATCTCCTATGACTACAGCCAGATGATGGTCAGTGAGGTACGATTGAAACCTTTGCAGCAGGCATCCGTTGATCCCAAGCCTGTCCAGTTTGGCAATAGCTATGCGGTGGTTCAATTTATCGAAGGCTGCAGACAAGTCGGTGTAAATGACATCCGTTTGGGCGCGTTTCGCCATACTGTCAGTAACGTAGGAAGTAAGGCACAGTAGGTTAGTAGCAGTGGAGCGACCAGCCATGAATCCGTGCTGGTCGGTACTGATATACGGTTTGCAGTGAGCGAGCAACGGTTCCATAATTACAAGCTCAAACAGTTTAGCAACAGCGCCAAGCGAAGTTATGCCGCGATAATTGCCAGCGTCCCGTTTGCTACCCTTTTTGTGTACTGGAAACATGTGCGCAAATTTCCAACAGCGAGGAAAAATACCGACAGTCGCAGATAGTCGAAAAACGTGCAGCAGCGGGGGCAACAAACTATCCAAGTGCAGTTTAAGAAAAGACAAAGGAATTCCATCCGGCCCGGGGATTGTGAGATAATTTGAGTTTTGAGCAGGCCTTGATTATCATCTCTGCATCAATGTCGACTTGGCCCAAGGTTTGACCGGCAAGGGGAACATAGCTGGCCGCAAGTCTAATGTGGTCATCGCTCAATGTCTCATCGGTGAAAACGCTAGAAAATTTCTCGGAAAAGAGCTGGCAAATACCCTGCGGGGTGGAAGCCTTGTTGCCGTGGAGCGACATAGACGACGGAAGGCCTACTTCGTGGCGTTGTTCGTTTATAAATTTCCAGGATTGTTTAGGACGTGACTTGAGCTTTCTCTGTATTCCACGCCGATATTGAAGAAAGCAACGTTTCGCAACTCGTTTGATTCATTCTTACATAGTGACGACTTAGAATTAGTGTCCGGTGCTTTGTGAATTTTCTGAGGGCAGCTCTCTTGCCAGACTTCAAGCGACGAAGTTCGCTCGTTTGCCAAAGTGGACGAGACGTATGACGATGGATTTTCTTTGCAACGTGTCTGTCTATGACATATGTCAGAACGTTGGAAAATGTTTGAGCGGCTGACTCGACATTGACTGTATCCAAAATGTTATCCCTATCGAAAAGCGAGAGTAACTCGGCGATATTACGATGATTGGCACGAACAAAATCGTAGGAAACTGTGGCAGGTGAGATTTCGAAGTCATGTTCCAGCTTTGAGCGTAACGTGACCAGTAAAGGCGGATGATGAAGAGTTAGTTTCACTACAGGAGAGGGAGCTTCGCATAAGAGTGAAGCGGTGTCTTGGGCGCTCACGAAACAGAGCTCCAAGCTGCGTGTGTTCTGGTTGGTGACATGATTGATTTGGGAGAAGGTGGCTGAGCTGTAATTGTCCAGAAAGAACGAAGCATTGGAATGCATGACAGAACGATTGGCATCGGGAAATAGAAACCCACTGTCAGTTAATTTCCATGAAATCCCAGGCAGATTAAAGTCGCCTATCACCAGAACTTCGTCGGTTGCTTTGGCATTTTCCAAAATTGCGAAAACCGATTGGCAATGTGTTGCAATTAGGTCACGCTCGCGTATGCGGTCGGGTGAAATGTACAGTCCACAAAGGAATAATGTACGATCGCCCAATTTGATCGACGTCCAAACTTGTTCCAAACGAATCCAAGAAGGATTTTCATGAGCCTTTGCTTTAAATTTTGTACTTATAGCCACTAGTACGCCCCCACCTTTTGCTTTATGGCTATTATCGGCATTCCTGTCACATCTAAATACCTCGTAATCTTTGCCGAATACCTGAGAAGAGAGTGTGCGTGAATCTTGCCAGGTCTCCGTGAAGACGATGATGTCGTAGCACTGGTCCAAAGTAGCTATGCGGAAATTTTCGACATCGCTGTTAATACCACCGACATTCTGGTAGTAAATGACGATCTCGTGTGTGGCAGCCGAAGTACCGATGACATAACTAGAATGCGAGGCAATATCAGGCAAAGGAGAAGCTAAATCGTGAATGTACTTGCCTGCTAAAGCAGGTTGGAAGACCCCCGGTGTGCATCTGGCCTCAGGGCCGAGACGACTATGCTGAACGGTGGCTGAAAATTCGGGCACTCCCTCGACATGGCTGTATGACAGCACTATAATTGGAGAAAAAGTCAACCATGTAAACAGACAGAAAACCACATTTTTTGAATCGGAAAGCCTTTCTAAAAATCTACCCAGCAAGTTAAAAGTGGAACCTCTATCTAAATTATTTTCTTTAATAATACAACTGTAGGTGGCGTAATACAAGTAATATGCACCAACGTAATTGATGCTAACGTATAAAAAACTGATGTTATCAAGAAAATACGATGCACAATAACATCTACTTGATGGAATATTACATCGCTCTTCAAATTACATCAGAACAAAATTATTAGTTGCCTGAATATAATAATCACATATCAAAAACATAAATATTACACGAAAACTAATGCACATAAAGGACTCCTCAAAAAATGTTAAATATTACACGATTTTGATGCTCTATCGCATTTAGTTGTTATGTAAAATTAAATTTCTGAACACTGTCAGATTGTGTTCTTGATTTTTTTATCTTCGGCAACACTGTTTTCTTGTCAAAACAAAATCAACCGTCACCGTTGCATCCGAAAGCTGAAACATTTGAACTGTGCGAAATTTATTGTTAATCAGCCATATACAGATGACGACGAAATTTGCGGAAACCAAAAACCATCTACCATCCATCCCTCAGAGACGAACAGATATTCGTCTGCAATCGATTAGGATCCGAGTGTATGTGGCGATTTTAATCATCAGCCATTTTCATACAAATTAAATCAAATTTAAGATTTTCAAATTTTGAACAAGAACTCCAAGTTAGCAACATTTCGTCGACGTATGAATCGTTTAGTCACCTGAATCGATGCCCTCTACCGAAGATGCGATATTATGCTCGGAAGCGGATGCAATCGTACCGACACTGCAGATTCAATCGGTACAAGACGGTTTTGCATTGAACATGGTGCTGGAGAAACGAGAAAAACTCCGCTTGAGTATGATACGAATGCAAGTGACAAGACAGAAGACTACAACATGTCCGACGATGCGGAATATGGAACAGACGGAAAAATGGCGATAATTCGAGCAATGGAGGAAGTAGAGGAAATGATGGTTGAAGTAAACAAGGTGAAAGCAATGCAAACCCACCAGCATCATCTGGGGGAAGTAGTGGTGGATGATCTTCGCTTGCTAGTGGAGCTAATGGAGCGGCTGGTTCTGCCGGGAGTCACGATGGTGACGACCGCTAAAAAGATGAGTTTCCGCTTTCGTTCAGTATCTCGAATGCGGTTACATCATAGCGACAAACAACGATGTGCTTCTGGCGCACATATACGCCACCTCCGGGTTGTAGTGTAATTTGTGCTTCTACCGGAGCCGAGATCCTATAGGATTTTTATAATAACGTAGTTAGCATAGCATAGCATGTTCCGACCATACATAATCGACCATACATAATTGGCTGTTGTAGAGACGATGGAAGTGCCAGAAGAGCTGCCTTGGGTGTGACAGGCTTTTCGTCCATCTATCTCTTTGCAAAACGCCTGGCCAGGTCCTTATGATCAGCTAGGGATGGGAGAGAAGTGTTGATTAGATGTCTACTTAAGAAGATGCTCAGAACTCATGCTACCTTCATAGACATCTGGAGTTGGAAGTTGGATGGGATTGTGCGGGAGGCTTTCCTTGGCGAGAAAGCATATGTATATTTATATGTAAATAGGTCGTTGGGAGTGACGAAGCTTAGAATGTTAATGCACTCCATTGTTGTCTGCTTTTCTAGGCCGGAACACAGGAACACAGGTTTCCTACTTGTATCCAGGCTCTTCTTTTGGTTGGGACATGAGCACTAACTCTTGCCCTAGCCTTCTAAAGTGTGGCCCATTTAGTATTGGAAGCTGTCATTACAGATGATTAATCAATCGAGATGATTAATTGTTGTTTGTATTTTCCCTCTAAAGTTCACATAAAGTCGAACATTTTAGTTAAAATAGAATACTGTCTTGTTAATGTATATCCGAAATATGCGCAATAGTCTATGTTCCAATTCTAACTGGGCCACACCTTATGGGTTATGGTTAAAGCGCCATTACTCGCTTTCTGGAAAGAGAAGAAGGATGCGTTGACACAAAGTCATACGCTCACACAAACACATATCGTTCAAATTTTCATTTTATTCTTGATAGCATAGCATAGCATAGCATAGCATAGCATAGCATAGAACATTTGCACATAGCGTAGGGGGAGTCACCGACATAAGCCTATCCACTTCCACTCAACATTTTGCTAAAAATGCCGAGTGTCGCAGATAATTGCCCTAACATCTATTGACGAAAGTACCGGAAACCCAAACAACCTTCATAAACGTTCAAGAGATAAAGAATTGGCGAGTTTCAATATTTGTGGAATGGTTATATATGTTCAATATAGTGTACCTTTGTTTAAAATTTACCAAAATTGAATGATTGGAAGTATTACTTACCAATATCGAGCCGGAGTTGGAAAATCACGTTCATCCGGTCATTCATTCTAAATATCTATATATATAAAAATGGATTTCTGTCTGTCTGTTTGTCTGTCTGTCTGTCTGACCCTAATAAGCTCGGAGACTACAGAACCGATCAGCGTGAAAATTTATATGCAGGGGTTTTTGGGGCTGGGGAAGGTTCTTAAGATAGTAACAGACCCCTCCCTTCTCTGAAAGGGGGTGCTCCCATACAAATGAAACACATATTTCTGCATAACTCGAGAACTGATCAAGCAAAGGAATCCAAATTTAGCATGCGGAAGTTTTTGGAGGCAAAAAAAGGTTTCTATGGTAGTTTGAAACCCCTCCCCTCTCTAGAAATGGAGGCTCCCATACAAATGAAACAGAAGTTTCTGCATATCTCAACAACTAATCAAGCAAATTGAACCAAATTTGGCATGTGGGGTTTTCTGGTAGCGAAAAATGTTTCTATGGTAGTTTGAGACTCCTCCTCTCTCCTACAAGGGGTGCTGTCATACAAATGATACTGAAGATCTAATAAAGCAAATGGAACCAAATTTGGCTTGCGGGGATTTTAAAGGCAAGAAATGTTTCTACGGTGGTTCGAGACCCCTCCTCACTCTCTCTCTTTAGTAGGGGGGCGGGGCTCCCATACAAATGAAACACAAGTTTCTGCATAACTCGAGAACTAATCAAGTAAATGGAACCAAATTTAGCAGGTAGAGGTTTTTGAAAGCAAGAAATGTTTCTAAGGTAACTCAAGACCCCTCCGCCCTCTGTAAGAGGGGGGCTCTCATACTAATGAAACACAAATTTGTGCATAACTCGAGAACTAAACAAGCATATGAAACCAAATTTGGCATGTGGAGATTTTTGGAGGAGAGAAATGTTTCTATGGAAGTTCGAGACTCCTTCACCATCTGTAAGGGGGAGGGAGGGGAGTTTCCAAACAAATCCAACACAAATTTCTGCATAACTCGAGAACTAATCAGGTAAATGGAACCACATTTGGCAGGTGTAGGTTTTTGAAGGCAACAAATGTTTCTAAGTTGACTCGAGCCCCTTCTCTGAAAGGAGGGCTCATATACAAATGAAACACAAATTTCTGAATAACTCGAGAACTTATCAAGTTAATGGAACCCAATTTGCCATGTGGAGGTTTTCGAAGGCAAAAAATGATTCTATGTGTCGATACGGAATACGGTTTTTTCATCGTCATTTTGTTTACCTTTTTTTCTATATATTCCTTGTGTTTAAAATCGGCGTTTATTTGTTAATCGTTTCGTCTATCGATTTGTATCGTCGCGCTGGTGTCGTTCTGTTATTTCGCAAACTCGAAGTGCATTTATTTTGATTGCTAAGTGTAGTGTTAAGTGTGACGGTTGCAACAAAAGTTTCTGCCTATCACCTCCCTACGCATTGTTTTCTTTCTCGAAGCGACATCTGGTTGTCATTAACGGCACTGTAAATTGCACACAACTCCCTGCCATAACAAACGACTTCAACCGCCTTGCGTGTTGCATATCCGCTGGTGCTTGTTATCTCGGAAAAAAGCTTCAGAATGGAACTAAGCTGCCTACAGTGCTCTGAACCGGTGAAACCCTAAAATTTATTAAATGCCAGGGTTTTTGTGAAAAAGTTGCTCATCTTGATTGCGTCTCCTTATCCCCTGCGAACATTCCATCGGTTGCAACTGTTCCCCCAGAACCAGAAAAATGTTGGATATTTCTGTCTCGCATTGCAGTCAGTGCTACGGAGGATGATATTCTTGCTTTAGCCACTGAATGTATACCTTGCGACGAACCGATCGGGGTTAGAAAGTTAGTGAAGAAAGACGCTGATCTAACGGCTATGCGATTCATTTCGTTTAAAATTGGGGTTGACGAAAAGTACCGTGAAGTGGCTCTCAGAGCCGACACATGGCCAGACGGGATCTTCTTTCGGGAATTTGTCAACTACCAAGACAAGAAATCCGGACAGGGGTTTCTAAAAACACCTCGTTTGAATTAAACCACCGTCTTCATCCTACGTTGGATACCAAAACTTTCACGAAACCGGGATGCACACTGCAAGGCATTACGGGAGCCCTCAACCGCTTCGACCCAGTCGTGCCAATCGATGTTCATCATCTATCTAGCATCTGTTCCTGCCATCCCAGCCATCCCGGTCCTATGGTCGGAGTTAGGGGGAGGGTCTCCCAACCTGAACTTCCAGGCAAGTATGTGTGTTATCCAAGGTATTCTGCTCCTGATGCTTTTCCGATTTCCAGTGCCGCTTCTTCGCATGCTGATGCTTGCAGTAATTCGCCGCTATTATGCCCAACCAGCCCGCTACATACCCATCACCTAACATGTTTTGCTCATCATCAACACACATCGACCGCCACTTCAACCGGTCTGGGACACACGTCACAAAGCAATATGGAGGCCCTGGACCCTCCTAGCCCAGCTGTGCCCAATACCGGTATCAGTGACGCTGTATTTGCCCGGCCGTCAAAGTCGTCCCGGCCCTGGGTCTAGCGACGGGGACAGGGCTCTCCAAGCTGCCATTCAAGGCAAGTATCCTTATTCTAATGACGTCGCCCGGCCTGATGCTGTTTCCATTTCTAGATCGATACCGGCCGATTCCGTTGCCTCCTTATCGAAAGCCCTTCTGTACTACCAGAACGTAGGAGGCATTAACAGTTCGCTCGCCGAGTACCAATTGGCATGCAGTGACGCATGCTACGATATCCACGCCTTCACTGAAACATGGCTAAACAGCAACACATTATCGAAGCAACTGTTCGATGACACGTACGATGTGTACCGACTAGATCGATCGCCGCTCAACAGCAACAAGAAATCTGGTGGTGGAGTCCTTCTTGCCGTGCGCTCAACGTTCAAATCTCGCCTCCTGAAGCCTCCCGAAAAATCAACGGTTGAACATCTCTGGGTGACTAGAAAATAAGAAGAATGATTAGTAATTTCCATTTAATTCCAACTACCTTTATTGCTTATCTTGACAGATACGCGTATTTCGTCTACAATGTGCAGACTTCTTCAGTGTCGTGTACTAATAGTCAAGTATGAGTACACGACACTGAAGAAGTCTGCACATTGTAGACGAAACACGCGTATCTGTCAAGATAAGCAATAAAGGTAGTTGGAATTAAATGGAAATTACTAATCATTCTTCTTATTTTCTAGTTACAGGTATTCCACTAAACAGCTCACACTCTCCATAATTCATCTCTGGGTGGCAAGAACCACCAAAACCGGAACATTGTTTATGTGCGTTGTGTATATCCCACCTGATCGTGTCAACGACAGCAGCCTCATCGATAAGCACACTCTTTCTTTGGATTGGATCGTGTCACAAATGGGACCCAGTGACAACATCGTCGTTGTGGGAGATTTCAACCTCAGCACGATTTCATGGCATGTCGATACCAACGGCTTCCACTATCCAGATACTTCATGTTCGTCATTCAGACCAGCATCTCTCTCCTTGCTTGATGCTTATTCTACCGCAAGACTTCGGCAAGTTAACGGCATTCCGAATAACAACAATCGTTTGCTGGATCTATGCTTCATTACTGAAGAACTGGGTCAAAGATGTTCTGTCATTCAAGCTTGTCAAAAGCTGCAGAAACCATTCCCCTCTGCTACTGACGCTGGAATTAAATCCTGAGTACAGCTTCCATGACAACTTCGAAAATGTTTATTATGACTTCAACCATGCTGACTACGAGGGAATGAACAACTTTCTCACCGACGTGGACTGGAACACGACTCTTGCAAACGGGGATGCAAATTTTGCTGCTTCGACTATGTGCTGTATTTTGCTTTACGCCGTCGATCAATTCGTGCCTAAGAAAATCAACCGTAAGCCTCCCAAACCTGCCTGGTCAAATTCTGACCTCAAACACTTGAAACGAGTTAAATGGGCTGCTTTGAGGAAACACAGCAGATATCGCACCGATTCCTTGAGGGCAAACTACACTCGCGCCAACGACGATTACAAATACCTCAATAACAGCTTGTACAACGCCCATCAGTTTCAATTGCAGAGTCGTCTCAAAACGAACCCGAAAAGCTTCTGGCGGTTTGTGAACGAACAACGGAAAGAAACCGGCTTACCCTCTACTATGACTGATGGCACTCTTGAAGCTGACACTATCGTGGATATCGCCAGCTTGTTCCGTACGCAGTTCAGCAGTGTCTTCTGCGACGAAATTCTGGACGCCGAGAGCCTCGAATCGGCTACTAGCAATGTTCCCCGCATGTCTGTATTTGGCTCTGCTTTCACTATTCATAGTGATATGGTGATTTCAGCCGGGAAGCAGATGAAAACTTCAACTGGATGCGGTCCTGACGGTATTCCTTCAATTGTCCTGAAGCGTTGCCTAAACACGCTTGCTGCGCCCCTAGCTACGGTGTTCAATTTGTCTGTAACTTCCGGCGAGCTTCCTGAATGCTGTAAAGAGTCAGTTGTATTCCCAATACACAAGAAGGGATGCAAAGGGTCCGTCGCCAACTATCGTGGGATTGCTGCACTAAGCTCTGTATCCAAGCTATTTTAACTAATTGTTCACCAAAGGCTGGTCAATGACTATTCACAGACTATTTCTCCAGACCAACACGGTTTTGTGCCCAAGCGCTCGACGGCGACCAATCTAACCGTATTTACATCGTTCATCATGCGCGAAATGGAACGCGGTCATCAAGTAGACGCCATTTACACAGATCTCTCTGCGGCCTTCGATAAAATGAACCATCAGATTGCCATTTCTAAATACGGCAATATGGGGGTTCACGATCAGTTGTTGAACTGGCTCCGTTCATAC
Organism: Aedes koreicus; assembly: GCA_024533555.2. NCBI lineage: Eukaryota > Metazoa > Arthropoda > Insecta > Diptera > Culicidae > Aedes > Aedes koreicus. Next base: position 750,561 of record JAHHFK020000699.1, read on the forward strand.
CTGACTGGTAGAACTATGTCCGTGAAGATTGCCGATTACGCCTCATCTAGCTTTCCGGTAGCATCCGGCGTTCCTCAAGGTAGCCACCTCGGCCCATTCCTTTTCCTGCTATATATGAACGACGTGAACTTGGTCCTCAAATGCCTGAAATTATCCTACGCGGATGACCTGAAGCTGTACTACGTTATAAAATGTCCGGAAGACGCCCACTTTCTTCAGCAGGAACTGCAAGTATTCGATAACTGGTGCCGAATCAACAGAATGTCCTTAAATGTATCCAAACGCTCAACTATCTCCTTCGGCCGAAAACGTGCGATGTATCTTCACGACTACATCCTTCGAGGTACGCGCTTGAAACGAGAAACAACGGTCAAGGATCTGGGAGTAATGCTGGACTCCAAAATGTCGATCAAGGTTCACATTTCGTATATTGTTTCCAAGGCTTCTTCGCAGCTAGGATTTATGTTCCGCTTCGCAAAAAACTTCAAGGACGTTTACTGTCTGAAGGCACTATACTGCTCTTTGGTTCGCCCTTTCTTGGAATACTGTGCCATCGTTTGGTCCCCTTTCTACCAAAACGCAGTCCAGAGGATCGAAGCTGTTCAGCGATGGTTTATACGCTTTGCTTTGCGACATCTTCGCTGGCAAGACCCTCGCAGATTGCCAAGTTATGAAAGTCGGTGCAAGCTCATCAACCTGGAACTGTTGGAAGGTAGGCGTATTGTAGCCAAAGCGTGTTTCAATGGTGATCTGCTTCAAGGAAATGTTGATTGTTCCGTTCTACTGGATCTCTTGACCATCAACACTCAACGACGAAATCTCCGTTTACAACAGTTCTTCGTGTTCCGGCACTCAAGGACCAACTACGGAAAACACGAACCTGTGCAAAGCATGTGCCGCGTTTTCAACAGCTGCTATAATGTGTTTGATTTTAATGTATCCCGTGATGTTAATAAGCGTTGTTTCCGTATATGTCTTTGTTAAGTTTTTTTAAAAGGTCATTGGGATGAACATTTTTATCTGTTGACGAAAATAAAATAATAATAATAATAATATTGTGGTTTGAGACTCCTCCGCTCACTGAAAGAGGGGTCTCTCATACAAATGAAACACGAGTTTCTGCATAACTCGATAAAAATTAAAGCAAATGGAACCAAATTTGGCATGTGGAGGTTTGTGAGAGAAATAAATGTTTCTAATGTGGTTTGAGACCCCTCCGCCTTCTGGAAGCGGAGACTGCCATAAAAATAAAACATAATTTTTGGCATATCTCGAGAGCCAATGAAGCAAATGAAACCAAATTTTGCATTTGGCATGTTGAGGTTTTTGGAGGCAAGAAATGTTTCTATGGCAGTTTAATACCCCTCCCCATTTTGAAGGGGGGGGGGGCTCCCATACAAATAAAAAGCAAATTTCTGCATAACTCGAGAACTAATCAAGTTAATGAAACCACTTTTAGCATATGGGGGTTTTTGGAGGCTAGATTTCTATATACATAAAAATGAATTTCTGTCTGTCTGTCTGTTGACCCTTATAGACTCGGAAAGTTCTGAACCGACCAACGTGAAAATTTATATGAAGGGGTTTTTGGGGCTGGCAAAGGTTCTTATGATTGTTTGAGACCCCTACTCTCTCAGGAAGGGGCGCTCTCATACAAATGAGACATAAATTTCATCATAACCCGAGAACTAATCCAGCAAATTGAATCAAATTTGGCATGTGGGGGGTTTTGAAGGCAAGAATGTTTCTATAGTAGTTCAAGACCCCTCCCCTTTCTTAAGAAGGGGGGGAGGGGCTTCAAACAAATGAAACTCAAATTTTTATTATAATCGATGAGCCCAATGTTATGGTTGGAGAACTAATCAAGCAAATGGAACCAAATTTGGCATGTGGGGGGTTTTGAAGGCAATGATTGTATGGTGGTTTGAGAAACCACCCCTTTGGGAGGGGGGGGCAAAAAAATAAAGGGAAATGTGTTTGGGGGAGGTGTTGGGTTTTTTTAAAAAAGGTTTTTTTTTTTTGGGTGGTAGTGTAAGATTTCTCCGTATCAATAAATAACTTTACACGCTTTTGTTTCGTTAAAACTCTCGATCTTTATTTTCGTAACTAGGTCGTTTTTCCGTCCTTACCCGGTGACCGTTCAACTCCGTCTCCCTTTCCCTCTGTCGTTCGCTTCGGTCACAGCCACCTCTGATGTCCGTCCAAGGTAACTATATTACTCAGGTGTCCTGTGTTTCAAGGTATACATATAAGGTGTTTATATATTAAGGTAGGAATACTTTATCAGGAGTAAGACCCTACAACCCCCCTCTTACCTTTATAAATTTAATATGGTATGAAGTCTTTGTACCGCGGCGGCTCCGCTCTTACTCTACTTGGTCTGCCATGGTGATGCTCCTCAACTTCCGTCTGCTGGATTGGATGATCCAAACTTTCCACAGCATTGGATGGTCCAAATCTCTTAAGATGGGCAACGTTTCGTCGGAATTCCTTTCCAGACTCCTTTGACCGGATGGTTACATCTCCCCCTTGTTTTCTCACAACTTCGAATTCTTCTGGTGAGTAATCTGCATCCAACTTGTTATCTTTCTTAAGTCTCTTTGCCAAAACTTGATCACCAACTTCAATCTCACTTTCCCGAGCCTTCCTCTTATTATCCGTATAAACTTTTCCTTTTTCCTTTGCTAGTTTGTCCCGGTCTCTAACCTCTCCATCCTCCATTCGTTCTACCGATACTTGAGGGAGCTTCGTTCGGATCTTCCGACCGAACATCAGTTCTCCTGGAGACTTTCCAGTTGTAGAATGAATAGTTGAATGATATGTCAACAGATAATTTCGCATTTCCTCACGCCAGTCCTTTCCAAGTTCCTGTGCTATTCTTAGTCTTTTAAGCAACGATCGGTTCTGCCTTTCTACTTCTCCGTTCATCGCCGGCCAGAATGGAATGGTATTAACCAGTTTAATTCCATTTGTTTCACAAAATTGATGAAATTCCACGCATTTTTCACTAAATTGTGGCCCATTGTCCACCCGCAACGACACTGGAAGACCATATCGGCTGAATATTGTGGCCAGTTCAGAAATCGTGTCGGCTGCCGTTATCGAACGCATTTCCACAACTTCCATGTACCGACTGTAATAGTCTACTACCACTAATAAATACTGACCATCTGGAAGTGGACCTAGAAAATCAGCTGCTATGTCCACCCAAGGCTGATCAGGCAAATTTCTCCGAATTATTGGCTCAGGTGCGTTAGGTGCAGAAACAAGTGTACAGCCTTTACACTGTTTGACATATCGTTCTACCTGCTGATCCATTTTCGGCCACCAAACGTTGGTTCTGAGATGACTTTTCATTAGTCTCATTCCAGGATGCCCCTCATGAGCCAGGAGAAGGACTCGAGCACGAAGTTTCTCTGGTATAATAATTCGATCAACTCGCAAAAGAACATCATTAACTGCACATAACTCATTAGCAATTACTTTGAATGCTAGAGGCAAATCATGATGATTATCAGTTCGAATCTTGTGCACAACCTCCCTTATTTCATGGTCTAATCTACTTTCCTCCTCTATTTCCTCCCACTTCAAAGCTGAAGCAGCTGCTGCTAATGTAGCAACTTCCCGAATAAAAACTTCTTCTTCTGTGTCGAATGGAACAGCTTTCATCGTCGCTAAGCGTGACAGAGCATCCGCTATATTCTGACTACCTGAAACATGTACAATCTGGTAGTCAAACGACTGCAAGCGAAGCACCCATCTCTCAATCCTTGCACATGGCTTTGATCGTGCCGTAAACAAGTACTCGAGTGCTTTGCAGTCAGTAATAAGATCAAACGATTGGCCAAATAAATACATCTTGAAACGTTCTACACTCCATACTAACGCTAAAGCCTCTTTCTCTGTTTGACAGTACCGACGCTTTGTATCTGTCAGTGACTTTGAAGCGTATGAAATGATACGATGTTCACCTTCAGAATCAGTTTGTATTAGTACGGCACCCAAACCGTATGGACTTGCATCTGCCATAACTGCTGTTTGATCAAAAAATCCAAGTCTATCAACTGTTCCTAGATACTCCTTGATCCTTTCAAATGAGGTTTTCTGATTGGGACCCCATTCGAATTTAACACCTTTTCTAGTTAACTCTCGCAAAGGTTAAGCAATGTTAGCCAAATCTGGGATGAACTTGTTCATATAATTTACTAACCCCAAGAAACTCCTCACTTCTGACTCTGAAGAGGTTGGACGAAACGATAGAACCGCATTTATCTTTGTAAGTGATGGACTTATTCCTTTGGCTGAAATACGATGGCCTAAAATTCCAGCTCTGACACACCGAAAGCGCATTTCTCCCAGTTAAGTTCAACGCCTCGCTCTTTAAGCCTACCTAGTACCTAAATAATTTAAAAGCATTTTTTTTTTTAGCGTTGCATATATTTAACAACCATTGTTATAAAGCTTGCCAAGGTGGCAAAAGAAAACCGAAAAGTAAACTAATTTACATTACCTTTTGCAAATTTCTGTCGTGAATCACCTTGTTTGCTCCTTCGATAATGATATCGTCAAGGTACCAGAAAGTGCCATCACATCCGGAAAGCAGCTCTTCCATTATTCGCTGAAAAATCTCTGGGGCCGTCACCAAGCCAAACGGCATCCTCTTGAAACGGAACAAGCCCCGACTGGTTATGAATGTGGTGACATCTCTAGAATCTGGGGCCAGTTCGACCTGGTGGAATGCCTCACGGATATCTAATTTGCTCCATAGTTTTCCACGGCCAAGGCGAGCCAGATATTCCTCAACTACCGGCATTGGAAAACGCTCCCGAATAACTGCCTCATTCACCCTTCGAAGATCTAAGTAGATCCGTGGTTCTCCCGATGCTTTGCCCACCACAACTAACGGAGAAACCCATGTAGTCGGTCCTTGTTTAGCCTCGATAATGTCCCGTCGCAAAAGGTCATCTAGCTTCTTATTGACAGGCTCCTCCATAGGAATCGGAACTCGGCGAAGTGGCTACTGGAGAATACTGGTTTGATGTGGGCGTGTGTACGAATATGTGCCTGAACCCCGGATATCTTGCTGAATGGATCCTTTTCTCCTTCTACACGGTTGACATTCATACCAATCTTCAAAACACCAAGCTGTTTTGCTGTGCGATCTCCAAGAATATCCCACTGTCCACCTTGCACTACGAGAAATTCAGCCTCCACCTTTTTCACACCAATGACAATATCTGCTTCAAATGATCCGATGATGGTAAGGAGTTTATCACTACCATAGGCTTTCAAAACTTTTGAACAACCGTTCACCGTACTCTTCACTTGAATCCTTTGAAGCTTCATGCTCTCCCATGTCTCAGGCTTAATCAGGTTTATATCCGCTCCGGAGTCTACCAAGAGTTCAACTGGTACACCACCGATCATTCCCGGAAGTACATTTTTATCATTTCCACCGTAGAACGCATAGTATACCTTTTCATCCGATTCAGAATCCTTTCTCGCGTCACGTTCGTGAATATCATTCTTGTCCGATGATTCATTCACTTGATTAACTCGTTTCGGGTTAAACGATGTTTTACCATCAGCTCTTCGCTTACGACAAGTCCTCTCAAAATGCCCCAAACGTTGGCACCGGCGGCAGGTTCGTCCCTTCGCTGGACAATCAACGGAAGTAGCAAAATGCCCATCCTGTCCACAAGCGAAACAAGTTGGATTGCTTGCACCCGACGCAGCTCTAAACTTACCAGCTGCCTGAACGATGTTTTCTCTCTTATATCGATCGGAAAAGGATTTTGCAGTATTGTACTTCCTTTGCGTCGTCATTCGATTTCTGTCCCTAACGTCATACACGACTCTTTCACGCTCGTAACCAGATACCTGCTTCAGATTTTTCATCTGTATCTCAGTGCTTTCGATGCTTGCTGCAATCTCTTCAATTTCTCGCAAAGAACGATCTCGTTTCAGAATGCTTTTTCTCAACTCATCTGACCGACAGTTTTCTACCACCACATCAATCAAATATATCTCCCTCAAGATATCGCTAACCTCGCTGCAATACTTCTCGAATCCACAGTTTTTCACCTGTTGCCTCAGACGAACTACGAAATGGGAGAATTTTTCACCCTCTTCTTGCTTCAACTGTCGTAGCTTCCTTCTCTCAATGATGTGTTGTCGACCCGCTTGAAAATAAGCATCGAGTTGTTCAATTGCTAAATCATACACCCTAGGTTCTACTGCGACCATTGGAATCTTATCATGATCCGGTAAACTCCTGAAAACTCTCTGCAGGTCAACAAAGAAAAATAGAAAAAACAGCAATCGTATCGGATAAAGGCTTTTGTTTTTTTTTTCTCTTTTTTTTTTTTTTACTGTGAGCTAATGCACTCGATAACCATACCCAGATACCTGCACCAGCCGTTATCATTAGAACATTGTCATCGTTTAAGGTTGTCGAAAAATATACATTTATTATTTTATTGCAATTTTAAATTCATGTACTACCTTGTACGCTCCTGGTTTAAGCAACATATCCTTTCTTTTGAACGCTCATGCTTCACCTTCATGAACGCTACTGGTTCACTTCCCTTTATTCTACCTTGAACGCTGCTGGTTCACTACCACGTTTTTTCCCCCTCCTGAACGCTACTGGCTCAGTTTAATTTATTCCATCTCTTGAACGCTACTGGTTCACTTCCATTTAATACTCCTCCTGAACGCTACTGGTTCGTTTTCATTTAATACTCCTGAACGCTACTGGTTCTAACACACTCCCTATACGCTTCTGGTATAGCAAATATCACTAGGTATCATTGAACGCTTCTGGTTCAACTCAATTCCACATCACACAAATCAATTTACTCTTTAAACGCCTCCTGTATACGCTTCTGGTACATCATTATCCAACATTCACACTTGCAACTTACACTGTGTGCTTTCGGTTTACTCCGTCGACCTCCCACATTGCACTGCTTAGAACAGTTGCTACACAAATATGAAATAAACTAGCCCTTCCCCTCTTCAATCCAATGTATCAATTCACCACACAAATGTAGCAACATAATCCAAATAAGCATCCCCGCTTCGCTGGGCGGCATCGAACACCTAACATTATGTAAATCATTTCACGCACACTACCATACCGCAAGTGAGACAGATTGGTAATTGTATATACTGAGCTCTTCATCCGACCGACGCCATTATGCCTTTTTTAAAACGGCACATAACGCATTGAAACAAAATGTTTTTCTTTACCATGACTCAATTTTCAACTATTTCCCCTCAGCCAAACACTCACCTTTATCCTCGTCGCCAGGTTGTAAGATTTCTCCGTATCAATAAATAACTTTACACGCTTTTGTTTCGTTAAAACTCTCGATCTTTATTTTCGTAACTAGGTCGTTTTTCCGTCCTTACCCGGTGACCGTTCAACTCCGTCTCCCTTTCCCTCTGTCGTTCGCTTCGGTCACAGCCACCTTTGATGTCCGTCCAAGGTAACTATATTACTCAGGTGTCCTGTGTTTCAAGGTATACATATAAGGTGTTTATATATTAAGGTAGGAATACTTTATCAGGAGTAAGACCCTACAGGTAGCTCTCCTCAGTGTGAACCCGGAAACTATAGGGACTTGGGGTGGGCAAAAGGGAAGAGCGGCGGATTTTTGTTAAGATTTTTTAGGGGGGGGGGAGGGGGGAAAAAAAAAAAATTATAATTGAAAACCGTCTATTATAATAACGCAGTTGTCCTTTTAAAAAAAACCTACCATCCTACGGGAAACATGACGAAAAAGATTCTGATTATGCCTGAGACCATCTGAAGAGTTTCGGAGACGATGAATGGAAATCTATGCAAGAATCGTGGCGGAAAAAGGTTTTACCGTTGCATTGTACTAGTGAATATGACTTTAGTGGTTTAATTGAGGCAAGACGATGAGGCAATGACCTATGTGCATCTGATGTTGTGTAATATTCAACAACTCTTTTTGCTAATTATATTCTTAACCTAGATTCACTATCGTACTGTAGTGGGATCGTATTTTATTATTCTAATACCGAAATGTTAGTAAATTAGACATGGAATTTATAACTACTAAAACCTAAATATATTTATAGCTTTGAAGCTCCCAACTATCACCACTTGTTTAGTAATGTTAAAAATACATCTTTTAAACAGAGCTTAAGTTTTTTTCTAATCTAATCTAATCTCACACTAACGCAGCCAATTCATGAAAGCATCCTGGAAAGTGGCGACTTCTTGAATGCATCATTTTTCTTGTCACCGGCCAGGCCAGCTGCGTAGCATGTGCCGCAGAGAGGACTCCAAGAAATAGAGCGATTCCAGAAAGAGTGTCTGCAATCGCTCTACTACTTCGAATCAAGGGAAGGAGGAAAGCGTGGACCTCCCGTACCAAACGCTTCCATATAGAGTTAAATAATGTGATATTTTTTATTTTATTGTTGGAAGCATGGATGCTAAAAAGCTTAGTTTATGCTCCTTTTGCCTTTTGGCATTTTAACCAAAAGTCTGACAATAATTTTCCAATGTTATAGCGCCTTATCTCGCTCAACAGAGCTTAAATTTTTTTCGAATGTCAATAACCTAATTTCATACACGCATACAACCGAAAAAGGGCAATAAATGCGGCATTTTTTAACATCTTTTATGTCATACCAGATGTTTTGTTGAACATCCATAAAACAAATATTATATCGTATGGTTGTTTAAAACAACATGCTTATAATATAAATGTTCTGTCCAAGTTGTTATTAACTTCACAAAATCTAAAAAAAATTATATTATATTGGTGGGAACGTTATGGTTGTGGACAAAAATAATATGTATAATGAAGCTATTTTGCCATGAAAAAACATGCAATAGACTTGCATATGGTAATCGAATGTTATATGAGATAATAATGTTTTGCATTCTGTATAAAGCACGGTACTATAATGTACAAATATAAAAAATATATAAACAAGATTTTGTCATGGCTTCCTACAAAACGATATCGGTGCTAATAGTATTTTACGCGTCAATGTTGATTGTTAACAAATTTTTCAAATGGGAAATTAAAAGAACTTTACTAATGGATGTTGCATCAAAATTGTACACGCGGCTCTAGCTTAGCAGTGTAACTTCCCGTTTTACCTTCCCTATTTTCATGCGCCATTGATAGGATTGAAAAACATAGAATGTAACCCGAACAAATTATTTAATTTTTGTGAGATTTCTGTATGGAACCCACAAAAATCAACATGGTGATTTCCAGATGAAGTCTATAGTGCGGGAAAAAACATTAGTAACAGTTTTGAATTTAAAATGTTCATGTTTTCTTTTCTGCGTATTTTTTTTTAGAAATTTAACAGAGCAACGACATTCATTCAAGACAGGTTGCTGATTGCTGTACTGTACCATTGCCTATATTTCACACTAGTACTTTTTCCTCATTCGTGAGTGTACGATGCAACTTGTATGTTCAAAAGACTTTTTTTTTTTAATTTATTTAGGTTAATGATTATTTTGTATGGCTGCATAACACATACTTCTCGTGCGTACCATCTTTTTGATAAATCATGAGCATATAATGCGTTCATCTTTTTCAAATGATGTATCTGCTGCTCTAATAAGTCGTATTCAGCTTGCTTTTTGCTTACTTTATATTTTTGAAGCTGGAAGTCATTGAAAATCGACAGAGTGCGAGCAAAAAAGCCAATGCCGCCAAATGTCTATCAATGTTAACCCTTTAATTACCTTGAGAAGGTGAATTTTCCCTCAACAATCATTGTAGTGGTGTAGTTAAGCGAGATTCAATTCTTAAGAAATTATAAACGGTATATACATATTTTTAACCGTCATTGGATTGGATCCACAATCTATTCTGAATAATTTTACTGTTGCATGAGGATATTTGAAATACATCTTGATTGCAACCTATCAACAAATTAACAACTCAAGATTGAGTACGGTTCAAGGTTGCGGATTATCGCAAACATTCTTCATTCACCACGTTTGCTCTTCGCCACAGAGTCGAAGCAGCAGTGAACATACTTCAAACCATCGAGCCCGATCGGTCATGCAAACGGAGTAGCATCGGTTATTTTTCGTCTCTTCCATCTTCTTCGCCATTCGTTGTGTTACCACTTGACTTATTCAAGCTTAGGTTACTCACTCTCAATATTCTATTTGCACGATTCATAGAAGCATTCTTCGGATGCGATGCAGTTCGGCAGCGATCACCTAATAATATATTCTTCATGAAGAATAGGCTGCTGCTTAATCTTCACGAAGAATATTTTGTTGGTTGGTTGGAATCGAATGCTTAGGTAGCTTAGCTGGAAGGATGGTGAAATCGATTATTTTTTGTGCCGATCTGCGTATGGGGTGGCTATGTGGCATTACATATATCAAATAATCATATTTTTTTAAATAGTAAATAAAGGGTACATGTACCAGTTATTGCCGTACATTCCTATTATGGTGGCTTCTCATATAGTTTGTGGGAATACGATAATCTGGTTATTTATCCATAACTAGTACATCTACTGTACACTGGAGTCGGTTATAACGATTGGTTTTTAATAAATGGTTGTTTTGTGGGTGTGGTTTTTTTTTTTTTCTTTTTTTTTTTTTTTTTTTTTTTTTTTTGGGTGGTGGGGGGTGGGTTTTTTTGTGTTGTTTTTTTTTTTTTTTTGTTTTTTTTCACGGCATTTTTGCGGGGATGTATCTAAAAATCGCTTTTTACTCGGTACGTTTCAAATCGATTTCGATTTCTAACGAATCGCAAAACACCACAACTTTAAACAGCATGTGGTAGAGCAATGTTTGCTCTATCATAAGGTGTTGTTAGATTGCGTGGTAGTTTTGTGGTTTGTGAGTGATCAACGATTATAGCAATTGCTTTCAGGCCCAAATCATAAATTACTCGAGAAGAAATCATATAGCGTACGGAGACGTACCCCATTTTTAATACCATGGTTTTTGTTGGTCGGTTTTACGGTTATGCGGTTTTTTACGCCGTTCACAGGTGTCGCGTATAAATCAACCCAGTGAATTGTACACTGATAGGCAAAATAAAGTGCTCTTCGTTTTTTCAATTTCTCTCATTAACTTGGTTCAAATTAAAAAAAAAAAATTTTTTTTTTTTTTTTTTTTTTTTTTTTTTTTTTTGTGTATCCGAAAATTGGTCGTTCGTGATGTGCAAAACGGTGAATCGCACCGGGCTGTCGCTAAGAAGTACAGTATCAGTAAGGCAGCGGTTGCCAAAATTCTTCTGAAGCTTAACACGTTTGGATCAGTGGTGGATCGCCCTGGCAGAGGCAGGAAGCGGAAAACGGATGCGAGAACGGACACCAAGATCATGCGCGAAGTCAAGAAGAACCCGAAGGTAACTGTCCGCGAGATCCAGGAAACCCTTCAGTTATCAGTTTCCGGTCGAACTGTTTGTCGCCGTCTCGTAGCACAGGGGTTGAATAGCAAACTTGCCCGGAAGCGCCCATTTATCAGCAAGGCAAACAAAGCCAAACGGCTTAAGTTTGCTAAGGAGCATGCTGATAAGCCCTAGAGTTCTGGAAAACGGTTCTCTGGACGGACGAATCAAAATTCGAGCTGTTTAACCGAAAGCGGCGGGTTCGTGTTTGGTGCAGATCGGGAGAGGAGCTTCACGAGCGCCACATCCAAGGCACGATGAAGCATGACGGAGGAAATGTGATGGGCTGGGGGTGTTTTTCGTGGGGTGGAGTGGGAAGCATTGTGAAAATCGACGGAATAATGACGGCAGATTCTTACATCAACATCCTGCTAGAAAATCTGGAGGTTTCGCTGATCCAGACGGGCCTTGAAGAGAAGTTCGTATTCCAGCAGGACAACGACCCGAAGCATACTGCCAAGAAGACCAAGTCTTTCTTCCAGTCTTGTCGGATCAAACCGCTGGAATGGCCTCCACAAAGCCCGGACCTCAATCCCATCGAGAATTTGTGGGCGATTCTCGATGCCAGGGTTGACAAAACTGGTGTTACCAATAAAAATAACTATTTTGAAGCCCTGGAGCGCGCCTGGGAAGAGCTAGATCCACAGCACCTAAAAAACCTGGTCGAGAGCATGTCGAAGCGCCTGCAGGAGGTCCTGAAGGCCAAAGGAGGACACATCAATTATTGAAATGCTTTTATTTTACTTTAATTTATGTTTTCTGTTGCCTAAATGAAGTGGGCACTTTATTTTGTCACTGTTTTTTTTTTTCAACACAAATTGATTTTTTTTTTCTTTAAGTAAAACCCCTTTTTTTCAGTATTCCATAAGTGAAACTTAAAAAGAATATAAAAAATAAGATGATAAAAAAAATACAGTGTGTTTACTATAATTTGAACCAAGTAAATGAGAGAAATTGAAAAAACGATGAGGTGGGCACTTTATTTTGCCTATCAGTGTATATATGTGCAGCAATTTCATAAAAAAGATTTACTGGGTCTCAAAAAATAATAAACATGTATTTGTTGTTATGGTATTAGAGTGATCATTTTTGTAGTAGGGTGGCCCGAACAACTTTATTTTAAATAACTTTAAAAATTATTACTCTTGAACCAGTGTACCGATTATTGAATAGAAAAGAAAAGCTATTTTGATCTAGTTTTGAGAAAAATGTAAACATAATCATGTACAGCAGAAGTTTGCTAAATAGGGGATTTCTGGTTGGGGCGCTTTTTAGTTGGTGATTCGGTAATTGGGTTGCAACCCAATTGAAAAGCAGTCATTTGAAGCATTATATTTATACTATATTAACTTGATGTCAAAACTATGATGACGTTTCGATGTCATTTTTTGTCGAGGGACCTTCAATGTTTGTTGCATACATTGGAAAACAAGATAAAAAACATCCTACAGACATAATTAAAGTTAATTCATCTTACGAGCGGAGCAAAATATAAAAACAATGTTACATATTTCGTTTCCTCAACTTTGCTTCCCGCAAATTAGATCGTAGGGATTTCAGCTTTAGAGTCTGTAACGCCTTGTTTTGGACGAGTTGGATTTAATTATATATATTAATAATTCTTTGCCAACTACTGGTTGAGACCATGGAGAAGGGCCTTCAACTCAAGGCCGTATCTTCATTTAAACCTATCAGAAGAGTGTACAACAGAATTTCCCAATTTTCATAGAACGTACCAACATACTTACTCACTTACGTCCCATTAGAACAGTACCTGCACAAACGGTTAATTTTCTGCGTTATCTAATGCATATACAGGGAATTCTCGATTTGGCAGAAGTTAATGGGATATTTCATGTAAATTTAAGTGAGATAACGACTGACTGCAGTCTGTTGTATGGAAGATTGCCAACATTATTGTATCTCGTATAAAAGATTGCAAACAATTTCGATGTTTACACCTTCTTTGGCCTACAATTAAACGAAGGGAAATTATACACGCCTGTTAAAATTCAGGATTTTTTTCTGTGTGCGTTGCAACATAGTTTGAAATAAACATTTAATTTTATGCGTTATCTAATGCATATAAAGGGTATGCAAGATTTGACACAAATTCATGGAATATTTAATTTATATGTAAACCTGAAATCGCTGAAATCCTATCTGTTGTATGAAAGATTGCAAACAATTTCTTTGTTTACGCTTGTTTTGGATAGCATTTGAACAAGGGGGAAATTTACGCGTCTGTTAAAATTCATTATTATTTTTTCTGTGAATGTTTCGCTGCGAAATTAACGAAACTAATCAAACGATTTAACGTAGTCTACGTCAACCAGTCGCGTGTTAAACACAACCCTACTATTTTTTTAAATTCAAAGACAAGCTTTAATTTGGTATACAAGTTTAAGAAATCGGGTCAGTGTTTCCAAATATATGAATTTGAAATTAAAAAGAATTAGGAAATTTTGCTTTAAGAAGTGTGTTTCAAAAGCTAACAAATAAACATCTTTAATTTTTTTGATACGTTATTTAAAATTGTTCAAAGTTTTAGCAATTTGTTATTAAGTTTATATTTTTCTTCAAAGTCAGAGTTAAAACGCTTCCATTTGGTATAGAAATGGAGCTGCGATCCTGTAGTTTTAAGGACACGAATATCTTCCAACTATAAGTATTAAACAAAAATGAACTTTTTGTTCCACCCTAACATGCACAGAGACATGGCAAAAAATACGTGTCTAATATTTTTCGAGGTGTCTAATACTTGCGCATCGAGCTGTCATTTTAGTTTAGTCACTCAGTCTCACACCGGTCGCTACTATATTTTGTTACTGTGTTCTGTTTCGGTCGCTGCTAAACTAGTGCTCCATCATCAGTTTGACAGATTAGGTGATCGTCATAAACATAGTCAATAGCGATGGCTCTTTCTTCGTGATTTCTCTTGGAGAGACGTTCGGTTGGCATGGAAAGAACCATTGGTTACAGTGGTTTCTCTGAGAACCTCTGGGGTTTGGTACAAAAATATAAAGGTCCTTTCCTATAAGTTTCGCCAAATCACCCGAGAGGTTTCCGGATCGGCCATTGTGGTAAATTATTCTTTTCATGTCTACCGAAGGACTCTCCATGTGAAATAAAAAAGAAAGAGCTTTCGCACGTCGTGGTTTGGTGCAAAACCACAAATGTCCCCTCCTACAGGTTTCCCCGGGCCCTCAGAGGTTTCGAAAGAGGGCAATTTGGCTAATGGTTCTTTTCAGGACTACCAAAAGTCTCATAAAGAAAAAAAAACAAGAAGAAGCCACAGCCTACAGGTTCCCCCGAGACACCCCAGAGATTGCCATTGTGGCTAATGGTTCTCTTTCATGCCAACCAAAAATCTATCCAGAAGAAATAATGAAAAAGCCATCGCAGGACCCTATTGCTAAAAATCTTATTATTAAACCAAATTGACTTAAAATTGATAAATCAATAATCTCTTTATATCTTTAAATCAAATTCAAAATTTGCCCCTAATCGGAGATTTTTGACTACTGGCAGTCGAATAGCAACCCTCTCTCACGCCACTATCGCGTTGCTAAATTTGAGCGCCTGATGCTTTCCGATAGTCGTGCCACAATTTTGCTAGCGCCTGATATGGTTTGAAATGATGGTGAGGGCGATCAAATGCAGTTTAGTCGCAGGGCACGTTTTACTCTACTAAAACCCATAATGCGGCAGCACAAATTACATGGAATTTCAAAAAGAAGTGCAATAGTGATAAGATCAAGAGTCCACTACCCCATTCATATTCCAGACACCCCTGGGGAAGTGTAAGAAGCGTTAGCTCTTGCTTTAGGTAGAGAAATTTAGGTTTTTCTTTTTATTTAGTGACTGTTACAGTAGATTTTAATTTTTCTGTAGTATTTATCTGTAGTATGTCAAGCCTGGGGCTTCCAGTTAACAAATCTTATTTCAGTTCAGTCTCAATTCAGTATCAATAAGAGAAGAATAAGAGAGAAATAAAACAATATGACGATAAAAAAAAATCTTCAAAACCAAGCAGACTTAATTTAACACTGCATCCAATACATCAACCACCTTCGACAAAAGGGATTCATTTGCTCTCAGCAACATAAGAGCCTTATTAGTTTTGCTACTACTTGGCTGTCCGTTCCCACTATCACTACGAAAACTACAGTTATCTTTTCCCATACCCAACCGCCGAGCCACATCGGGATATAACGCAATGAAATGCATTTTAAAATTGGCGGCCACAAACGTATTCGGCTCATAATCACATCTTCTACTTTTTTTTTTCTGCCAGGCAGTGGTATTTAATCGCACCACTAGCTTCCGTCACTTCCTAAATCACACCACGAAGCTGCTGTTTTAAAATTTGCCGTTCTTCATTGTGACGAACAACTTTCCTGGTTCGCGTCGAAGAATAAACGCGTTGCATCTTCATTCTTCATTCTTCATGAACATCAACGCATGTGAAGAAGAGCGACAAGACCGAAGAACACTCGGGTCTATCACACCACTCTGCTAGTCACGATGTGAACGAGTCAGAGCCGAAGAGCACGAAGAATGAAGATTCACGTTTTGCATTGCCACTCATATTCTTCTCAGCCGGGCTACTCACCGCAGTTTGCTTTTACGTTGGTATGCTCTTCATTAGAGAGGATTGGTTGTATATCGATGCTTCGAAGATCTTCGCACACGATGAGTGAATAAGGGGAAAATGATACGAATATTAGCAAGCCTGGTACGGTTGACTAAAATCAGTCGAAAGTATGGCTACTCAAAAGATAGTAAAGATACAGTAGTAAACGATAGGTAACGATAGATGGAGCAGATCATTGTGCTAACAATACTGGTAAAGTTAACAATATTATTAAAAAAAAAAATAAAAAAAAGGGGAAAAATTGTGTATACATTTTTTTTTTTTTTTTTTTTTTTTTTATTGGAAAAATATGTGCGATGCGCGCGCACTATAATATTTTTTTTTAAATAAAGTAAAATTTATTTATGTATTAAATATATAATTTAATTTTTTTTTTTTTTTTTTTTTTTTGGGGGGGGGATGGGGTGTTTTTCGAATAAAGGGATTATTTTAGTAAAGGTGGGGTGTGGGTTGGTTTTCTCATATATTTTATATAAAAAAAAAATGATAGTAGAGAGTTGGTGGGGGGTTTGTGGGGTGGTAATAAAAAAAAAAAAAAAAAAAAACAAGTTTCATATATGCCAGAAAAAAACATCTTGTATTTCATAGCACCGAATCAACAACATTAACTTTAAGTTTGTTTATGTTTGAGGAAGTATTTTCAAGAAGTAAAATTCAAGTTGACCGAACAATAATTGCACAAAAATGTGTTTGCTGGTCTGGTACCACGTTTTAATCGAACATGTTTGGAAAAAAACATTCCCAAACCTTTTTTAAGACCAGACATGTTTGGTATTTCATCCTCAGAACTTCTTTACAACAAAGTTCTTATATTCTTGCCAAAGAAGATGTTTCTGGTGTTACTTGGGAAGTATCAGCTATCAGAATTTCAGTGTCTAGTCTCACTCCAACATAAATCACAACATTCTTCAAAGATTTCGTCCATTTCGATAGCCGAAAAGAGTGATTTTTCGGAACACGATGGATGAAACTCAGGATTCTTCACCGGAAGTTGCCCAGTATCCAGAAGAAGTACCCACGAAGCACTGTATTTTATGTGATTGGCCGGATTCGACGATGATTTAGTGCAATGCGATCGTTGTGATCAGAACGTGCACTTCAGCTACGCAGGGGTGAACAATTCGATAGCTAACTCTGATTGCAGTTTCGTATGTAAAAATTGCACGGAAAAAGATGAGTTGATCTCGATCGTGTCCAAAAGATCCAGTCAAGGATCTCGCAGTAGTCGAAGGTCGGTTCAGTTTGCTCTACGGATGAAAATGCTAGAAGAGTAAAATCGAATCCGGATAAGGAGAATTGACGTGGAAGAATTTTTTTGGAATACGCGTCTCGAATCAGAGGAAATGCTGATGAGAGAAAAGTTCGAGTAACTTCAAGCGGACCTTGAGAGTGATGATGATAAAGCCAGCAAGAACAGTGAAATAAGTCAACGAAAAGTTCGGGAGAATACGGCCGCTGATCATCACTAAGGATAGAGCAACCGATCATTCGCTTATATCTACTACTGGGCAGACAGAAGAACCGAACATTTCGGTATAAGTACTACCGGAATTCTCGGCTACGAGTACCCCCAAACATGTTTCAATAGGATCGAACATTCTTCGTTGTGTGACAGCTGATTCGAAAAAGAGTCTACGTCGTTCATGCAAGTACCTGTTTCATCTTCGGGGCTAGGTATGCAGTATCAAGTCGTCGATCTCTGTTCAGTGACAACAAGCTCATCACCTGGACATGATTTGTCGGTATCTAACACGATCGTTTCATCCGCGCCGACAGCGGGACATCTAGCATCAGCCTCTAATGCGATGGTTATTGCTACGGCGGTGTTCAAAATGTCAGCTCTTAGTTCGAACCCGATTGTCACCTGCTCATCAAAGGCAATGTTACCACCAAGACCAGTTATAATGACCACCGTTGCCATTTTGTCGGCTCATGCGCTACCCGCGGCAACATAATCCCTTGCTACAGTAGCAACAAAAAGTCAACAACTGAGAAGTTACGCAATGAATTACAACATAGCTACGACGAGTACATTGATAGATTTGCCGCCACGTAATCAACGGAAAATTGACGATTTCGACACGAATCTAACTCTTACATCGATTCCCTTTACAAGTGCTGAAAATACCACTCACGTTGTCATTATCAGCCACGCAGTAGAAGCACTTACGCTAAAAACGTTGTAACAGCTACCAGCTACCAGCACCGAGTATTTCGTTAGGTTCAAAGCCACTGTCGGGCAGGACTTTTCGCGTTACAACACTCAGTCGGTGAACGATTCGATGCCGTTACTGTCACCAGCGGGACCTATTATGGCAGAGTACAACATCTTAAAAACTATGCCATCAGATTCGCACCATGGGATTCACCTTGAACCATGGGATTACTGTGCTCCTCCAACGAGTCGTTCGTTCATGCTATTACCACCGTCGGGGCCTAATCTGCCGGTATCTCGTAGTTTTCCAATGTTGAGTTTGTCCTCTTCAACTATACTGTTGATGAGTACCGGAAGGATGCCTTGTACGGCAATTCAATCACAAGTGCTAGGGCTACTTCCGTCAGGATCTGAGAAAAATTTCGTTGCTATGAACACGAATATTTCACGTATGTCAGTTCAACAGGTTCTGTGGGATCAAATGCAGTACCGATCGCAGCTCGACAGGTTTTTCCAAGAGAATTGCCAGTTTTTTTAAAGAGATCCTCAGGATTGGCCAATTTTTTACAATTCATTTCGGAACTCTACTGATGCATGTGGCTACAGTGATTTGGAAAGATAACATACAGCACATTTGGAAAGATTGTTGCGAGGACATGTGTTACGCAGTATGCGAACGCGCCTCCGTTATCAACAGAACCCCATCGGGACTCGCCGCTACTGGCAACATCAAGCTATAAAGGTTGTCAAACCGTGAACAATAGAAGAAGGAAGAACCGAAATCATAAATGAAGAGAAAAAGAGAAGGGAAAAACAAATCAACCATTGTTCGCGGATTCTGTATAGCTTTTTTTATGTTTCGAAATTGCATGGATATAACTAGTGAAGTATTTCTTATTCTAATATTAGCCGATGTTAATCGTGAAGTAACAGATACAGAATCTGAATCATAGGCTGGAGGCCTAAAATTAGAGGAATAGATTACTCATTTCGTTAAGAATCCCTAGTAAATACCGTTCGAGACCGCTTTCCGGACATAACGTAAATTTAGAAGAAGACACTAAACGGAAAATTTAACCGATTATCAATAAAAATAAACCGTGTTTAAGTTTGCGGAAATTTGATTGTTACCAGGCTTGGGAACAAATTAAATTTTCCGTTTAATCTGGAATGTAGAGCGGTAGCGTTGCGAGTGCTGGGAAACGTTCCCAAAAGAAAGGTGATTCTCCTGGTGGTGAGGGTGCGAGTTGCGGCACGTGTCTTCGTGTCGATACCAGTCGGATGGTACAATGTGATGATTGCGACGTATGGTACCACTACGACTGTGTGAACGTGGACAACAGTATTCAAGATCATGATTGGAGTTGTAATGGATGCATGAGAAAAACGCTTGAGGAGCAGAGACGTACGTTGAGTGAACAATTGAAGCGTCTTGAACAGCAGCAGAAACAGCGGCAACGAGAGCAACAGAAACGCCTTGAGCAAATGGAGGAACTACAGCTTAATCAGCGGCAGATGCAACAAGATTTGCAGCAGCGAAAGGTGGAGCAGTTCAGTCAGTTGCAGATAGGAAAGTTGCAGTTGCAGCAGCAGAGTAGCAGTTCAGGAGTAGCAACAATGGGTCCCATAGTACTTCAAAATTCTTTGGGTAACATTCGAAAGCAACAACAGCAGGTCAGAATCGTGGAAAATGTTATACCGGGAGAGTTCACAGCAGACACATCACATCATGCAGAGCCGTCGGCAAGCTCTACCTTCAACAATGTGGGTACATCCGGCGGGAGTGATAAAGCATCTTCAAAGTCTTCGAAGCGTTCAGCAAGACTTCGAGAACTTCAAGCGAGATCCTTAAAGGCAAGACAAGCTTTGGAAAAGAAGCAGCTAGAAGAGCAATTAGCGCTGGAGCGTGAGATGTTGGAGGTTACTGACTCTGAGCCGGACTCAATTGAGAGCTTTGAAAAGATCAACGAGTGGCTGGAGAAAACGGACAATGTAGGAAAACAGTTAGGAGACTCGTTGAATGGAACGCCGCTTCCGGTGTACAATGAAATTTTGCAAAAACCCGTTATGTCATCGATCCAATCACGTCTGCCTAGCAATAATGTCCCAGTTGGGTCATCTAGTCATCAGCAACTAGTGGGAAAACCTACTTTCTTTCAGTCGAGCGTTGCTCCGCAGCAACGTAGAGGAAGTTATGTTCATCACGCACAGTTTATCCAGCATTCTCGAGCCGACAGTAACATCCTGAAATCTGGGCCAAGCTGTGAACCAGATTGTGGTGGATACCCAGAAGTTTTGTTCAGTATGCCATCGGTGCCAATACAGACTGTAACGTCACAGCATCCAATTATGTCGTCAAATTATCCGACGCAAAATCAACAACCGACATGCAGCAATCACGTACCGCTGAGTCGTGATTACCTTGCGGCACGACAGACGATCAAAGATCTGCCAAAGTTCGGTGGAGACCCTGAAGACTGGCCACGATTCATCGCGGCATACGATCGCACTTCTAGGATGTGCGTCTTCCGAAACGACGAGCTGCTCGATCGTCTCGAAAGAAACCTTCACGATAAAGCCTTCAACGCAGTCAAAACCTTACTGCTTCACCCCGATTACGTTCCAGTGATTATGAACCGGTTGAAAACCCTTTTTGGAAACCCTGAATCTATCGTGGAAACAATGGTTCGCAGAATTCGTATGATGCCGCCACCGAAACCTGATAAGATGGAGACGATCGTTGACTTCGGCGTTGCAGTGCAGAACCTATGTGCGACCATACAGGTATGTCAGATGGATGAACGGCTGTACAATGTCACTCTTCTACATGAATTCGTTGATTGTTTGCCATCAGCATTGAAAATGAAGTGGGCATTTCATCGGAAGGAAATAGGAGTTGCTACACTGTTGGATTTCAACAACTGGCTAGGGGAGATGGTTGATGCCTTGAGCCAAGTCGTTAGACCGACGATGTGGACCAAGTCGCAGAAGCCCGAGAACAAACCGGAGAGAAAAGTCCGGAAAGAAGAAGCATATGTCCATGCGCATTCAACGTACCCACCGGAGCAGGTCAACCGTAAAGGCTGCATAGCATGCGAGAACGAGTGCAGTGCCCTAGACAAGTGCAGCTGTTTTCTCAAAATATTACCAAGTGCGCGATGGGCATTGGTGAATGAGAAAAAAGTCTGTCGGAAGTGCCTGAGTAAGCATTTTAAAACCTGCGAGAGAAAAGTAGCTTGCGCCAAAGACGGATGTACTGTTCTTCATCACCGGCTTTTGCACGATGACAGCAAGCATAAGAAGCATCCACCAAGCAACCCAGCACAGGTCGCATCAGTTAATATGCATCACAGTTTGCTGGAACGAGTATTATTAAAGTACATTCGTGTCACGGTTCATGGCATAGGGAAATCCGTCACTACTTACGCTTTCCTCGATGCGAGCTCAACATCAACCTTAATGGAGCACAGTTTGTGGTAGGAACTGAACCTCAACGGTGAGAAAGCCCCGCTGTGCATTTCGTGGACTGGTGGACAGGGAAGGTACGAAGACGAATCGGTGGTATTCTCGGCCGAAATCACCGGTATTCAGACTTCAGGACAAAAATTCCGTCTCCCGGAGATACATACAGTACGTAGCCTAGACCTTCCTGCACAGTAAATGTCGGTAACGGATATGGTGACACACTTTCAACATCTTTCGGATCTTCCCATCGAGTCATACGACGCCGTGAAGCCGCGAATCCTAATAGGTATTGACAACTCTAGATTAGAATATCCACTCGATTCCAGAGAGGGTAGCGAAAATCAGCCGACGGAAGTACTAACACTATTAGGGTGGGTGGTATACGGTCCGTGTTCGACGTCAGGGCAATCGATCTTAAGGAAGTAAATTTCGTACAGCTATCATATATGTCGATGTGACGGGTTGCATTCAATCGTAAAGAACTACTTCTCCTTCGACAGTCTCGGCATTCAATCCTTCGGCAAACCCCTTTTGTCAAAAGATGACGAACGAGCGATAAGGTTGCTACAAACAAACACGACTCTTCAAAGCAGAAGGTACGAGACTTGTTGACTATGGCGTTATGACGATGTGTGACTACCGGCCAGTAAAGCGATGGCTCTGAAGCGCCACGATTGTCTGCGCAAACGTATGGTTCGGGAACCATCACTAGCTAAGATTCTTCATGAGAAAATCATGGACTACCAAACTAAGGGATACATCCGGAAGCTTTCAGCAAAGGAGGAAGCATCGTACATTGGACCCTCTTGGTATCTACCGATTTTTCCGATGACAAACCCCAACAAACCCGGGAAGCTACGCATCGTCTGGGATGCTGCTGCTAAAGTGGGGCGATTCTCACTAAATTCATTTCTAGGGCCCCGACCAAGTTATACTACTTCAACATGTTCTTCAACGATTTCGAGAATATCGTACGGCGGTGTCGGGAGATGTAACTGAAATGTTTCATCAAGTCAGAATCAAGCCTCATGATCAGCATTGCCAGCGCTTTCTGTGGAATGACAGCGATTCGGGAAAGGATCCTTCAACGTATGTGATGGAAGTTATGACGTTCGGTGCGAGTTGTTCGCTCAGTACCGCACAGTACGTTAAAAATTTCAATGCAGAACGATTCAAAGGTAAATTTCCTGATGCTGTAGAGGCGATATGCAATGGGACGTACGTAGATGACATGCTCTGTAGCGTCGAATCCGAAACGGAAGCAGTGGAGCTAGCACAAAATGTACAACACATACACGCGGAAGATGGATTCGAGATACGAGGATGGCTGTCGAACTCCAAGAGGGTGATGGATTCTATGGGAGAACAGAGATTGACCCATAAAGATCTAAATAAATCAGCAGAGCTGGCAACTGAAAAAGTCTTGGGCATGTGGTGGGATACAATGAATGACACATTCACCTTCAAAATCCCAAAACAGTGCAAACAAGATTTGCTATCCGGAGAGCAAGCTCCCACTAAGCGGGAGGTTCTGCGAATTCTCATGTCAGTCTATGACCCGTTAGGACTCTTAGCAAACGTGCTGATGTTCTTAAAAATCTTGCTTCAAGAAATCTGGCGCACCAATATTGGATGGGACGACACGATAACTAATCAACAACTAGAAAAGTGGAGAGTATGGCTTCGTGTGTTACACACGGTAGATAGAGTTTCAGTCCCTCGATGCTACCGGACGGTAACTACGTCATCAACCAAAACCAACGAAATCCAGCTGCATGTCTTCGTCGATGCCAGTACAGTACTGTAGAATGCGCATTCGTTGCTGCCAAAACCCGTGTCGCTCCTCTGAAGTACGTCTCGATTCCTCGATTAGAGCTTCAAGCCGCGGTAGCTGGATCACGGCTGGCGAAGGATGTTGGAGAAATACATCGAATTGGAATAAAAATCCAGTTCTTCTGGAGCGATTCTAGGGATGTGTTGTGCTGGTTACGCTCGGACCATAGAAGGTATAGCAAATTCGTCGGCGCAAGAGTTGGTGAAATTTTGGCTCTGGGTTCCAACTAAAGTAAACGTGGCGGATGAAGGAACAAAATGGCAAAAGATTCCCGATCTCGCTCCATCTAGTCATTGTTTCAATGGACCGGATTTCCTATGGCAACCGCAGAACACTTGGCCAGCTCAGTTGACATGTCATGGAGTAACTACCACTAAAATCAGTGTATCGGTCAACAATCACGCAGTCTATGAACCGATTATAAACTTTGCTGAATACTCTAACTGGTGGAAGCTTTTACACCTTACAGTGAAACCACAGCATCGCCTACCAGCAACCGGAATCCTCAAACAATCCAAACTTCTTGAAGCGGAAAGTCTCATTTACCGCGAAGTTCAGCAAGTCATATTCGGCGAGGAAGTATCGTTGCTCAAGCGTTCTGCGGAAACCAACAAAAAGAATACAGTTCATATGCCCAAAGGTAGCCCGCTCTATAAATTTTCACCATTTCTCGACGACCATGGATTGCTAAGCATGCGTGGAAGAACGGCCGGATGCAAGTTCATCGCTACAGATGCAGTCCATCCTATTCTGCTACCCAAAAAGCATCAAATTACGACAGTCATCGTGAAATTTACCCATGAGCGCTATCATCATCTCAATCACAAAACGGTAATGAACTTCACCAAAAATATCGGCTTCCAAAGCTGCGCAGCATCTGCAACAATGTGCGTCGTCTTTGTCAGGCTTGTAAAAATGCCAGAGCTCAGCCACAACCACCTTTAATGGCCGATCTTCCACCAGCTCGCCTGGCTGCTTATTCCAGACCTTTTTCTTATGCTGGAATCGATTACTTTGGGCCAATACAAGTCGTCGGGGGAAGGCGTACCGAGAAACGATGAGGCGTGTTGATTACATGTCTGGTGGTAGGAGCTGTTCATATAGAAATAGCACACTCACTCAACACTAGTTCGTGTATCATGGCTGTGCGGAATTTCATAGCCAGAAGAGAAACACCTTTGGAAATTTTTAGTGACAGAGGGACTAACTTCGTCGGTGCCAATCTTGAACTGTCTGAAGCACTTCTATCTCTCGATCAAGAGAAGTTGATGCTAGAGTTCATGACGCCGGATACGAAATGGTCCTTTTTACCTCCGATTAGTCCACACATGGGAGGAGGCTGGAAGAGACTAGTGCAATCAGTCAAAAAGGTCCTGAATAAGATGCAGCTTCCAAGATTACCAACAGACGAAGTGCTTCGGAACAATTTGATGAAAATGGAAAACATAATAAACTCGCGCCCTCTCACCTACGTTCCTATCGAAGACGCCGAAAATGAAGGCCTAACTCCCAATCATTTTTTGCTGGGATCTTCCAGTGACTCTAAACCGTTAGTAGCCTACGACGATAGCTTTGCTACGCTAGTTAATAGCTGGAAAACCTCGCAGATCTTCGCCAACATGTTCTGGAAGCGATGGCTCCGCGAATACCTGCCATCGATCAATCGACGTTCGAAGTGGCATTATCCAAGTAAACCTATCCAGATCGGTGGCATTGTAGTAATCGTTGACCCAGTTCTACCTAGGAACTCATGGCCAAAAGGACGAGTGGTTGACGTCAGCTTGAAGAATGGTCAGGGGCGTAGCGCAACGGTGCAAACATCGTTCAACATCTACGAACGACCTACGGTTAAGCTTGCGGTCCTGAACGTCGGCGCAACATCGAGTGAGCAGGAACCAGGATCCTGCGTACGGGGGGGGGGGGGATGTTTATCGGGACTCGCCGCTACTGGCAACATCAAGTAGCTATAAAGGCTGTTAAACCGTGAACAATAGAAGAAGGAAGAACCGAAAACATAAATAAAGAGAAAAAGAGAAGGGAAAAACAAATCAACCATTGTTCGCGGATTCTGTATAACTTTTTTTATATTTCTAAATTGCATGGATATAACTAGTGAAGTATTTCATATTCTAATATTAGCCGATGTTAATCGTGAAGTAACAGATACAGAAGCTGAATCATAGGCTGGAGGCTTAAAATTAGATGAATAGATTACTTATTTCGTTAAGAATCCCTAGTAAATACCGTTCGAGACCGCTTTCCGGACATAACGTAAATTTAGAAGAAGACACTAAACGGAAAATTTAACCGATTATCAATAAAAATAAACCGTGTTTAAGTTTGCGGAATTTTTCTTTAATTGTTACCAGGCTTGGGAACAACATGCATTAGAGGCACTGCGCAGTCGACTTTTGATCCCGGAATCGGTTTCACACGTGATGGCTTCTTTTCTGCCAGAGCAAGTATTTTTTGGCGAATTTGTCCACTTTCTTCTTCCTTATGTCTTCCGGAACATCAAACCGGGATTTGGCAACGTAGAACTTCGACCCTGGTATCTGCTTTGCGTCTGCCTTGGTATAGGTTTCGTCATCCATAACCACACACATCGGTTTCGTTAACCACTCTCGATACAGCTTCCTTGCGCGAGATTTGGCCTCCGTGTTATGTTGATCACGCCGGTTTGCTGCCTTGCGGACCTTGAATACACGAAGTCCAGCTCGTTTCATGGTTTGCTGAACGAGCCAGGCGGAACACTTTGCCTTCAGAGCCGCGTCGCGAATCGAAAGGTTCGGATTACACTTGAAATAATCCAACACCTTCCGGGCCTTCACAGAATCAGCTGTCTTCGATTCGCTCTTCCACTTCTGGGACTCCTTAAACGATTTTACCACCCAAAACACAGTTGTATGGGTGATTCCCAGTTGTCTTCCGATCCATCTCATGGTCACAGTCGGATTTTCCATGACGGCGCGCAAAATTCTCTGGCGATTTTCTTCTTGTTTCGATGACATCTCAATAACCACTCAACCGATTGTTATGAAGTTTTGCACATGTTAACAATTCACTCCAGATACTCAGATACTCAGATTTTCATCAATTTTTACCCACAGACAAAAAAGTTACACGCGGATAAAAATGGTGCATTTTTTTCGAGTACAGGCCTTAGATTGTTACTCCTTCAAACGATTGGACATCGAGTCAATGGAAAGCAGTCCGTGAGAAAGTTTTGTGTCGCATTTGCTTGGTGCCTCATAAATCTTGTCCGTGCCGTTCCAAGCGGGAATGTGAATATGAGAACTGCAGGCTACGCCATAACTCATTGTTGTACTCAACAGTTTCAGGAATTCAACCTAGTTCTTCAAAACCTCCAGCGAACACTTAAGCATAAGAATCATCATTTTTTGAAAGCGTGTTCTCTTCTGCGTTATTTACCAATTACATTCTACGCAAATGGCAAAAAGGTATTTTCGCATTTTTGGACGACGGATCAACGACGACGATTATGGAAGCTGAAGTAGCTGAACTGCTGCGAGTACAAGGTCTTAAAGAACCACTACATCTCGGTTGGACAGGTGATGTGACAAGAGAGGAAGAAAAGTTACAACGAATCCAATTGATAGTCTCCGAAACAAACATGAAACAACGACATTCTTTATCAAACGTACGATCAGTCAAACATCTCAAGCTACTTAGTCAGACGTTAAACTATGTGGACACCTGCAAAGTACATCCGTACCTCAAGGACTTGTCCATAAGAAGCTACTCAAATGTCAGACCGAAATTGGTCATTGGAGTCGATAACGTGAAACTCATCAGTGCGTTGAAGATAAGAGAAGGCGGTTTCGGAAGTCTCACAGGCACTCATTCAACCAAGCTTGGCTGGTGAATCTATGGCCGGCATTTGGAACCGAAATGTATAGAACAGCTGTATTTTCACTCAGTACAGGAGAAACAAGTTCCGAACAATGCAAAGCTACACGATCTGATGCGGCAGTTTTTTAACATAGAAGATTCTTACATCACCGTGAAACCAGCATCAGAAGACAACAAGAAGGCTTACCAAGTACTGAATAATATAACCGTTCGTGTTCCGGCGGGATTTGAATTCGGATTGTTATGGAAAAAGAATGAACACAATCTTCCTGACACCCATCCCCTTGCACTACGCCGTTTAATATGCTTAGAAAAGCGTTTGCTACGGAACCTACACATGTACGCTAAGGTCAAGGAATTAGTTCAAAGTTACATAACTGAAGGCTGCGCACATCGTGCAAAGAAGTCTGAACTTGATTCTGTACAAAAGAGAAAAACTTAGTACTTGCTACTTGGGGTAGTTCAAAATCCCAAGAAACTGAATAAAGTTCGTTTGAACTGGGATGCGGCAACAGCCGTAGAAGGATTATGTTTCAACGATCTTTTACTAAAAAGGATCGGATTTGATGGTTTCACTCATCGCATCAAATTTCTAATCGTTGATTAGGTTCCGTGAAAGAAATATAGCGATTGGAGGAGATTTAAAAGAAATGTTCCACCAGATTATTATTCGTGCAGAAGATAAGCAGTACCTGCGATTCTTGTGGAGAGCTAACCCGGAAGATCAACCAAAAGTCTACAACATGGATGTGGCCATTTTTTGGGCATCTTGCTCTTTATGTATAGCATAGTTAGTGAAGAACAAAAATGTGGAAGAGTTTTTCTGAGGAGTTTCCTCAAGCAGCGAAGGCAATTATTGACAACCATTATGTTTACAACTACCTCGACAGCGTGGATACCGTGAACGAGGCGATTAAGCTGATGGACCAAGTAAAATATATCCACGCCAACGGAGGATTTCACATCTGTCAGTTCGTATCGAATTTCAAAGAAGTTTTACGTCATTTTGGAGAACTACAGGAAATTTCGAACAAAAATTTAAATCTGGATTCGGAGTCGGAAAGAGTTCTAGAAATGTTTTGGGTTCCTACCAGTGATATATTTACCTCCACATGTCCATCGAACTCCGAGTTGCAAAGTTTGCAAATCAAATTGTCAATTCCGAGCAAAAGACAAGTACTGCGGATCATAATGAGTATTTTTGATCCATTGGGGTTGATTGCCCACTTCATAATTCACGGTTTAGTTCTGATGCAACAAATCTGGCGTGCTGCGATAAACTGGGATGAACTGATCACAGCGCACTTACAAAACAAATGGGGAACCTGGCAGGAATATATTACTCATCTGGCTGAACTCCAAGTACCTCCATGTCTTCTTAAGAGTACTCCTTCGGATGATTCAAGGGTATCGGAGCGTCATGCATTCGTAGATGTTAGTTGACAAGCTTATGCATGTACAATCTACTTTCGTACAGTAGGCGAACGTGGAGTTGAGTGTTCTCTCATCATTACCAAAAGCAAAGTAGCTCCTTTGAAACCAGTATCCATACCTCGACTTGAGCTGCGAGCGGCGTTGATCGGCGCCCGATTAATGGAAAAATTTTGTCAACATCTGACGCTGGCAACTACCCGGAGAATATTCTGGACCGATTCATCAACTATACTCTCCTGGTTAAACTCAGATGCTTTCCGTTACCATCAATATGTGGCATTCCATGTAGGAAAAATTCTTTCCACCTCCAAAGCAAACGAGTGGAGGTATGTGCATCAGCACAAAATGTAGCAGACGATGCCACAAATGGAAGGCTGGCCCGGACTTCAGCAAGGAAAGTCTCTGGTTCAATCAACCCAAGTTTCATCGACTACCAGGATCTGAATGGCCAACACAACGAAAACCTCAAGATACGGTGGAAGAACAAGTACGGCAGTTGTTCCATCATCAAGAAGTAGTGCCGGTCCGATTATCGATGTAAGCCGGTTTTCAAGTTGGCATCGCCTGCAGAGAACGGCTGCTTACGTGTGTAAAGCTGCAAAACTGTTCGAGCTTCAAAACGAGAATATCGAAATCCGAGGAGAGTTGTTTTCGGAAGAATATGCGGAAGCGGAAAACCTGCGACAAGCGAAAGCGGAAGCATTTCCACAGGAGTTGAAATCATTGAAATAAAAAAAAACAAGAGACAAACCGAACCGATGGTGAATAAGTCGAGTCCACTTTATAAGTTATCTCCGATCATGGATCATTCGGGGGTTATTAGAATGGGTAGCCGTATTGGGGCTGCTCCATACGCCCAATACGGAGCTAAGTACTCGAGAAGAGACTGAGATCCAATAGAAAACTAAATATTATGTTGTGATGTTGCCGATAATGATAACTCGTTTTAACGGTTAAAAGAGCAAATTGAAAAGTCAATTTGCTGTACATTTTTTCCTGTTGATAGCAAAATGAGTACTCCACTTGATGATCTGTCAAGACAATGAAAACAAAACTGATTTTTGGAAACAGTAGGGAAAAAAACAGTCTTGGGCGTTTTCGGGGCCCGGACAACACGGGGGGAAAGCGACAACCACGGAGCACAGGCGAGGCGACCGCAACCCCGACAGGCGAAAACAACACATAATTGGAGAAAAAAGCAACCAAAGAAACAAACAAAAAAACCAATTTTTTGGTGGTAGATAGAGAGGAGAGAGACACAACCCAGGGAGGGGGGGAGAAAAAAAAAAACAACCAAAAATTCTTTAAATAATAGGGGAAAAACAATATAATAATAATAAAAAAAAATATGTAGTAGACGACGGAAAACAAAAAAAAAAGGACGAAAGGAAAATAATTATCACCCACGACGCGGATCGAATGCTCTTCATCAAGTTCCGGACAAGTGTTGCATCGCATGTTTTGGACGCTTGAACCCAAATTTTTTTTTGAACTCCTGCATGTTCCCAGCTGCCTTACCAGTCTTCTTGAAGACCCTCTTCACGATTGCCCAGTAACGTTCGATGGGTCGAAGCTGAGGGCAATTTGGTGGATTGATATTTTTCTCAACGAAATCTATACCCTTTTCCGCAAGCCAATTGAGAGTGGTTTTGGCATAGTGAGCCGACGCTAAATCCGGCCAAAACAGTGGAGGTGTACTATGCTTCTTATATAAAGGCAACAATCTCTTCTGGAGACACTCAGATCGATAGATTTCCGCATTTATAGTTCCGGTAGTGTAAAAAATGGTTGAATTCAAACCACAGGAACATATTGCTTGCCATACCAGTACCTTTCGACCGAATTTCTCCACTTGAATCGACCTGTCCGCATCGCTCACATCCTCCTCAACGACGTCAGTAAAGTATTGTGGACCTGGAAGGGTTTTTGAGTCCTCCTTTACATAGGTCTCATCGTCCATCAAAACGCATGCATCCGGACGCTGCAAAAGACGCGAATACAATTTCCGGGCCCTTGTTGCTGCTCGCTTCTTCTGTTCTGCACTTTGTTTCGAGATTTTCTGCTTCTTGTAGGTCTTCAGGTGGTTTCGCCTCTTGATACGCTGGATCATTCCGACACTCGTTCCTGCGTTTTTGGCCAAATCACGTATTGACATTGATTTGTTCTTCATGATTAGAAATACCACTTTCTGCTCCAGTTTCGGGTTGGAAGAACCGGGTTTTCTGCCTCTTCCTGGTAGCTCATCCAAAGAATAGTGTTCCCCAAACTTATTAATGATGGTTTTAACACTCGCATGATGAATTGCAAACCGCTTCGCCAATTTTCGCATAGTAATACCCTTCTCGCTTAGCCATGTGTCCAGAACCTTAGTTTTCACTTCCTTTTCAATACGCGACATTTTGAAAACGCAGAATTTGAACCACACAAACAAGTAAACAAAAGAAAACTGACAGTCAAACGCACAGCCTGCAGTGTTCAGAGCATAACAAACCATCACAAATACATGCGTACAACGCAAATGTATGTGGATAGCTTATATTCGATACACTCCTTAGCACGGAAACTAGTCCGACAGGAATGGGATCTCCTCTCTGTTAGACTTGATCAAGCTTTAATAACCACTAATTATCGTAATCATGCCATTGTATGAAGGGCCAAAAAGGGGTTGAAGGATCGATATGCAACATCACTTATACGTGTCCACAGGGATATAAAGAATCTCCTTCCAACAACAAGATTGAAAAATTGGTCAATAGAACAAGCTATCTAACATGAGGATGCCCCAATGGGCGGGGAGAAGAGCCCGCCCTCTATGCACAAACTGTTAGCAATGGGGAGTTGGCATTCCCACTCTCCCCATCCAGAGTGCTTCAATCGGGTGCCCTGATGGTCCCTCCCATTCCCATGAAATATTTATATAATAGTGTACATATATATTTATGTAAATGAAAAATACTACAAGCATTCGTATCTATTATATATGATCTTCGTTCGGTTGATCCTGAAATGCAAGAAATGTTGTAAAGTGTTAAAGTGTAGAGTTCTGTGGTTCGCGCTTAAGCACGGTTTCGTTCGTCTTCAGCGATGGCAGCAATTCACTACAATCTCGGTTTGAGGTATCCTGAAAAAGTTTGTTACATCTATTGAAATTTAATCATTTTATTTTACTCTTATTTACTGGTCACTATTTGCTGCTTGATGCTGATTTTATAACCTCGTCTATGAGGTAAAATCAATAAAACCACAATTATCAAATATAATAATATTATGATAAGGTAATGACAAGGATTGAACTGCAAAATCAGACACAAGCTAAATGAATACAGCGCTGTATGAATCATATCCGCTCGAATTTGGTAAAATGTTCATTTGCAAAACGTTAATGAAAAATACATTCAATAATAATTGCAAAAGCCTATCACCGTCTCCGTTGCCACCACCTGACATCCAATGGATTGTTACTGAAAAATAAATAAAAATTAGATATGCATTAATATCCTCCTAGTCCTGGAAAAGCTGAAACAGTATAGATCATTCCAAAAATCAAAGATGAAATTTCAGTAAAAAATATTATTTTATAAGACATGTGTAATATTTTTTCTTCATACTGTTCTAGTAACATTTCAAAGATAGCAATTGGAGTAATCGAAGAGTCCAGTTTGATGATTTCCGAAATAGCATATTTCATAATAATACCACTAAACAAAATATTTAAATATAATCCGATACTGCTCATAAGCACATGCCAGCCTTTTATGAATTTTGGGAAATTTTTTTTTCGAATTTTATAATTTCATGAAAAATAAATTGAGCCTTTTATGCTTGTAATGTTGCTCCAGGGTCTTACATGGTTTTGGAATGCAAAGATGATTCTTAAGCGTGCTGAAATTATTATTAAAATGAGAATGGAAAATATAAAATATGATTTAAAGGTACACGATCTGCAGTCGCACCCCCTCACTTCGCTATTGTCAGATTGACAACATTGCCCAGGCTACGCCAACCAGCTTCTCCATGTTTCAGCTGGCAGTCTTTTGTGATCATATGACTCGTGGAGGCGTGAGGTAGGAATTTGTGAGGACCGGAGGTCGGTTGCACCCTCCTTCGAAGTTGTCAACTCACCATTTGAAGCCCCAGAAAACCATTTTTTTTTGTATCGAAAATCTACTCAGCAATTAAAAGTGGAATACGTCTATCTAAATTATTTTCTTTAATATTGATTGCTCTACTTTAGTGCTAGTGTTTTGGATTGTTATTAAATTACACTAGATTCGTTATATTTCGAACTTCTTAACCTAGATTCACCATCGTACTGCAGTGGAATCGTTATTTATTATTTTAATACCGAAATGTAAGAAAATTATACATGTAATTTCTAACTACTATAACCTAAATATATTTGTTGCTTTGAAGCTGTAAGTATTAGCTAGTAGTATTTCGGTGTTTAGTTTCACTCCAACATAAATCACAACACTCAAGAATGTATGAAGTTAATTTTTTTTCATATATTTATAAATTGTTACAGAATGTTTTTTTTTAATATTCTTTGTTTAAGTAACTACTCTTCAAGATGTCTCCAGAATTCGCGTTAGCAATACCTTCTAAATTCTAATGTGAAGTGAATGTGCAAAAAATCAAAGTGAAGTTCAAGGTTTTTTCTTCTAAGTTTTCTTTTTTCTGTAGTGCTGTGGTTCGGTGCTTGTTGATTATCCAAAATAATTCCTCGCAGCACGCGTTAAAAGCCAATCCCATCTTCGTCGCCACTTTATAATTTTATCATTTAACCGTGATACGAATCTTGGAGAGATATACTACTATATTGTCTGATCGTTCCGAGTAGACTGACGATTATTCATTTATTTCATTCTTATGAGACTTCGGCTCAACCAATCGAAGCATCGATTATCGTGTCAACTGACGTTGACACTCGAAGGCGCTCTAACTGCACAGGTAGATATACATCATTTTCCAAAGGAAAAATCTTAAAACCATCAAGAATATCACCTTAAGCTTCTCAAATTTCTCCGAAGTCAATAAAATTTAGCATAGTAGCTTTAGCTGGTGAAATCTTCCACCAAGTAATGTTCTTGATAATTGAGCTTTGGTGAAATAAAAATACAAAAACCGAAAAAAAACCATTGAAAATAGAGGTGTATGCTTGTTCAACACTTTAATAGTATTGATAACTTAGAGATCGCGTAGCGTCTCTGAATACATTTTAATGAAATTACAACCATAGATATTAATGACGTTAAAAGTACGCACAGTATCGAACACATCTCCTTTATCTTTATTATTTTCCTTTGCTACTAACCTCGAAATGCATGGAATCAATTCTGCCAGACAGCAATTTGTTATGTATTTTTCTCGGATTTACACTACCCCACTCTCACAGAGCGAACTGATACAACCGGCCATGACAATCTGTATTGAATGATTACCATTGCAGGATCTTCTGTACCGCCAATAAAAACACAGAATAATGATTTAAAAACAAAGATTTTCGACTTGTAATTTTAATTCATTTCACTTTATTATTGAGTTATAATCATCTTTAAATTATTGCCCACTTGTCATGTAATTTTTGTTTATCAGAGTTCAAAATTGCAGCATAGATCAAAACTTGTACAAAATTGATTTCACACTTAGAAAATTTTACAGTATTCGGTAATTTTTTACCGAACTTTCAACAGCTGAACGTTCGGTAATCAGATTTAACGGATTCCGGTATTTTTTTGTACCTGAATACTGTAAAAATTCACCGAAATCCAGTAAATCGGACTACCAAACAATCAGCTGATGAAAGATCGGTAAACAATAACCGAATACTGTAAAATTTTCTAAGTGTATACATCTATGATTGAAGTAAATGCAAGAGACATTGACACAATTAAATTGATTGGAATTATTTATTCTTTGATTAGAATTCTCAGTATCACTAAGTAATGTATGAAACTCTCAATATAAGGTGCTTACATTTAGCTGAGTATCAATGAATAGTTCCCGCGCCTGCTCTTAATCAATGAAATCGTTCCATAAACGAGCTGGATGGGCCTAAATGTGTCCATTCATATTGCACAAATTCAAATGACACCTGATTTTAAAGCTTAGTAAGACAACAGTTTGTAAAGGTAAGTGATGTGATCAGGTGGGGTTGATTACTATTTCGACGGACCAAATCCCGTCTTTAATCGCTATTACTTATTCCAAAAAGTGACTTGATTGTAGAGTACCGCAGGAACACTAATCATGTAGTAAAATGCAAGTTTTTTAGTATTAAAATAATACTCCCCATTCATCAAGGCTGGCAACTCCGTTGTAATCAGGTGGGATTACGAAACGGTAAGTTATCATCAGTTGGGGTTGAGCACTATTTCGAAGGGCCAAATCCCGTCTCCGATCGCAATTACTTATTCCAAAAAGTTACTTACTTTTTGGAACATGTAGAGTATGTAGAGTGGGGTCCTCCCTTAGCTCAGTCAGTAAAGGCGCAGCTACAAAGCAACACCATGCTGGAGGTGGCTGGGTTCCATTCTCGGTCTGGTCTAGGCGTTTTTCGTAAAGGAAAATTTCTCGACTCCCTGAGCATAGCGTATGATTGTACTTGCCACACAATCATACTAATGCATAAATGGTACTTGGCATCGAGAGCTCTTAATTAATAACTGTGGAAGTGCATTTAGAACACATTTAGAACACAAGTTGAGAGCAAGCAATAAGCTAATTGTGAAAGCAATAAGCTTGAAATGCTAAAGAAGAAAAGAAGAAGAGTATGTATAGTAGATTAATCATGTAGTAAAAAAAACTTTAGTATTAAAATAATACCCCCCATGCATCAAGGCTGGAAACTTCATAATCAGTAGGAATTACGAAAAGGTAAGTGATTTGATCAGGTGGGGTGGAGCACTACTTCGACGGGTCAAATCACGTCTTCGATCGCTATAACTTATTCCAAACAAGTGACTTGATTTTTTGCACATGCATACACGCAAAAAAAATCCGTAGTAGACACTACCATTTCGAGGGTTAAATTAATCGCAAACACCATCAATTTTCACTTGACTTTAAATGCGTTTGATTTTACCATGCCTGCAATTAAATCAACCATATAAGTGTTGACATCAACATGAGGTCTGTCAAATATACCACAAATGTTGAAGGCTGAACCATAAACGTAGTAACTTTAACTGAAATTTCATGGTTGTTTTGAAAATAGGCATAGTCGGGTAAAATGGTAGTTTTTACTACAAGATTTTTTTCTGTGTAGTCATGCACAGCAAAAAGAGTTTTTGAATATTACACAAAATCAGATGCACATAGGTCATTCCATTGGTTGTGTAATATTAGGTTGTCTTGATGTACACAATAAAATGATGCACTGCTTATCGATGTAATTTGGTCGATGTAAACGAGGCAACGTAACTCATCGAGACAACGTGAATCATCGCGACGTACAACATAGTCGCGACGTAAAGGGAGCAATGTAAAACTTATTGTGTAAATGTAATTCTCGGATATTATTCAATGAAAGAAAAAAGGTTTACAGCGGAAATTAAAACACAAGGATGGTTTTATTATTAAAAAGTAGAGGAGAAATAAAAAAAACATTTAGTACAATGCAACGGTAAAACATTTTTCCGCCACAATTCTTGCATAGATTTCCATTCATCGTCTCCGAAACTCTTCAGTTGGTCTGAGGCATAATCAGAATCTTTTTCGTCAAGTTTCCCGTAGGATGGTAAGTTTTTTTAAGGACAACTACGTTAATATAATAATCCTGTAGGATCTCGGCTCCGGTAGAAGCACAAATTACACTACAACCCGGAGGTGGCGTGCTCGGCGTCTATGTGCGCCAGAAGTACATCGTTGTTTGTCGCTATGATGTAACCGCATTCGAGATATTGCACGGAAGCGGAAACTCATCTTTTTAGCGGTCGTCACCATCGTGACTCCCGGCAGAACCAGCCGCTCCATTAGCTCCACTAGCAAGCGAAGATCATCCACCACTACTTCCCCCAGATGATGCTGGTGGGTTTGCATTGCTTTCACCTTGTTTACTTCAACCATCATTTCCTCTACTTCCTCCTTTGCTCGAATTATCGCCATTTTTCCGTCTGTTCCATATTACGTATCGTCGGACATGTTGTAGTCTTCTGTCTTGTCACTTGCATTCGTATCATACTCAAGCGGAGTTTTTCTCGTTTCTCCGGCACCTTGTTCAATTCAAAACCGTCTTGTACCGATTGAATCTGCAGTGCCGGTACGATTGCATCCGCTTCCGAGCATAATATCGGTTCTTCGGTAGAGGGCATCGATTCAGATGACTAAACGATTCACCACTCGACGAAACGTTGCTAACTTGGAGTTCTTGTTCAAAATTTGAAAATCTTAAATTTGATTTAATTTGAATGAGAATGGCTGATGATTAAAATCGCCACATACACTCGGATCCTAAACATCAGCTTTTGGATGCAACGGTGACGGTTGATTTTGTTTTGACAAGAAAACAGTGTTGCCGAAGATAAAAAAAAACAAGAACAAGTCTGACAGTGTTGTGAGATTCAATTTTACATAACAACTAAATGCGACAAAGCATCAAAATCGTGTAATATTTTACATTATTGGCAGAGTCCTTATGTGCATTGGTTTTCGTGTTATATTCATGTTTTTGATATGTGATTATTATATTCAGGCAACTAATAATTTTGTTCTGATGTAATTTGAAGGGCGATGTAATATTCCATCAAGTGGATGTTATTGTGCATCATATTTTCGGGATTACATCAGTTTTTAATACGTTAGCATCAATTACGTTGATGCATATTACTTATTTTGTTTGCTGTGTGTAGTAAAATGCAAGTTGTTTAGTAGTCTGACATAAAAGATTACTCCCCTTGCCCCCCTATGGACCAAATTTAAGCCAAATTGGTCAACAACATCCATGTCCAAAGCGGGCTGAAATTTGTATTGAAAAATATCCTCTAAATGAACGGAGAAAGATCATAGTTTAAGTATTTTTACTGCTTGATGGATTGTAAGTATATAAGTATCGCAGTTAAACCAAAAAGTTAGTGCCGGTTAGTTGAAGTGATAACTGAAAATTTTGTCAATGCATGGTTTTATGACCCAAAAACGATACTAAAAATATCAGGGTTGCAAGTTTTCGACAAATCTTTTTCCCTCAAATTGTAAGGGAATCTTTTTAAAAAAATTGAAGAATAAGATAATCTGCGAAAAAAAATTACGGTTGACGAAAATTGTACACAAAAGCCGGAAAACTATGTTGACTGTCATGGAGAATATTGAAAATAAAAACAAATAATTTTCTGCGCGCTAATTCCTATGTGGTAAAATTTTCAGAATAGATTTTTTGTTTTCGTTTCCGTTAAATGCGAGATATCAACATATGGCCGGTCGTGCCAACGGCAGAACCAAAATTCTTTTTTTTTATTTATTTATTTTGACAGGACACTTGTTTTCAATATTATTGTACCGATAGGATTGGCATATATCTATCCACTTAATACTTAAGGTAAGGGTAAGTGTGGCATTTGCGTGTGGGGTCTCAGATAGCTCAGCCGGTAAGAGCACGGTTTCCCAAGCCGGGGTCTCCGGGTTAAATTTTCCGTTCGGTCTAGGGAATCTTTTGGGTATATCATTGTTCTTGCCACACAATATACAAATTCATACATTGGTGTTTTCAAAACAAGCTTGCAATTAATAACTGAAATAGAATACTAATTTGAGAACATATGAGAGCTCGTTAAGAAAATACCTCAAATACAGTTAGAGACCATGTGGCCATAGTTTCATAGTTTGGCCACTTTTCAGAAAAACGTGTATATGATAACCTTCTTGCATTTCCGAAATGTAATGCGAGTTTAACTCCATCATTAACATGCGCATCAACAATATTAACCCTCGAGAAACGTTAACTTTTGTTAAAACATTGCCGAAATAGAACCATGGCCAATAGAGGTGTGATTCCCCTAATAACTGTACTTTTGCTTGCACTTGTCCACTCATTTTACAACTATTTCGTCAGCCTAAAACTAGGAAGACAGCAGAAATAAATAGAATCAAATAATGTTATGAAGTTAAGTTAAAGAGCATTTCTAGCCAGAACGATCTTAAAATGTGTGACATTTTATTCGATTTTTTTTTTTACTTGAATAAAACTTTGCATATGCATGTTGTTAAGAAATTTAAGTATTTTTCACAGGAGAAGAAGAAATTTTTGAGAAGGGGGAAGGTATTCAAGAATAAGGTTAAGTTATAAAATTGTAGTTCAGAATCTATTGATTACATGGATTACATGTCTATAAATAGGTTGCAGCAATAATTATGACACTTGTAAAATAAAACTCTGAGAAATAAACATGTATGTATGTATGTAAGGTAGCCACCATCCCTTCTAAGACCTTGTCATGTATGCAGCTCCACTTAATAGCAAGATCAAATTGAGTTACCGGTTTGTATTCACAGTAACGCTGTGTGAAGGGCCAAAAACGGTGGGGCGGACCCGTAAGTGGAGACACTTACGCGAAACCCGCGGGAACATAAGATTCTCCTTCCAACGATACGATCCAACAAATCGAATAACCCAATTCGCAATACTTATTAAGCTTTCTACGGGATGGCTTGTTAAGAAGGGCGCGTCACTCGCACTGAAACTGTTGGAGTAGAATTCACAGCATCACAATCGAATCGGTAGGATAAAGAAAATGATACTGTTTGTTCCCTCCTAGACGCCGGTTGTCATACCACTCCATTGTCCAATTCCAGCTTGACTGGTACCCTGATGCTCCCTCCCTTCCCAATATATATTCAATATCATATCATAATACACAAAATATAGTGAATAAATATTATAATGATAAAAAATATAGTGAATGAATATTATAATGAAAAATAATACCTTGTGATCAAAAAGTTCCGGTAATTTGAAAAAAAAACGCATTTATTTCAATTTTTAATTGATATCTTTATTATCGCCTTCAAAGTACTCGCCATTAGAGGCAACACACATATGCCAGCGCTTTATCCAATCATCCATACATTTTTTATAGGCCGATGAATGTATGGCTTTCAGTTCTTCCAGCGAATTCTTTTTTATCGCATCAATCGATTCAAAACGCCTACCTCTGAGCGGAATTTTCAGTTTTGGGAAGAGAAAGAAGTCGCACGGGGCAAGGTCTGGTGAATATGGTGCTTGTTTGATGGTATTGGTGGAGTTCTTGGCCAAAAATTCACAAATAGTGAGCGCGGTGTGTGATGGAGCGTTATCGTGGTGTAAAATCCACGAATTATTGCGCCACAATTCTGGCCTCTTCTTTCGAATTGCCTCACGCAAACGTCTCATAACTTGTAAATAATACTCTTTGTTAACCGTTCGACCTTCTGGAAGGAATTCAGAATGGACGACACCGCGAAAATCAAAGAAAACGGTCAGTAAAACTTTAATTTTGGAGCGACTTTGTCGTGATTTTTTTGGTTTCGGCTCATCTTCGGCGCGCCATTCGGACGATTGTTGACTTGTGAGCATATCAAATTCATATACCCACGTTTCATCACCAGTTATGATGCGTTCCATGAATGTGGGATCGCTATCTGCGTTCGCAATCATCTGTTTAGCGACCTCAACTCGATGCTGTTTTTGCAAAAAATTCAGCTCTTTTGGAACAAGTCGTGCTTCAATGCGTTTCATGCCCAGAATTTCCGTCAAAATGTGTTCGGTCGATCCAAATGAGATATCAAGGAGTGCAGCTATCTCCCGAATGCTAATTGAGCGGTTTTCCATAACTAAATTCTTCACGGAAGCGATGTTTTCATCGGTAGTTGAGGTCGATGGTCGTCCAGAACGCGGCATGTCACTCACGCTTTCACGGCCTTCTTTAAAGTCTTTGTGCCAAACAAATGTACGATTTTGTGACATAGAGTCCTCACCAAAGGCTTTTGCAACATTCTGAGCGTTTCCGCTGCAGAAAATCCGTTTGCAACACAAAATTTCACACAAACGCGTTGTTCCAATTTTTTATCCATGGTAAAAATCGCCGAGCGTCTATTTTTCGACTAACAAAAGCAGTTGTCAAAACAAAACTAATGGATAATTTGCTCTCACACTTTGACAGAATATCAGAACTAGTGTTGCCATCTTACACTAAAAGATTTTACCGAAAAAATAAAGGCGGCCTTTTTAAATGGAAAATAACGGAAACTTTTGGATAAAGATAATGAATGAACATAAGAATTAAAATAAAAATTCCATTTTTGAACCTGAAAGTTGAAATTGATTTAACATTATTTTACATTACTTGGGATATCCATGGATGATCTGAAATTATAAAGCATATAAAGAATAGTAAGCCTAGTCTCAAAGGTACTACAGTGATTTTAATCAAATAAATTTGAATGTAATAATATCACATCATAAAATAATAAACTGAAGTTATAATGTAAAATAATAATACGAGCAAGCCAGAAGAATATTTATCCGTTAATTAGCTGGTCATGCACTCATCGCAAGACTTCCGCTGTTGCAGCTTCTATAGGATTAAGAACTTAGTAAGGTTAGAATTTGTTTTCACAATAATAGTCAGAGAACATAATAAACGTAGGTACAAGATATATCTCACATCTACTGGTATGTTAATGAAAATAAAAATTAGATGTGTATTAATATCATAATAGTCTTGTAAATGCCGAAAACAGCTAACAATAAGGCGAAATCAATTTCATATGAGAATGAATAATGCCAAAAACGGAAACTTAATAAAACTACAAAAAAATTGACTTTCCGATAATTCTTGTTGTTCTGGACCCATAAATTATTCTTTATGTCTGTGAAATAGTAAATGAATGATTATAAATTATATATTTTTGGTGAAGAAGGAAAGAGCTAGGTAAATAAATAATTTCCAATGATGTAAATCCATAGGAAAATAGCTTATGATACAAAAATGCAAAAAAAAAAAAAAATATATATATATATATATATATATATATATATATATATATATATATATATATATATATATATATATATATATATATATATATATATATATATATAACTTGGACTCACGTTCCTTGCAAACTTGAAGCAGATAAAATTTCATCATCAGTATTATTATTTTCCGAATGAAATTAATAATCACAAACAATCAATAAAAATAAACAGCTTTATACCGTTATACATTTCAACCAGTAATCGATAAATGTATACTGAAATTTTAAGGTCATACTATGCAATTAAATTAAATATATAATTATAAATATGTACTTCAAGGTTAAATGTTAAGGGATTGAAGGGTTGAAGGACCCATTTCACCACCATCGAAAATTCAAAAGCAGCTCTTCCGCCAAAATTTAAATTCTGTCAATGAACATGTGTTCACTGTGTTCCGGTTGGCAAGAAGCACACATCTCCACAACATCGCCTCGATCCCGAACGAAAAAAAAAACCAAAGCACCCTCCAGACTGCTGTCCTGTTGGAATTGTTGAAGGACTTGCGCATCCATTATTAACCTGAAAGTTTAGAAAATGCATCATGGCCACTAGTAAAATAACAATATAAAATTATTACACAATACTTGGGAATTCCATGGATGATCTGAAATTATATAACTTACAAGGAAAAGGAATATCTCCAGCTTTGAAGCAAATTTATTCTAAAATCAGTTGTCCCATATTTATTTGAACTTGATCACTTCCCCCCA
This sequence comes from Aedes koreicus, assembly GCA_024533555.2. Classification (NCBI taxonomy): domain Eukaryota; kingdom Metazoa; phylum Arthropoda; class Insecta; order Diptera; family Culicidae; genus Aedes; species Aedes koreicus. Next base: position 793,124 of record JAHHFK020000699.1, read on the forward strand.
CTAACAAATCACCATATCCCAAACTAACAATAACCGTCAAAATGTAATAGTTTTCTTTATCTCCGTCTAATTCCAGGATGACGTCAAAATGACGATTCAAAATACAAATATTAAGGAATTGTCCTACCTTATTCCGCTTCCTTTTAGCAACAAACCATCGCCCACACGCATACCTCCGTATTGAAGTTTTACCGCTCACTTTTTCTCTGTTCTCTAACACATCTCTATTAACATAGTCATAATCATACACACTTGCATATCTTCGCTGTTTTATTCACTATTAACTAACTAACCCTATCTACTGAATCCGGTATTTTTGGTTGTTTTCTCTCTTTTTCCTACTCACGCCGTACTCATTGCATCACTTTTACCTTCTCACTACCACCATCAACGTCACTACTACTGTCCGTTCACCACCGACCTCTCGAGTCCTTCTCCTACCGTTCCAACGATGTTCGTTCAAAGCGCATCAGAGGAGAGAAGGCAAACTCGAGCAAAATTGACCACCAGAGAACGACCTGCTCCTCGCAGTCGTGAAAGTACCCAGGTAACCAATAAGCATGAACATATGCAGTAAATCAACCCTAAATCTGCATTTTAGATGCTACAAGCATTATATTAGCATTATATCAGTATCTTGAATGGTATCTGTTGAAAAGTTGCATTTCAAATGCTATTTAAATGCTCGTAGCCTGTAATAAGCATTTCGAATCCAAAATAGCATTAATGAAGCATTATCATAGCATTGCAGTAAAGCAGCCGTATATTGGGCGAAAAGTGGCATTTATGTTGCATTTAAGGCGCCTTAATTGCTTGATAGGCTGCCGTAAAGACGCTTTGGAACTGCTTATTGATTACCTGGGTATAACAGCTTCAGTAGTGTCGGCTTTTTCTTTTTGAAAATTGGATGCATGCACACGGAAAATTCTGAAATTCGTCAACCTCGTCAATATACACCATGAACAAAAGACATGGAAACGTGAACATTGTTTGTCAAAGCAAATGACAATAAACGTCATGGAAACGAAACGTTTGTTATGGTTAACGCAATCAAACCGCACGCAGTTTTCAGTAAAAATACTACACGAGTGTTGGAAATTCAAATTTTATTAGATATACAGTTAACATTAGAGTAGCACATCAGGTTAGTTTTCTCAATACTTACCATCTTGCGATTGTATGCTAGCTGGCGCACCTTCTTGCGAACGTTCTTCATAAGATTCAGCAAAGACTTCTTAGCGACAAGTTTTCACTCTTTCTTCCAATCGTTTTCAAACGGTTGAATGGTATATGCTGCCGAGACATGTTTCCTAAGATGTTCCTTCGTAAATGCCAAAAATTGGTCAAATTTGCGGGTAATTTGGCGGGTTCATGTCCTTTGGAACGAATGAAGCCTTCTTGGCAATTCTACCGTTGATTTCGATTAATGAAAAACGCAAGATCTAGTCAGAACAGAACATGATGCTTGTGGCTTTGATTTATGGGTAGAAGCCGGTTTTGTAAGTAGTCTTTGATATATTTATTTGATATATTTCACTGTTCATCGAAGCAGTTGTGATGAAAGATTGCAACATCTTACCACGCTTTCTTACCAAACTTTTCTACTTGAGTGAATGTCGCAGACTAGTTCAAAACTTTCCCTTCACGCACCGTATGACATTGCGGCCCCAGCAAGGATTTGTAGTCAAATTTCCCGTAGGTTTCGTCATTCATGATTAAACAGCTCAAATTTCAGGCAAGCATCGTATCGTACAACTTTCGCACTCTGGGGCTGGTCGATGCTATATATAAATGTTAATAGATGAACTTACGTATATTGATGTAAATAAATAAACGTAAGTAAAAAAATGTCAATAGGTATGTCGACACAGACAAATAGACATAACTCTTGCAGTTTCTTCAACGATTACGCCTTAAACGGTCAATTCAAATGTTTCTTAGTTGGTAGTATCGCCACAGATGGCGCACATTGTTGATTCCCTTACGTTTGACGTCAGCACACTACCCCCATCTGTTCAGCTTTATCACTCATCACAGTGTGATCAACAGATGGCACAGGTGTGTTACTGACGATGATTTGTAATGCAAAATTTTCAATGTGTTATGTCTGTTTGACTGTGATATAAATGTTAATAAATATGCGAAGATGAGTTTATGTAAAAATATAAACATTTTCATAAAAATCTCACGTTGTTAGGCACTTTGAATTTGATAATTTTTGATCCTGCAGATCGAAAGTTATGCAGAAATACAAAATTAAAATTTTTTTTATGTGTTTTGCGCCACAAGGGGAAAAAAGGGGCGAAAGATGTTGTAGAGGGGTATTTTTAGGTGGATTTTACTTTTTGTGTGTGTGGTAATCTTTGTTAAAAAATTGTTTTTATTTGTGATTTTTTTTTTTTACTTTTTTTATAATTTTTTTTTTTAATAATTTGTTAAAATATGTTTTTTTTTTTTTAGTTTTTTTTTTTTTTTTTAAAAATTATAATTTAAAAATATTTAAATTAATAAAGAAAAAAAAAGGAGCATGAGCATGAGCATGATTGACCGCCCGAGGTTGCTACTCCGTTGTTGCCAGATCAGCTGTTATTACACAGAGAACCAACAGATGTTGCTTGGGACTAACATACATCTTCAATGTCTAAAAACTGGTGATCCCAAACTAAGGCAATACCGGCGCCGGCCTCGCCCGAATGCAGGTCAAGTAGGGAATGGGTAGGAATATGTTGACGTGATACTCGCTTTATAGGAAGCCGCGGAATCCACTGCACTTCCACGAGAAATCACTGGGATTTTGGATAACAGGATTGGGTGGCAGCAGGGTTCGTTTTGGTTAACGATAAGCTGTCAAGTGTAATTAGTACAGATTTCCGATTTGAACCGATTTAAACCAACAGTAAGGATGCTATTGGGGCCACTCACAAAGTGTGATTGTGGTTTTTCATTGGGACAGCAAAGTGATTTTTAATAATGCTGAAAAGCCGATTTTGACCGGTTTAAACCAACAGTAAGGATGCTATTGGGGCCACTCATAGAGTGTGATAGTGGTATTTGATTAGGAAAACAAGGTAATTCATCTCAACGCTTGAGAACCAACTTGGACCGACACCAACAGTACGGATGCCGCTGGATCCCTTACAAAATGAGACAGTGGTTTATTTGTTCCAAAATAGGGTGGCTCGACGAGCATGGCGAACGAATAATTTGGATCACATTCAATTATGTACCTCACCACCGAATGATTTTACCCGGCGAACCACGACTTCTGATGCTCACTCGATCACTCGCGCAACGAGCAATAAGCAACAGAAACAATAGACAAAACGCTACGCCCGGTAACAAAATATTGCGGAACAAAGTATTGACACAATCGATTCAACCGATTCAACCGAAGGTCGACGCAAACCTACTAAAAATAAATTTTATTAATATAGATACAATGGGTAACCCAACTCCGTATGTTCACGTCCAGTTTCCGGTACATTCATTCATCAAAATTAAGAACAAAGATATAAGTAGAATCCTCGTAGTCCCCCGGATGTTTGAAGGCCCAGGTAACCAATAAGCATTAGCATATGCAGTAAGTCAACCCTAAATCTACATTTTAGATACTACAAGCATTATATTAGCATTATATCAGCATCTTAAATGCTATCTGTTGTAAAGCTGCATTTCAAATGCTATTTAAATGCTTGTAGCCTGTAGTAATCATTTCGAATGCAAAATAGCATTAATGAAGCATTATCATAGCATTGCAGTAAAGCAGCCGTATATTGGGCCAAAAGTGGCATTTATGTTGCATTTAAGGCGACTTAATTGCTTGATAGGCTGCCGTAAAGACGCTTTGGAACTGTTTATTGGTTACCTGGGGAGCATAGCCATTTCTATGAAAAGATACTAAGAGTTGTTGTTGCAAGCTGTCTACGGTTGGTGGTAACTATGTGTTGAACACAATTGGCTGAAATGAGGATTGAATGAGAATAGTGGGAACATCCCATTGAATAAATGACTATAATATTAGCCATTTATTAAGCTAAAGCCCATTCGAGCTATATCTGATGACGTTAGATCGTTTTGTTGTCTTCTACAAAAAGTGCGCCGAAGACACCAAAATGACTCAGTGTAAAGACACACTTCTGCAATTGTTTTCACACAGCAGACTCAAGCAACTTTCGCGCAATGAATAATAATTATTTTAATAAACATATAGGCTGTATGATATATGATATATGCTATGTGTAGCATGCTGTACATGATATAGCATTGTATTGTGGCGTGACATTTATTTTAGTTAATCTGCGCTCTTTCACCCTTCAGCCTACTCCTTTGAATATTGCACGTTACGGATGTTTAAAACAATATTGAAACAGTACATTAGATACCATAATGATGTAGCCTTTCTACGAAGGATCCGTCAGAAGATCCATGTGTGGCAGCTATAAGTGATGATCCAATGGCCATACTTCCATCATAGTTCTTCTCCCGCTTCTGATGCTTCGACAATGATGACATCAACTTCGCCGCTTCTAGAGCACCCAGGGCTAACTGTACGTTTGAAATATCACAATGATTTTTTAAAACCGCTGGTAAACTTACCATAGTACTGGATATGTTTGCAAAAATAAAAAAAACTATAAAATCTAGAAATTGCTAGATGGAATGCGTTCACCTCAAAGTTGAACCACAAATTAAATTCATCTGTAAAAAGAGGTTTTAAAGAGATTTACAAATATATATTTCAACACTAATACCAATTGAAACAAATGGCGATTATGCTGTTGGGGCCACTCACAAAGTGTGATAGTGGTTTTTCATTAGGAAAACAAGTTATTTTTCATTGACGTTTGAGAGTTGAATCCTTTAAATTTGGACCACAGTATGTCAACAGTAAGAGTGTTGCCACCCACGATCATATAATCTGAATTATGCAGCACAGAGTCTCTAGGAAAACTGAAAGTGAATCATCCATCAAGCCTACAACTCAACAATCATCCCTACAAAAGTCCGATTGCTTCGAGGGTATCTCTCCTATATGGTTAAATCCCATATAGAAAAATAACAGTGATCTATACTCAAAGTTAACTGGGTGTCCTCTGGAGATTCGTCTATGTGGAAGAAAGCTCTCACATAGAAAATCCCATACAAACATTATCTCACCGACCCACTTGAACCTCTGCTCAGCTACTGTGGGACTCAAAATGAAGCCAATAATGTATTCGGAGCTGACACCTTATTTTTTCCCATCACACCATCACACCCCCACGCCAGAAATGATATTTTTGCTTTATTCTGAAACTGTCCATCCGTCGCACCCGTCAAAAGCCACGCAAGAGTGACGACAAGAATACCCAAGTACAACCACTCGTTGTTCCGAAAACCATCCCATTTCCGGATTGGTGCATATTAAATAAGCATTAATTGAGTTCTTAAAAATAAACTTAGCTGATTTTCCGTGCCGTTGGTTGAGACATCTTCTGGACATACAGTGAAGAACCTATCGTCAAAATAATGATCAAAATGGAAAGACTCGCCGGTCCACTTTGATGACCGTCACAAAAATCACAGTAAAACTACTCCAATGTTTCACAGTTCCTCACTAAATCACTTCAATTGTAAAAAAATTTCGCGAAAAATATTAAGAGCAAAATTGCAAAACACGTCAATTTAGTAGCGCGGTCTACTTCGATCGTCTCAAAATGAAATAAAAGAATTAGAGCAAAAACACGGTTTTTTTAGGTCCCACCCTAAGGAAAGTTAGAAAAACTGTTATAAAACGAAACGTAGATGAGCTAGAAGTTAGGTTTTTTCAACAAAGTTTTAGTAAATTAAATTATCTACAATTCTCTTGGAGCATCGATTCCTCGAAATCATTAGAATAAAAAGTCAGAATTTTTATTATGAACATAAAAAGACCACCCTAGTCACCACCCAAATCAAACGATAGATCCTTTTTTAAGATTAAATCTTCCAAAGACATCATATGCCTAAAGTCAATGGTCTTTGAGTTATCGATTTTTGCCGTGAAATTTGGCTTTTCGTATCATAGTGCTATGTGGTGATGCTTTCCAATAGTGTGCTGATTTGTGACAACAAACTATTTCAGTTTTTTCAACTGATTCTATATGATCAAATGGAGCATTTCTACTATTGGCAAATACTGTACTTGACCATTGATCACCATCTCAGAACTATAATGTTCATCGATTAGAAGTACTAGAGGATTTTCAGAAGCACTTTTGGGCTGCATTTCCACTGATCTGGCAACACTTGTGTGCTTCTTTCCAAAATGGTAAAGAACCACCCAGCCCTCTGACCTGGTAGTTGAACTTAAACTACCTCAAGGTTTTTCCAGTGCCCAGGGAAATACGTTATTGCGGATAAATTCGCACGCAAATATATGATCTGGCAGGGAATCTGCAGCGGTGGCAAGAAGACAAAGGTTTTCGTCACTGAGAAAATGATGAACTCGAAGGTTTACAAAATAACCTGGTAAACATGCGTCCGACCATAACTCCTATCGACCCATCGCGATGTTATCTTGTATTCGAAAGTTGTTGGAGAAAATGATCCTCTTCCGTCTGGACAAATGGGTTGAGCTTGTCCTGCTTTCAGATACTCAATATGGTTTCCGTAGGGGTAAGGGAACGAACGACTGTCTCGCGTTGCTTTCCACAGATATTCAGTTTTTTTTTACGTCGGCCTATTTCCTCACATGGTGACAATCACCGACGCCAGGAAGACGACTCCACCACCTGGACCCTACCTAACGACTCATGAATATGATCCGGGACCAACGGCTTTATTTCCCCTTCCGACGGAAGACGTGACCAGATTTTTTCGCCTTAGAAAAACCACCGACGTCGACTGGGATTGAACCCAGACTCACTGGGGTACCAAGTAGCAGTCACGCTAACCACTACACCACTGACGCCGGCAAGATATTCAGTTAGATTTTGCTAAAAAAGAGCAAATGGCTTCTGTATTCTTGGATATCAAGGGGCTTTTGATTCAGTTTTGAAGTTCTTTTAGATAAACTCCACGCTTGTGGCTTTTCACCATTAATGAATAACTTTTTGTACAATTTGCTGTCAGAGAAACATATGAGCTTTTCTCATGGAAACTCTACAGCTTTCCGATTTAGCTACATGGGTCTCCCCAGGATCATGTTTAAGCCCTCTTTTGTATAATTTTTATGTAGAGAAGGGAGAAAAAAAGGGGAAAGAACCAAGAAGAAAAAGAAAAATGTTAGATTAAATGAAAAATTTAGAATTATATAATATAAATGGTATTAAAATAAATATAATATAGAGATATAATAATATTTATGAATATAAGAAAAATAGAAATGATATATGATAGTAAAGGGTGATACGGTCAAAATTTGGTCAAGGGAAAACGCGTGTAAATCGGTGAAATCGTTTATTTAAAAAATCAAATCAAATTTCTTTTTCAAGTTCAATTAGTATAAAATTCAGGAAAAATATTCAGTTAGGCTTCCGCTTTTCCAAATCCGAATTGCCGGGCCTTACGCTTGACCCCTGCCATCAGATTTTGTACAGCCACCTTGTCCACCTTCTTCGCCGCAGAAAGCCAGTTTGCCTTGAACTGCTGCTCGTCCTTAGCAGTTTTTTGGTCTTCTTTAGGTTCCGCTTGACAATAGCCCAGTATTTCTCAATTGGGCGGAGCTCTGGCGTGTTGGGAGGGTTCTTGTCCTTGGGAACCACCTGCACGTTGTTGGCGGCGTACCACTCCATGGCCTTTTTACCGTAATGGCAAGATGCCAAATCCGGCCAAAACAGTACGGAACAACCGTGTTTCTTCAGGAAAGGCAGCAGACGTTTATTCAAACACTCTTTCACGTAAATTTCTTGGTTGACAGTCCCGGAAGCTATGAAAATGCTGCTTTTCAAGCCACAGGTACAGATGGCTTGCCAAACCAGATATTTCTTTGCGAACTTTGACAGTTTCGTGTGCTTGAAAATATCTGCTACCTTTCCCCTTCCTTTTGCCGTATAAAACTCCTGTCCCGGAAACTGCGTGTAGTCGGCTTTGACGTAGGTTTCGTCGTCCATTACCACGCAGTAAAACTTCGTCAGCATCGTCGTGTACAGCCTCCGGGATCGCGCTTTGGCCGTCGTATTTTGTTTATCATCGCGATTTGGAGTCACTACCTTCTTGTAAGTCGATAGTCCGGCTCGTTTTTTGGCTCGATGCACGGTTGTAGACGATACACCCAGCTTATTTGCGGCATCTCGGAGCGATAGGTTAGGGTTTCGCTTGAAACTACCGGCAACTCTCTTTGTCGTCTCAGCGGCTTCCGGTTTTCGATTTTCCCCCGATCCAGACTTCCTGGCTGTCGACAAACGTTCCCCAAACACTTTAATTACATTTGTAACGGTTGATTTGGCAACTTTTAGCGATTTTGCCAACTTTGCGTGCGAGTAGCTCGGATTTTCGCGATGCGCGAGCAAAATTTTGATACGCTGCTCTTCTTGCTTGGACGGCATTTTGACAACTGAAGAGTGAATTCCAAAATCAAAATAGGAGCAACATTCTACACACACACACACACCTTCAAAATGAGGGGTGTTCAGTTTTTTTAAATGCAAAATTGAAAGAAATACATCAAGTTGATATTGACCAAATTTTGACCGTATCGCCCTTTACTCGACTCAAGATGAGCATGGGCTGGATGTGTCACTGGATGGTAGTGGGGGGGAGCATGACAGGAAGAAACTTGGACGGCATCAGCTGATTTGTACCTTTGAACAGGTCGCTGCGAATGTTGTCGTGAAGTATTTTCGGGGGGGTGGGGTGTGAAAGTTTGGCCAAGTTGATTCCACTAAATCGTTCTTCACTGACGGATCTTTGATAGAGGAGTCAGCAGGCTTTGGTATATTTAATGAAATTCATAGCGCCAAACGTAAACTTCAAGCTCCTTGTTCCGTATATGTCGCTGAATTAGCGGCAATACACTTTACGCTAGAAATTGTTGCCTCATTAGCACCGGATCAGTACTTCATTTTCACGGATAGTCTCAGTTCTATAGAGGCTATCCGCTCATTGAGGCCGGTAAAGCACTCCTCGTATTTTCTCATGAAAATACAGGAGCTTCAAGTGCTGTATCTTCGCGTTATTTTATCATCACCTTTGTATGGGTCCCTTCTCATTGTTCAATTCTGGGTAAGGAGAAAGCGGACTTGCTTGCAAAGGTGGGCGCTATGGAAGGCGATATTTGTGATCGACAAATCGCCTTCAACGAATTTTTTCCTGTTTTTCGTCAACAGTCACTCGTCAGCTGGCAGTTTAAATGAAGTAAAGGAGATTTGGGGCGATGGCAATATTCTATCATCCCAAAGGTGTCGAAGAAATCTTGGTTTTGGGGTATGGATGTGGGTCGAGACTTCATTCGTGTCATGTCTCGCCTCATGTCCAATCATTATTCTTTGAACGCTCATTTATACCGGGTTGGGATGAGTGACAGCAATCTCTGTGAGTGTGGACAAGGCTATCAGGACGCAGATCACGTTGTTTGGTCTTGTGCTGAGCATCGTGGACAACCCAATATGCCAATTCGAGATATTTTGGCTGTACGTGATTTGGAGTACTTGAAACTCATTTATGTGTTTTTGACTAACATTAGCCTTAGATTGTAGTTAGTTTAACCTGTATGTTTACTATAAGTTTTTTTTATCTGTGTTTGTGTTTGTTTTTTTTATATTCTTTCTCAAAATGTTCATGTCAAAAGAAAACCAAAAGTTGTATAATTATAAGTTTTTAGCCAATTCTGAATTTAAAATAAACGTGCTTTGTAAACCATACTTCAAATTCCCGCCCATCTTCCCATACGTTCAATTGTTATTCCTATTAACCTCGAGATAGCCGCGAGTAATCGGTTATATCCCCTTAACGTTAGTTTTAAGATAATCAATGTATATAAATATGAAAACTTGGCTCTGTAAAGTTGATTCGATTACGCCTGTACAAATTATGGGAAAAGTTCGAGAATTCCTACGAAACTGCGACGATTTTTTTTCTTAAAATATAAGGAATAGTTTGTACTTCAGTAAAAATTGTTTTCAAATCCGTTAATTGAAACCCGAAATAGACCTAAAAGATGTTGTTCCATTACTAAGTGGGCCGTGCTTTATTTGAACAATGACCAAATATTTCAGAAATCATAGATTTTTGCCAGATGTCTATTTGCCTAAGTATGAAAAATATATGGTCATATTGTACAAGTAGTTTACCGCAAACTCTAGAGTTATCAATATGTATTTGTAGGTATTTGAAGTACTCAATTGTAATGAATATGTACCTAATGCCACTGAAGATAATTGTATTGTACTCAATATGTATTCAATGATTATAAAAGTACTTAATTGTAATGTCTTAATACTTGAGGGTATATAAAATAAGGAAATGTAATTATAGTGTAGACAACTGTACTCAAGGTATTCAAATGTAATCAATCCGTACATATTGGATACTGAAAGCATTCAAAAGTAATTCAAAAGTATTTTGAGTATTGTTTACGTTTTTTATGTACTATAAAGCAAGGAATTTGAAATTGTACTAAAAAAAATCAATTGGTTCTTAATGGTACTAAATTGTTATCAAAATTTATTTTAAACCTACACCAAGTGTTTTTAGTAGCTAAAATAAAACTTTACGTAATTTTGAGTTATTTTTATTACCTTCTAAGTGTTTTCTTCGTACTCAAATATTCTTGCATGCTCCTTGATTAGATGGAAAAGTTTTCAAAAGCTGTATATTTATATTTTTCAGTATATCATAGTTTGAGGTTGTGGCAAAAGAAATCGATTTTAAATTCTTTTGTATTCCCGTGTATCTTTCGTACACTTTTCAGCAGAAACCTTTTGAAAAAGAAATGTTTGTGCACTGATATTAACAGACACACGGATACTTTTTTGATTGTTTTCGCGTAAATTTTTGATTGACGAGCAATTTAGTTGCCAATAATAGAATGAATGCCTCGATATAATAAAGTGCCAATTATAAACTTTGTGATTGTTAATTATACTTTCCTGCATACCAGCCGAAGAAGAAAGAGTAAGCAAGCATATTTCAGACACGTTTAGTTTGTTTTCTTTTATTATTTCGTTTGCATTTTGAATTCGTCATAGTAAACATAAATTCCCCTATTTACAACGATTTAGAACATGTTTTGCTGTTTTCCAAACTCAGATCGTTTCAGAACCTGGAGCTACCCACAAGAATGTGCAATTTTCTTGAGATGATTCCTGTGAGAGTCATGATTCAATCAACGAAATTGTTTACATGCTTGCAATTACATAACTTTTTAAAACCATGGGGACACATCTCACGTGTTCGAAACAGAATGAGCTGTTACTCTGAAACTAATCCATAATTACTCATAATTTCCTTCAGCTTCTCCTATTTTCCTTCCTGACATTGATGAAGCGATTACAATGTCCACCGATATATGCGCCAAAAACAAACTTTTAAATTTCATATCACAGCATCTGCATGAAGCCAAATCCATTGGGCATACACGTTCAGTCCATTTCAATGGTAACGACCAATATTTACATAGTTGTTTATTGCTTCTGCCTGTCCACCCCTGTAAACACTATCATTTCCTGCCCCACGACCAGATGCAGTCCAGCCATCCGGGTGTGTAATTATTCGGCATACATATTTCATAAAACTCTTGGGAACTGAACATGATGAACTTCGGCCGAAATATGTAACGCAATGAGGCTTGCAATTCAAAAACGGACACACACACACACACACCGAATAATGATGGTGGAGTGCACGTAGTAAATATTTGGCTAAAAACTATACATATTGCAATAGAGGCAGCCTCTGAGGGCAAACAAGCCCCGGTTATAAACTTCCTTGGACGTAGACGTGAGTTTCGTTGTTTTTGTTGGGTTTGGAGGTCAACTCCCAGTTTGTATTTTTGATGCAGTCGGTTGCAGAAGTAGTAGCGTACCAGAAGGTCGGTTGGTAAAGTAACGTGAATGAAGGTATTTTTTTTTTATTATCGGCAAAGAAAAAAAAAAAGCAAACGTACAGCGAGAGCAGATATAGAGAGACGAACATGTACGAATAAAACACTAGAAGAGCAGCAACATCGTGAATAAATAACAGCAGAAACTTGCCCTGTTTTTTTTTTGGTGCGGACGTGAAGGGTGGAAAGTACATGCAAACTTTCCCCGGAACTGCTTCGTGCTTTTAATTCACTTGGCACCCGTAGTTGCTGAAGGTCTCCGTGGCGTATGCAGAGGGAATGAGTGTTTCCAATCACGTCACATCCACTGACAGGATGTGGCGAATTGATTTGATACGGTGCAGGCAGCTCAATGCTCTGGACATGCACACTAGGAGATGGGCATACTGCTATTCACCGTGAACTATTTACTACCACCGTTCGGCACCGAAACACGGCACAAAGAGGAAGCAAAAGAAAATAGGTACAAGAATGGTTTGAAAAGCTACTTACCCGTAGGCTGCCGGTATTGCGACGATCTCCGGACATGGGCATCATTCCGATTCCGCTGGCGATCGGTACCACGGTGCCGCCGCCGGTTCTTATCCCCTGGCCCAGTGTGGCTCTGTTGATAGTGGTGTTGTTGTGATGATTTTTTTTTTATTGTGTTGTTGTTGGTAATTAGATAAGGTTGTGTATTCAAGTTGTTGACATCACGGCGTCCGACGTTCAGTGCAACATCGAAGTGTGTTTCCGCAGGCGGATAATTTTGTTTCCCAACACGAACACGTTTGTTTTTTTTTGTTGGAGTTTTTCCGAGGATGAGGTGGCCCATGTTGTTCGTCGTAGCAAGGATGCGTGTGTTTTTCGTGTATGTGTCGTTTGCAGTATGTTTTGTTGTTGATGTTGGGCGAGGAGACCGGCGAGCGAGAGGTTGGTGGTGGTGGTGGTGGTGTGGTTTGTACATTTATTTATTTTTTCGTTTGAAATGAAAGAAAAAGCAGACATGGAAAAACGTACATCAATCAAAAAATATATATTGAAAAAAGGTATGGAAATTAAAAACTAGAGAAACGGAACAAATGTACAATACTGATGTATACGTAATGCAAGGATGGAGAAAATAACGTGAACGTGGCGAGAGCGAGTGTGCAGGTTGAGTAAGGCATTTTTTTTTTATATTTGTGATTGCATTTGAATAAAAACTGGGTGGCAACGAGCGAGCGAAAGAGTGAGTTAGAGAATTAGGGAAGGAGGAGGCAAGCGATTGCGAAAATTTGTGAATCAATTGGTCGACGGAATCATGCTTGTTATATTGGTACTTATTTATATACTCAGCAACGAGTGAATATGAGAAGCACGAAAGTGATAGCTCTGGACGAAGAGTAGATGGTACGGTAGTGGGAGAAGTGATAAACTTGTTTGTAGATTCCGACACATTTGATTGGAAGACAACAGTCGTATATTTGAATTTAAAATGTTTTTTGGACGTTTGGGGTTGTGATTTTCGATGTTTCGAATCTTCACACTGCTGAAAACATGAATCATTTTAAACATATACTGTAGCAATTGCAGGAATATTTAGGGATAGTATTTTTGATGAAATAGTAATATTATATTCAACATCCGGATACCATTCCTCACGGGATTCTTGATATAATTTGAATTTGAATTTTAATCGCATGGAACGTTCAAGAACATCTATTTAATTTATTGATATTATTTTTGAGACTTACACATCCAAAGTAATTTATAATCAAAAGTATAATGGATTTTGAAGAACGACAATTGATTTCGTAGAGTGTTGTCAGCGTACTCGTCAGAGTATTGCTTGGTAGAGGTCTTGGAAAGTCGCCCTAAATAAATAAATAAATAAAAATACATAAAAGGTTTCTGCAATTGATTTTCAAACTTTTACATTCATCCAGAGGGTGGCAGATTTTCTTTGTTACACCAAAAAACATCTGCTTGACTATTATTTCAAAAATGTTGTTGTATAAGAGTATTAAGAACGAGATAAAACACTTTTTATGTCATAAAAAATAACGAAGAGGATGTTGTAAATATCGCATAACGGAATGGCTCAATGGTTGAACTGTGATCAAAATAAAGCCAAATCAACAAGTTATCACATAAGTATATTCTGTGTTGTGTTTCAATTGGGATAATAGTATAATTATGGGTTGCCGAAAATTATAAACATTGTCGAAGGCAATATTTCCCCTTAATTGTTTGCTGCATAATTTTGTATAAGAGAACGATAGGAAGTGTACCTCACTAGGGTGGTTCAAAATTTCGATTTAGTTCCACCCCACTCAATCGATTCCAAATCTGGTCCTGACTGTTCGCCCGAAATTTGATGCGTCTGGGAATTGCAACATCCAACTCTGAGTATGATGGGATTGTCCCATGGATACTTGACTCAATGAGCACATCACATTGCCTATGCTATTTGGCCTTAGCTACACGGTAGCTATATCGTAGCGATCGTGACCCTATCAGAACAAGAGACGAGGTGGTGGTGTACTTGTTGCGGTCTCAAATAGATCAGCATCCTCTCTATCGGACGTTGAAAATGCTTATGGTCTGGAGCAATTATGGGTATGCATTACTGTACGAGATATGTCCATTTTCGTAGGGGTATTTTACCGGAGCCCTGATGTGTCTGCTAATGCTTACGTCATGGACAAGCATATCCACTCGGTTGGTACAATTTCAAATGCAAGACGGCATGGTGCTAATAAATGCAGTGAAGAACCAACATGGACGCAGCCCAGATTTAGTATAGGGTGCCCCAGTAAGTCTATGCACGATTTGTAAATAACGTTACGAGGTCGGGTATTTAAAAAAAATGAGTTTTTATTACACTTTTATGTTCTCTACAATGTTCTTCTACAGTTTAACGTGACATTTCCGAGATCCATTTAATCGTACGCCAAAGAGCGGACTTTTGATCTAACACCACTCATTAGCTTCAGCACGAATTCGACTCCGTTGGCTTTGTACCTGGCTACCGTGTCCTTCGAGTAATGCTCTGATACAAAATGCCAAACAGTACCTGACTATTATGTGTCCGGATCATGGGGAGCAGGCGCCGCTTCATGCATTCCCGAACGTAAAGATCAGCAGTCGTCGTATCGGTTGTTACAAATGGATTTGAAAGCATTGATTTTTTACCGAATTTTTCGGTAAAAACTGAAATATCGGCATAGTTAATAGTTTGACCAGCACGGACCGTGTAGAACTGGTCACCCGGTAGCGTCTTATAATCAAATTTCATGTAGGATTTATCATCTATAATTACGCAAGCCGATTTTCCACACAGCGTTTATCGTATAATTTACGGGCCCTTGGTTTGACAGATGCTGCTTGTTTTTCACTTCGTTTTGGTTTCTTCTGCTTCTTGAAAGTCCTTGGTCCATTTCGTGTCTTTGCTCGGTCAACATTACTATTCGAAGTTCCCAGCTTCTTGGCCACATCTCAAACGAAAGTACTCATTTTACGGGCAAAAGCTTGCGTGATTTTCCGGTCCAGGTTTTGGTCGGCAGGGCCCGGTTTACGGACAGATTTTTTCTTGTTCTGACAGGAAGACGCCTCACCATACTTCCGAATCGCGTTACGAACTGCTCCGATGCTCACACCTATCATTTTCACCAACTTACTCAGCGAAACGTTAGGAAAAATGCACCATGCTTCGCATGTTCATGAAAAGTAAAAGAACCGGCACTTGAGACTCACAGAGTTATAGATTGAAATGTATACAAAGATACACAGTAATGATCAGCTGTTTAAACGTCATCTTAATGCAATGGTGGTGCATCAAAATTGTACTTAGACTTTCTGGAACACCATATATTCGTGAAGGAAGAGGCTCTTTAAGCAAACCGCTTGATCTCAAGCAAAATTCAAAGCGATTCTGGAACTTCATCAAAGACAAACGTAAAGAAAACGGGCTTCCCGGCAACATGTTTTGCGGAAACGAATCTACTGATTCGTTGCACGAAATGTGCAGGCTGTTTGCAACTCATTTTTTGGTCGCTCTTGAGAACAAACCGGTTCTTCAACGAAATCTTGCTTTACACGATGCCCCGAGGAATGCCATAAGTATCTATATCGTCCCAGTTATCGAACATGACATTATCACTGCGACGAAAAAACTGAAACCATCTTCTTCTTCTGGTTCAGACGGTGTTCCGTCTATAGTCTTCAAGAAGTGCATAAATTCACTTGCAAAACCTCTGAGGACAGTATTCAATTTGAGCATAGAGCAGTTTAAGTTTCCTGAGACATGAAGGAAGTCGTTTATGTTTCCGGCATTCAAAAATGGAGATAACCGAAACATAGAGAACTACCGGGGTGTCACCTCATTGTGTGCTGGGTCCAATTCTGGTTGGAGGAAATCTGTTTCAAATTGTGAAGCATTACATTTCGCCTGATCAACACGGATTCTTTCCCGGAAGATGAACCTAGACAAATTTGATCGCATTCACTTCACACTGCCTAAGACTGTTTCGATCGAGTGAACCATCAAGCATTGATGCATAAATTGGAACATCTGGGCGCATCGACTAATTTCGTGGTGTTCCATTAGGGAGTAACCTTGGCCCGTGTCTTTTGCGGGATTCTTTTTCGAAGCCTGCTTCATTCTTCCGGCTGGTTGCAGACCGATATACGCTGACGATCTAAAGATCTTCTTAGGAGTGAGGTCAATTGAAGACTACGGACAGCTCCAGCAACAAGTAGATATGTTTGAAGGCTGGTGCCACCGTAATGTTCTCAGCATTAGCGTAACTAAGTGTATCAGCACCACGTTTAGCGGAGCCTATTATTTAGAATTACCATAAGAAGAACGACACGCTGCTGAGAATGGCCACAGTAAAGGATCTTGGTGTTCTTCTCGATTCGAAGTTTTTCTTTCGACTAGCACTATTCAAGCATCGTTTCAATAGCGAATCGCAATCGTGGATTGATATTTAAGTTCACTATGGAATCGAAAGATTCCTACTGCCTTAGGTTACTATATTATTCATTGGTGCGATCAATATTGGAATCCACAGCAGTCGTCTGGAGTTCTACCTCTCGCACTTGGATACAATTACACAATTCAGCTTCCGCCGTATCTTCATCGTTGTCGGCTGCTGGGCATGGATAGTCTTGAGAACAGCCGAAGCATGATGCGAGTTGTGTTTTTAGCCAAGCTGCTCGATGGAGAAATTGATGCGCCAAACATTCTAGCGCAGGTAAAAAAATGCAAGTATATCTTATCTTCTACTCCACTGTGCGTAGTTGAAATTTCAATTACAATTCTTGAAGTGAATTTTTCAGAAGAGGCATAACAAATAGAGCATTTCGAGGATAAAAAATGTAAAGAAATAGCTAGATGCATTTTTTTGGGTGATTATTGGAAGGGATTTTGAGGGAGAAGGTAATTCAATATGCTTGGTTGATGTGGATGGTGAATTTTTTCAGATTTCTTCGGTACGGGAAAAGATTCACCGGTCTACAGATTCTTACGACTAACTTTCAAAGGGACACATGTATTTTAGAGTTTTCGACGGTAAATTCTTCTCAGATATCATCAACGTTCGCACCTACAGCACCAAATCGAAAAAAAACTTGTCTAATTTGATAGCGAATGCAAGCAGTTTGTAGAGGAGAAGAATGCAGCAAGGGTGTGTATGCTGCAAAATAGTACGAGAGCGAATGTGGAAAGGTACAGACAGTCATGGAACAGGCAGAACTCTATTCTTCAAAGCGCCTAATCGATAAACAAGATAGCAAAATAATAGAGGAAAATCACCGTGCTAACAACACACACAAATTCTACGTGAAATTGAATGGCTCGAGCAAAGGCTACGTACCACAAGCCGATATGTGCCGAGACTTGGAAGGCAACCTTATCACAGGTTGAGCATGAGGTGATCAAAAGGTGGAAGCGGTACATTGGTGACCATCTGAACGGCAATGTTACAGCAAACGAAGGTGGCACGTCGATAGATCTAGGAACACGCGCAGAAGAAGACAGGATTCCAACCCAAATCCTCCATGAAGTTGAGGAGAAAATTGGTTGGTTAAACAAACAAAAAATCTGCTTTTGTTGACCAACTCCCCAGCGAGCTATTTCGTGGAGTTCGTGGGGTGCACGCACTACTACCCACAAGACTTTTGCGATTCGAAAAGTTCTACAGAAATAACTGAAATGCATAAATGCATAAATATAACGTGACGTATACCGCCTCGGAATCGAAGCGATAGACGAATTCGTGTATCTGGGTTCGTCAGTGACCGCCGATAGAAACCCCAGCAGAGAGATACGAAGGCGCATCATGGCTCGCAATCGGGTCTACTTTGGACTCCGAAGGACGCTAAGTTGGAACAAAGTTGACCATCTACAATACAATAATTTGACCGGTACTCACGCCCTTGGTGTCATTGAATGGAAGGTTCTGCGTACGATTTACGGTGCAGTGCAGATGGAAGACGGAACGTGGAGGAGGCAAATGAACCACGAATTGCATTAGTTAAGGGAAGAATTTTTTTTCGCTAACAAATCGGCTGGAGAACAGAAGTGCGCGTGTTAATTCGTACATTGTAAATTTAAGTTAATTGATTGATTTTTGCGTAGTAGTTTTACTTGGAACGGACATAATTCCAAACTAGTCGCGTTCTTGTTAAAAATTTGAATATTTAGTTTTGAACGAAAAAAGCGCTTGTCGCTTTTTTTGTACGGGCTGGAACTCCGTTACTGTTCGGCCGTCATCAACGCTGAATTGGGAATCTCGGCGGTGTTTTACCCGTGGGACGGACAACGTCGCCTCGTGCGCCCAGCAAAGGCCCGCCTTTCGAGGTAGTCAAACGGAGGAGTGAAGATCGCAAGGAATTTGTGCGAGTTTCCCCCCAACGGTAGCCAATAATTCGTCGGAATTCCACTCTACGTTAAAACCCCTCTGTGGAAACGATACCGAGAGCGCGGTTGCAGTGATCCGTTGTCAAGTGTCGGACACTGAACCGGACCCCATCCCAAAATATAGTAGTCTCTCTTAACCCCGCCCGGTCATAGTGGAAAGGTACGCGAAGCCGGGTCGCCTGGGAAAGCGTGCTCCTATATTGAAGGAGACGGTCAATTCCGGACGCTCTCGACGAAACCGAAACCGGAAGTCATTCGTCCAGCCGCCACTCCCTCCGCAACTTTAGTTTCGGCCATACTGCGCGCGGGTCATCGTCCATCGCTGATTTGCAGCCCAGCGGCGTCGTTAGTTCCGCCGCCATCGTCACCTCGTCGCCATCTCATCGAGACTCATCCACCGGCAGCCATCATCAGTGAATCACCGTGGAACAAAAACCTGCGCAGGTACGTCGTTCAGTTTTCATGGCCATGATTTAACCCGTACACCCACACATACACTTACACGAGAGGTCCAATACGAATGAATGTAAAATATAGTGCGGTTAGAGTTTGAAGTTTGGTTTTTTTTTCTTTTAGTTGAAACCACGCGATAACAAAGCTCACATTATACTAAGTTCCGTTTTTTTCCGTTTTCTCAGCTCTATCGAGTAAGCATTCCTTCGGGCTTTTTCCGTTTTGTTGGATAGTGGGTAAATCAGAGGGCGTCGAATAACAAGTTACGAGTACGGTCGTTCTATAGCAGAAGAGAAGAATTTGGCGTTTTCCGAAATATTACTTTAGTTTGTAACCACCGTTCAAGAGGTCCCCTGAGGTAGTCTCAATTTGTCGGGCAAACCAAACACGACCAGTGGTCTCTCTAACGAGAGTGGCGCTGAAGCCACTGTGTTTTAACTAACCTCGTGTTGTTTCGCGAACGGTTACATTGGCCAGTTTCCAGCTTATATGTGAATATGTGAATAAAAGGTTACCCACAACTGATCCGTTGCGATTGCGTTGACAAACTAAAGTCAACGGAACGCGATGGCAAACATTGGGGGCAAGTCTTAGGTGGTTGAGAACGCGTTTTTAAGTCTTCGATTCACGACTTATGTTCTGCTCCGACCACATTAACTGTCTGGCAAAGATTGACAGTGGAAACGATTTGAGTGACGTTGTAACAAGGGGTGTCTCATATGGATTCGATCACCTTTATTTGATGAAATCAATACCAATTACTATAAGCATACAAATCAATTTCAAATTGCTGCAAATTGAAATGAATCAACTTGACAGAACATGCGGCGCTGCTGAATTAAGCAACATAAACTTTTACTTTCTCTCGACTTAAATGTCAAATTGGTGTAACTGACGAAATGACTGTGTTGCAAAATTGATCCAAAGAACTGAATTGAAATCCTTTGCTTTGATTTGACTGCAAATCGATTGCAATTTGCTGTGCTCGATTAAAATGAAACAATCGTTGAGTTGTAAGCAATACTGCTTTATGCATCCTCTTATTTTGGCGTAACGGCGTCAGCTCAACTTTTCGAATGATTGAAAATAGCTCAACTCTCTGTATTATTTTGTAAGATGACGTGATTTGGTAGGCGTTTTAATAGACGTTGATCTATTTTTTCTTCCTTTATTTTAGAATTTTTAAACCGTTACCGTTAGAACGGCTAGATTTTATCAAAAAAAAAACAAAGAAATGTACAGGATAAGTGGCTCTAAGTTTTATCCCATGGATCTAGAATGAAATGTACATTAGTATTGGCTAGATGACATACCAATATGACAATCTGCCTGCGACCCACCAAATCCACTCGTTTTTTTTTGGTGGATAAGCATAGATTGCTTTTTCAGCATGGAGCAACATGGCCGACATTGAAGGCGTAATTAGATTTTCACCATAACGGCATAACGTTTAAAATTAATATTCTAATTCTACTGATTTATTTCGCTGCCACGTCGTAGAACGTATATATTAAGGAGCCAATATCAGGTGCGATACTGGCGGGATAAGCCGGAATTCAGTTTTAGACATATTACTTTCACTCGAAGGGTACACTTTTCATTTATGAGGCGATTTATGTTAATATTTATTATTTTTTTCTATGAAATGAATAATCAAAATACATGGTTTTCTCATCGAATAAAAACTGTAAGTAATTGCACCATTTTCGAAAAGAGTGAAAATTTTGGTCATGGTTATCATCTGACTGTTTGAAATGAAGCACATAGTTACAGAAAAGTGTTACTTGAGACTGACGATGACAAGCACTTTTAATAGGACGCTTCGGAAACACCATTTGAAACGGCAAAGGATAAATGCACCCTTCTTTTTTGGGTAATAAAATGCTCCTTAGATGCATTTGCCCGGTATAATGCAATCGGAGGTATTAACCTTCTGGTTAGCGCTTGCCGGGTGTTTTGACGGGTCTTCAGTTTCTTCAAGATTGTTTAGTTTTGACGGGTTTTAAGTTTCTGAATTTAAGAGTCGTCAAAACGAAATTAAGACTCGTCGAAATGAAATTAAGACTCGTCAAAATGAAATTTAAACCCGTCAAAACTACCTCGAAAATTGCGGAGCGAAGCTCCGCTATACAATCTTGAAGAAACTTAAGACCCGTCAAAACAACCGGCAAGCGCTAACCAGAAGGTAAATACATCCGATTGCATTATACCGGGCAAACGCATCTAAGGAGCATTTTTCCAAAGTTTAAGGAGCATTTCCCCAAAAAGAAGGGTGCATTTACCCAGCTGCCGTTAAGAACAGAATAGACTTTTCCATTTAGTTTATATTAGTAGCAGTGCTCACGTTAGTCATACTCTTTATCATAGGGTCATTGTTTTCATATTAATCTCCTAGTCCATTAAACCATATTTCACATGCCCATTGGATGTTATCAATTATTAATGTCATCTATCCTTTCTCCTATCTCCTGTTCTATTGTTCTCTTCCCTATCCAATAAACGGGAGCAATACTATGTGGAACATGCATGGCAGGTCTGGATCGGCATCATTTAAATCACCCGGAGACCCTGGAGAATGCCAACCGGTGACCTCGGAAAGGATTTTCAGACAGTTGAGAGGTGGTGGGTGCTCTCGGGAACGTGGAGCGGATCAGGTAATTGATTTCTGTTTTGTTCCTGTATCCCTTTACTTTGAACCTGCATCAAATAAAAATGGATCTTATTATGAATCATAAATATGATCACATCACTTATCAAGGTGAATCCTGATCCATTGAGCCCTATACTACTAACATAAAAAAAACCTCCTTCCTGTGACCTTTGTGTGGAGGCAGGCGTAAACACGATGCCTAAACAGCATAGGTCACACTAACATTCCTTTCATATTTCCACCTGATTGCAAGGACGTGATCGGCACCGTTATTGATTATTAAAGAAATTGAATCACTAAAACGTGTACGTGGTGGGTGACTCCTAGCCTCTTTCACTTGATTTAGCGTGCAATTTCACTAATTAAACACAAAGTACCAACAATTGATACGTGCAGTCAGTCTAGTTAAGCAAAGCTAAAGCTTAGTCTGGACACTAAAACATACACTGAGTAAAAAATCATGTAGATTTTCCATTAAATCAAATATAAACGTAACCCCAACTTACGATTGTTTTCATTCTTCTTCTAGAACGTTTTGAATTTATAAAAAAACAAACACAAGTTTTTCGATGATGGAAAAGCTTCAAGTAGAAATTTTTTCGAAAGAGAATATTTTGATGGATTTGTATTGGAACTCAGTGTTTTCATTAGCGCATTTTAGTGAAAGAGTTTGATTTTAAGGGAGCGTTCACTAAGTACGTCTCGATCGTAATGGGAAATGAGGAAGGGTGTATAGAAACTGTGACGATCAATACAAAAATCACTTGATGTCCATTCAAAAAGCCTGATAATGGGAGGGGCAATTAAAGGGCCTTTTTTTTGCGTGTCGTACTCAAGGAACGTTTTCTTAGGTTGATTTCAATAAAAGTGAACATGGACAGCAGCTTCTTAAATACAGTTAGTTTCATGACAAATATTCGGTAGACGTGAGGTTTTTCTCGAGAATACGCCATTTTCATAAGTTTATCCGATGTGCTGCATACACAGAAAAAAATAATGAATTTTAACAGGCGCGTAATATTTCCCCTCGTTCAATTCCAAGCCAAAGGAAGCGTAAACGAAATTTCTTTGCAATCTTTCATACGCCATACAACAATGCTTGCAATCTTTTATACAACAGACTTGTTATTTGGCTTTATTTGGCTTAAATTTACATGAAATTTCCCATTATTTTCTGCCAAATCTATGTGCATTAGATAACACAGAAAATTAAATGTTCTATCTGTTTAAGACCAGGCGCCCGCTGATGTGGCGGAGGTGTGACATCTGCCAGTATGCAGAATACGACGTTTGCCTCACTTGTATTCGTTAAACAGGAAAACGTTCAGCGTATTTTATATCAGCCTCGGGCTGGTTCATTTCCCGTTGCAGTGACTTAAACACGATTTTCGGGTATTTTTTATGACTTATCCAGGGGCGTGTTTGATTCCCCTTTTTGATATTTCGATTGGTCCTTTCAGACTCACAGTCTGCGTGTCTGTCAACGTACACTCTATCTAAAAAGTACTTATTAATGGGTACAATTTCACCCACTTTTGACTGAAACAAGTTTTCTCATTATTGGGTTTAACAAAATGATAGGTGAACGTTAGTCATTTATGGGTAAACTTTATTGATTACTGGGCAATTATTTTAACCCATTAATGAGTAATTTTACTCTATTCCAAAATAGGGGAAATTCTACCCATTAATAACACTTCAGTTGCAGATCTTTTCAAATTTCAAATTGAAAAAAATATGGATAATCTCTCAGTTAGAAGAAAATAAAACAAAAGTTTCTGAAAACTTTGGATGCTTAAAAAAAGTTTTTGAGAGTCTTTGGATTTTAAAACAAAGTAATTTTACACCAATAGGAGCATTTAAAAAAGATAAATTCATTTTTTTCAACACAGATGATCATTGGTGTTGATTTCCCATATGCAACAATTTTAAAGGAATTTGAAAAAAGGGGTTTGTGCGTTAAATTTTCCAAGAACATCTTGTATATAATTAAGTCATAATTCCCCATCCCCAACAATTATCGGTACAATTGTTGCAAAATCAACATAAAATTATATGCTTAAGTTAAAAAAAACCAAGAGATCAAGTAATAAAAAAGATGTAGTAACAGGTGCTGGAACACTTAAAAAAATAAATAAAAAATAATACGGAACAGGCTCACATATACACTTGAAAAAAAAAATGTATTTTTTTCATGTACTGATGATGCACTGAATCATGTTAATGATCCACGGAGTTTACATGTCACATAGTATAAAATTAATAATTATGTTCCATACAGTTATTAGTAAAAGTTGCGAGAGAGTGTGCTTTTGTCCGAGCAAATGTAATGAGTTTTGCCCTCCTTTTTTTAGATTCAAAGTCACTGCTGAAGTTTGCTCAATCCACCAAACAACGGCTATCAATGTTAATTGATCGTTTGCAGTAAATCGGATCTCTCTTTCTATTTGGTAGTACGCCATACGAAATGGCATATTACTACGTCGGTCCGATTGGTTTACAACAGTAAATTAAATCAGTACAAATAATGATACTCTACGCCTGCATATGACATGTTCAACTTTACTATGTACCCAAGTTCCAGATTTTCAACCCGCAATAATCCCTCCAACGAACTCGGAGTGTAATCAATATATAATGCAGTCGACCAGAGAGTATTCGATTAATTGCTCAATCTGTTTTAATTCACACTGACAGATTTAAAATACCTCGATGTTATTTTGTAGTTTAGAATTTAACAAAACAAAAATAAATTCGGTTCGGGAAAATATTTTATTCTTGGTTTTAAATAAATTTCTATTAAACTACGCACATATTTTTCAACATTGTACAACGCTCCCTATATTTCATGTTTATACTAAGCCAGTATATGTAGTTGCCGGTCTTTTGAAGCAATGTGTCATGTACTATAACAGACGAATATCGATTTAGTGTGAATTTAAACTGGTTAGATTTATTTTTCTGAATGCTCAATTAATGGATGGTCTTAAACTACTTAAAAAAAGAAAAGGAGTAACAAAAGACAATTTCACGAGTACTTTTTCAAACAGACGTATCTGATTACGTTTGAATCTTACTTCCCCTCTTTGTTTACAAAATCAGATACGTCTATTTGAACAAGTACTCGAGATTTGATTGAATGCTGAATATATAATTAATGTACCCGATTTTCAAAATACGTATTAAAAAGAAATTTCAACACATACTATTTTATATTCTTTAATGTATAATCTGAAACAATGAAGATATAAGATGATGCAGTGGGAACCATAGTTCAAATTTCAGTCTACACTCTCGTTCCATTCTACTCAGTGACAGAGTAGAATTGTATTATTTTCTCTTTTTCTCGCACGAAAATGTAACTCAATTTTCGTAAAAAGTGGATCTACTCAAAAATTGAGAATTGGAAAATTCATTTCAAATGGCATTTGTGCTGGTGTCCTACCCCCACACACAACCGATTTCACTCGAACGACTAATCATTTCAGCAAACCACACACAACAAAATCGTCGCTTGCTATCTGAGCTTCCATTCGACTGTAACGGACATCTCCAAAAGTCATTAGCCTGATGGTCTCCCCAATCCGAAACCAGAAGCGCTCTAAAAAGTACTCCGAGAAAGCTTACATCTCCACGCGGTCCAGCCAGCAGCTGTTGCCGGTTTCTGGTAGTTTGTCGTTTGGGTTTACTTCAAATTGCCGCTCGAGAGACATCCAGAATGGGCGAGGATGGTCTTCTAATCCAGATTTTAGCACTCGAAACGAAAGTTGTTGGTTCCAGCGATTGTTTGAGCTTGAAAGAGGGAGATTGTAATTTCCAGTATCTCGAAGAGATCAAACAAAAAGTTCCCGTCGTGAGGTGATTCGATTGTGGAATTGCAATTCCGAAAGGTAAACAAAAGATTATTTCAGGGAGGAGTAATTCCCTGTTCCCGACCGGTTTTTGTTTTTTGTTGGACAAGTTGAATTTTTCACTGGAAGCTGATATAACTTTTCGTTATTTTGTTCGAAACAGGCAAATCGTACATGGGAAAATGCAAAAAAGTTTAGAGCATCCTATCATTTTTCCTTTTTTAACCGAGGGACTAGGCTTTTGTTCGAGGAATGACGGATGACAAGGCGGTACGGTCCGTCCCTGTTTGCATATAAATTCTCCCCAGAACATAGGAACATAGGAAAATGGATACATGCACGTCTGAGGAAATTCTGAGAGTGTATGTGCAGTGCCGAGATGCCATTCTGAATGAGGCTAAACTTTAAATATTTATCAGGGAACGTTCGTTCATCGCTGGCAACTCGGGTTTAGGTCTATCCTCCCAGTATTTATGGCATATTTCATAGAGGAGAAAACTTGTTGAAGACGAAAGTTTTCCTTTATTTTATCATGCTTGTTCTTTTCACTTTTATAACCAGCTGGAGTTGGGAGTCAGCCATTCTTCGTCGCCTCGTTCGAGGCGAGGTTGTGCACTAAAGTGGTTAAAAAGTTTTATGAGAAGACTAATGATAGGAAATTTAACACCGAAGAAAGCACGAGAAGATGATGGCCGACTTTCCTGGGAGGGTAGTTTTGCAGTTGCTGCTTTATACTTATGATTAACTTACGGTGTAAGTAAAGCGATTTTTTTGTTGTTGTGTGTGTATGCTCTTCTCACAGAGCTATACAGGACGAGGATTGGGATGGAACAAGTTTTCAACTTTGCCCGTAAATCATGATAACGAAACATGTAACTTTTGTGCATTCATCGATGTGTTGTTGGGGAGATTGGGAACTCCAGGGATGGTTGAATGTATGATTGGTTTTTGAAATGATATGTTATTGAAATAAATTTCATGTTTTTTCATGACTTTAGCACTATTTTTGACTGTTTTAAAATATGAGCAGTCATTTTAAAGAGTAAGGTCGTTGTTAGTTTGAACATAATTGCAATAGTTTACTTGATATTTGCAGCGTGGATTTTATAAGCGCACTCAAAACTGTGCTTTACAGAAATGAAGAAAATGGGTTTAACAGAATGATGCCTTTAGGTTTCATTTTCCCTCAAAGAGATTTAACTAGATAACTTTTTGGTAACTCATCCCAATATTTTGTTCAGCAATAATATGAAAAACCTCTTTAGAATTAAGCTGAATGTTTTGTTTTTCAGAATTTATCTTCATGCCTTCTTCAGAAATTAGTAGAATATATTCTTTAGGCTTCATCTTCAAGAGTTATTCCAAGCAACCAAAAGATCTAACTTTACACTGTGTTCAATAAGTTTGCATACACACAGCTCGAAAAAGTTGTGTGAACTTCTGTTCAATATCATGCACATAAATGGAGCGTCAAAAAACATGAAATTTTGAATTATACATCCTGTAAACAGTTCTGGGACATTCCAAACATTGCCGATAATATTGTATGCAAATGCTCATCTTTGTTAAACATATTTTATGCAAGTTGCTGCTTCGTATGGAATGAAATACAATTTTACATGACAATGAAAATTCAGATTTTTTTCTGTGCAGCTTTTCATGATGTGAAGATATGCACAATTCATATTTTGTATTAGTGTCAAATTTGGAGCGATGGATTGATATCGGGAAATCGAACTGTTTTTTGAACGGTGACCGACGAAATGATATATTCAGACGTCTGAGATCTCTTGAGGTTAAGCAGCACTTTATGTATACGACCATCAAGAGATACCAGGAAACCTCTTCGATCGTGGATCGCGCGAGATCCGCTCGGCTACGTTCGGCAAGAATGCAACGAATCATCAAGACGGTGAGGGAGCGGATCCGGTACAAAACTGGCTGCTGATCTCGATGTTTCCACGCGAACCATTCTCATAGAGGAACTTGGATCATACTATCGAAAAGAGGTTGGATACATCCAAGTTGATACTCTCTCTGCGCGCTCGGCGGCAACGAGGACAAGCATTCCAGCATCTCAAGTCAACATTCCTCAGTTTCAAAGTGCAGCGCCAGTTATGGTTCGGTGGGTTAACAAGCGAGGAAAGCTTTCCTAGGTATTCATAGAGAAAAACGTATAAATCAAACGGAAAAAACGGATGTTCTGGAGAAGGGTGTTGCCTCAAGTCTACGGCAAATCTACGGAGATGACCACTATTTGTCCAACAGAATGGTACGCTATCCCATACAGCGAATGTTCTTCAAACCTGGTGTCGGGACAATTTGACGGATTTTCTGGACAAATATTTATGGCCTTTCACTTGGTCTTACATGGGTGCTCCCTTAGCTCAGTCGGTAAAGGTGCGGCTACAAAGCAACACCATGCTGGAGGTGGCTGGGTTCAATTCCCGGTGTGGTCTAGACATTTTTCGTTAAGGAAAATTCCTCGACTCCCTGTACTTGCCACAGAATCATACTAATGCAAAAATGGTACCTGGCATCGAAAGCTCCCAAATAATAACTGTGGAAGTGCATTTAAAACACTAAGTTGAGAGTAAGCAATAAGCGAATTGTGAAAGCAATAAGGCTGAAATGCTAAAAAAGAGCTTGGTCGTACATAATATCAAAGCTGAATGATTACAAAATCGTCCGAGAAACTCATCCTCAAAATCTGGGACGAAATCCCCATCAGATCTGGGCGCACCACTTGTGGCACGTTCAAAAAACGATTGAAGCTGGTTAAGCAGGGAATTCAAGGAGGGGGGGGGGGGGGCTACCCAAAAGATATGCTGTAATCGTTCTTTATAAACAGTACTTTCAATAGAATGTACGCAGAATAACATACAGAGGATAGGCAAAGTTTTGCCCAAATTCAATTCCTCATAACTTTTTGAAAAATTGTTGAATTTGGACAAAACCGGAAACATTCCACGGAAAATTTAGTCAAAATTTAGGAACATGCATGGTCACGAATACTAGCCACCAGACACCGGAGATGTTCCGGATTTTCAGAGGGCATGTGAAAAAGAAATTTTTTCTGCTGCTCGTATTTTTGTGTGGTGTGAAGTTACATCGATGACCTTTATTTTCCTAGAAACTAGAACTCATTAAAAATTGAATGCCAGCTGTTGCACTAAGATCCGTTGAAAAACTTCCGAAATATGGCCATTTCCGTAAAACTGGTTCCGGATTCTATGGTCAATTGTGTATATCCTTCCAATCATGTATATATCACCAAAACATCAAGATTTTTCATGGAGGTGCTTCAGGGAGCATATTCAGGACGATCAGTTGCCCTGAACACTCTGTAGTATGTTCCAGGTGCCCCGGGGGAAGTGGCCAATTTGGAAAATGTCCGGAACCGTATCAATATGGGTATCAAACTTCAAGATTTTTCGAGGTTATACTTCTTAATGCATTTTAGAACCAGCAGCTGCCATGACCACTCTGTAGTAGATTCCAAGTGCCCCGGGGGAAGTGGCCAATTTGGAAATTGTCCGAAACCATACCATATGGTATTCTGATTTTTTGGACACGTTTTGAAAGTGTATCCAAACTTATTTAGCAAACGAACCCTTTTTTCTCTTTTTCAGGATTAACTCATTTGAAGGCTGAATATTCTTCTCCTGAATATCATCTTCAAAATTCATTTCAATGTCTTCTGCTTGGCTCATCAGCATTTCCTTTTCAAGTTTTATTCAAACATCCTTTTCAGGACTCATCTGGTTCTTCTCTCCAAAATTAATCTGAATATCATAAATTTTTTATAATTAATTCGAATGTCTTTTTCAGGATTAATTTAATGTCCCTTTCTTATATTCCTCTGAATTTTTGAGGTTAACTTAATTGTCTTATTGATGATTCATTTGGTATCCCTCTCAAGTATTTGTGTGAGTATCTTCATCAGCGTTCATTGAAATCTCTTCAAATTTCATCTGATCTCTTCGGGATTCATCTGAATGTCTTCTTCAGCGATCATGTAAAATTTATCTAAAAAACTCGGCGGATATTCATCTCAGGATTCAATTACAGGATTTATATAAAAGTTCTATTTAGGATTAACTACAATTTTAAAGTAATTGAATTTTGAAGGTTGATTTGAATGTCCTATTCAGGATTCATTTCAAAGCTCTCCTAACGATTTATCTGAGTTCCTATTTCAGGGTTTATCTGATCTCTTCAGGATTAAATCTGAAAGCCTTTTTCAGGATTGATCGAAAAATTCGTCTTTAAGTTTCGGTGGATATTTATGTTCAAGATTCATCTGAATTTTCTCTTTAGGATACAATTGCATTTATTTTTCAGGATTCATTTGAAAGCCATATTCTTACCCATCACGCCGATAGCTTTCTCATGCCCAAAATTTAATGCAGAATATGACTCATGCCGTAAGATTTTCATACGATCGGAACTATGGACCACAAGGTCCAAAATTCATTCCGTACGAAATCGTATGAAATGATTACTGTTGCATTAGTCGAGAAAAACATGCCTTACATACACTTTCAATCGACATCATTTATCAAGCGTGTGTAGTCCCGTGGAATTGTGGCTCGCCTCTGGATCCCGAAGTTCATGGTTCGATTCCCGATTGCAACTTTTTTTTTTCTGTGAGCAAAATTTTCATACGATCGTCCTATGAACTTCTTTCCATTAGATAATCGTATGAAATTTGCAATAATATCTTGTGGCAAATTTCCATACGATATTCGAATGAATTCCTCTCGATTTGTTTGCTCAGTGTACTGTCTCACGCACCTTCAATCGGCGGCCTGCCAATACGGGATCGTGGATTTTTGTCACGTTATCCTCCTTGGTAGCCGGGGCACCTGGGCGTGGCTCATCAAGAACCGAGGTGCGACCACATTGAAACGCGTTAATCAAATTTTTGACGGACACCATCAAAGGACAAGAGTCACCATATACAACATCTAAGCGCTCTCTGATTTCTCTGCTTGATTTCTCTTCCAAAAACAAGAATCGAATCACCGACTTCTATTGCTCTTTTTCCAGTTTTCAAAAATCCGCGGACTGGCTTATTTCAACATGCGGTCAAACCAAGTCCGATTCGGCTGCAATTTTGACAGTAACCGTGTAGGAGAATGTGCGATGGTAAATTGTTCTTGCGATAGATGGCGCCATCATGCGGTGAGGCTAAGAACTTATCGGACTACCCTATGATTTAATGTAATGTTCTGTGCAAAACCGTATTCCTCGAAGTCCTTACTGATGAATTGTCGTCCATTATCTTATGTGATTGCTTAAGGATATCCTTATCGCACAAAAGTTGGTTCGAGGCGTTTGATTTCTTCAGATGTAACTTTTTTCATAATGCATAAATTGTCTAGATTTATTGTCGACTTTTCCAGAACCTCCCACCGAAGCTTAGGTGATGCCAATATTACCACCTTTTCGATCACAGCTGCATCTCTACTCTCGCCTTCTGTGGAACCAAATTGGCACTTGTTGGCCGCCGCCTTAGATCTTAGCAGGAATTTATGCTGGGGTTTTTCAACGGAAACTGTCATGTCACTTTGGAGCAAAGTATTCGTCCAGCCTACGGACTACCAAGCTGATTCATCTGTTCATTTGTAAGCGAGCGTATCAGTACAGGTAGGTTCCCGTGAACCTTCTGAAGCTGTCCACCTCCCTCGGGAAGAAAAGGATGTTCTAAAGGGTGTCCCGCATCAAATTTTCTCTCTCTCATCGGGACATCGGAAAACAACTCGTGCAGTCAACGGTGAATCGTGTGATTAAACGTTACTACGAAACTCCGAGCATCGAACGGAAGAAGAAATGCGGTCAGAAGGGACGTTCTATTAGTGATCAGGATCACAAGCGTGTCGTGAACGCGTTTAAACAGAATCCCAATGCTTCGGTCAGGGATGTGGTCAAAAAATGAAACTGTCCAAGTCTTTCGTTCAGAGGAACTGCATACGTACAGTTCAAAAGGCTCCAAATCGTGACAAACGGCAAACTACGGTGGGAAAGTCACGGGCCCGGAAACTGTACTCCCAGATGCTGACGAATCCTTATTGTCTCATCATGGATGATGAGACTTACGTCAAGGCGGACTTCCGGCAGCTTCCGGGGCTACTGTTCTTCACCGCCCAGCACAAATTTGATGGAAGTAAGGAAGCAGAAACTTTCAAAGTTTGCCTAGAAATACATGATTTGACAAGCGATCTACTCACGTGGCAAGCGGAGTGTGCCGTTTGTGACTACCGGGACTGTAAACGGGGAGATCTTTCTCAAGGAGTGTCTACAGAAGCGTCTGCTTTCTCTGTTGAAGCAACACGAGGGCCACGAGTTGAAGCAACATGATCTTCAATTTTTTTTAGTTAAACGCCTTCTTTTATTTGCCTTGAGAAGAGATTTATCTCTTGCCT
Organism: Aedes koreicus; assembly: GCA_024533555.2. Taxonomy (NCBI): domain Eukaryota; kingdom Metazoa; phylum Arthropoda; class Insecta; order Diptera; family Culicidae; genus Aedes; species Aedes koreicus. The sequence continues at coordinate 825,393 of JAHHFK020000699.1, forward strand.
GCACCGGCCGAATTTTCGTTCACCGCTAAGGCATCTCCCTCTTCCGAAGCGAAGTATCGAATTATGTAACTATCGCCATGTAAAGGACGAATACGAAATTATTGCATCACTTACAACTGGCTGAAACTTTTTTCCCACTAAACAGAAATGAACCAAATTTTGCACAGTTCCTCTTTGAAGTTCATTATTTGTATCCTGTGAAATGCGTTGTTGTGTGGTTAGTTACGGCCAAGATGTGAGAAGTGAGTCGAGTGGAATGGAAAACCCAGAGCTGTGTCATCGTGTTTTGAGCGATTCCATTGTCTCAAGAGTACTAAAAAGCATCAAAGACCGGTTGACTTTGGAGCGCAAGCGCGGAGCAGGAAGGCAAACCGGAACCGGGTGTTTAGCAATAGCTAGATTAAATGCATACATGGTTTCTAAACAGAAGTTTTACACCAGAAAAAATTACATCAAAGTGGATAATTGTTTCAGCTAAAAAGAAAATGTAAAAATCCGCATCGAAATACTTCACCAGGCAAGCTATCTGCACCTGTGGAAAGTGAAATGATATTTTCGTCACAACAGGCACCATCGATGGTGACATTTACAAGATTCTTCCCATTTTGGAGCAGCTCAATGAAAAACCACAATTTTCACCGGATTTAGCTTCATGTCACTATTCTAAAAGCGTGCTGGAATGGTAAGAGACTAATTCGGTGCATTTTATCCAGTACATGCATCCAGGGAAGCGCCCTGAGCTACCTCCAACCGAAACTTAATGGGCCATGATGAAGCGGGAACTCAGAAAGGCCAGGAAAAAAGTAAAAGATGCAAATGACATGCGTAGAAAGTCGATTAAAAATGAGAAAAGGCTACCGGATACGACTGTATAAGCTCTTTTAGATGGTATGGAGCGACAGTTTTGAGAATTTAATCAAACAACCTCGAATGATTGATCCTATCCCAAGTAACAATTTTAGTGGGGGGTGACCCCGGCGTAGTGGTTAACATCCATACCTTTCACGCCAAAGTCACGAGTTCAAATCTCACCTCCGGACAAGTTAAAAAAATAACCAAAAAGGGAATTTGGTAACTACGGGGGGGAGAAAAACCCCCCGCGGGGGAAAACCTCAAAAAAAAAAAAAAAAAAAAAAAAACCAAACCGGCTTTGTCGATAAAACTACATTCAAAACTGTTTTGTCTACCAACACCTCCTCTATGCTTCTTTAAAGCCGAAGTTTGTACAAAATGGCCCACTCTATAGACGGTTGTGAAAATAAGTTGATAAAACCTTTATAAGAACATACAGATTTTGAAAATGTTCTAGTGAAAAATGTTATGACCACTTCATAAAACCTTTTGGCTGCCATAAAACCTTTTGGCTGCCATTAAAACCAGAATGTGGCCAAATGGACACAGCTGTCAAACTTCATTGTGAAATCGAGGTTGTTTTTTTTTTGTTCTGCTTTGTTCGATTCTCTGCTCTTCTGATTCATAATGCAGTAAAAAAAAGGTCTTGAATTGCGGCAAATTTCGTTTGATCGCAAAATATCCAAAACAAATTGTGTTTTCTATAGCGTATTATGCTCCAAATTACATGCGCATTTATTTTTATGGTGAATATTGGCACGATATGAGCCGAAAATTAATGCGCCTCGGAAATTATGCGAATTTACAACAAAATAAATCAAATTAAAACAAATATATTCGATAAATTAATCATGAATTTCCTGAAAAGTGCTTAGAATTGGATGAGATTATCTAAAAGAATGCCAAAATTAGTCTCCGATCTACAGTTTGTTTCCATACCATTGAAAATTTGATGCATTTATTTTTCCCCATTTCAATTATATCTTATATTTAAATATGGCGATAGGAAAAAAAACACAGTTTTGCCATACAGCCAATTTTTCTTCGCAATGACTATTATAAAACTATTTGGTTTTACGGTGACTTCGTTCAATGCCAATTTGCCGTTTAATGCATTTACTGAAGGCAAAATGGTTTTAAAATGCTTTTTGAACTGACCATAATAAGATAATATCAATGAGTCCTAAAACGGCATTTCAGTACAGCATTTTACGAGTTCATACAGTCGAAATAAAACCTTTGATAGGAGGAAAAGGAATTTGAGAAACAAGGTTTTAAGATCGTTGTAAAGAAGCTGTGTAGGTTCTCATAAACCTGACTAAAATATGAAACCTATTGGCACCTCTTGGTGCCATAATAAAACCAAATTGATTTCAAGTGGCTTTCATAAAACATTAATCAAACTTAATAAAGCTGGATGGTGTTAGCAATGTTACTTTGGATGTCAGCAAGCTGAGATTAATACATGTATGTGGGTCCCCTGTAAATTTTTTTTTTGTTCTAATAATTATCCGGGGTTTTATAGTAAATTAACTGTGGGGCAATAATTTTGTGGTCAAGCTGAGGTTATTGTGTTTAGAAGATAGGGGGGGTGTTTTGTGCGTGTGGGGTGGGTAACCATGGTGGGGGGGGGTGGCCGTTACGGCCTTAATGTATCTGTTTGGGGGGGTGGCGTATTATGTGTTCTCTCTTTTTTTTTTTCTTCATTATCTAATAAGCGAGGCGAGAGGGATGGAACAGGAGGGGATGGGCAATCGAGTGATGTGTGTCGTCCGAGTATCAGGGACACTCTCGAGTCCCTTCAAATATCAGAGAGGGTTACGGCAAGGTGATGGATTGTCGTGTTTGTTGTTTAACATTAAGTTGGAGGGTGTGATTCGAAGAGCTGGGATAGACACGAGTGGCACGATCTTCAGGAAGTCTGTTCAACTATTTGGCTTCGCCGACGACGTTGATATCGTAGCACCTAACTTTGAGATGATGGCGGAAACGTACATCAGACTTAAGGCTGAAGCTGGTAGGATTGGGCTTGTGATTAATCCGTTGAAAACAAAATACATGAAGCGAAGAGGCTCACGAGAAGATAATGTTGGCCTCCTACAACGAGTTCAGATCGACGGTGATGAAATCGAGGTAGTAGACGAATTCGTGTATCTGGGCTCATTGGTGACCGTCAATAACGACACCAGCAGAGAGATACAAAGGCGCATTATGGCTGGCAATCGTGCCTATTTTGGACTCCGAAGGACGCTTAGATCGAACAAAGTTCGCCGAACTACAAAGTTGACCATCTACAAGACATTATTTAGACCGGTAGTTCTCTACGGCCACGAAACATGAACATTGCTAGTGGAGGACCAACGCGCCCTTGGTGTCTTTGATCGGAAGGTGCTGCGTTCGATCTACGGTGGAGTGCAGATGGAAGACGGAGCGTGGAGTAGGCGATTGAACCACGAATTGCTCCAGTTGCTGGGAGAACCTCCCATCGTACACTTCGCAAAAATCGGTCGACCAAGATGGGCTGGGCATGTCGTAAGAATATAGGACGACAGTCCTGTTCTTGAAAATGAACCGACGGGTACAAGAAGAAGAGGCGCACAACGAGCAAGGTGGATAGATCAAGTAGAAGGCGACCTGCGGACTCTTCGCAGACAGCGAGGCTGGCGAGGTACAGCCATGGACCGATTACAATGGAGACAACTTCTGTCTACAGCAGAGGCCACACTGGCCTTGGTCTGATTGGTAAGGTAAGTTCGGGGTCGGTTTAGGGTGGGGGGCGAATAACTAGTCTTGTTCGGTCTTCTTCTTTGTGGTTATTTTAAGTTGGTGGGAGGTAGCAACCTCCGCGTCCAGCGCACCAAGGATTTCAAGTTTTTAGTTTGTTTGTTGGTGTATGTTGACTAGGAGGGTAGCTAAAAAAAAAAACTTCTCGGGGGATTGGGAAGCACCTTTGTTTTTGTTTGGAGCCACGAAACCATAAGTGAGAGTTAAGATGAGAAAATTCTTCAAGACGAGGAGAGGAGGACAGGAGGAAAGAGAATACGAGTTTTTTCACATTAAAAGTAGTAGATTATTTTTTGTGGAGTTCAGAGTACATTTTTGTAATTTTTTGCGATTTTGTGGCTGGTTTGTTTTTTTGGGTGGGCGAGGGCAATGGGTGGGGTTGAAAAAAAATTATTTTATTTATATATATAAATGTATGTTTTGTCTGACCCTAATAGGCTCGGAGACTACTGAACCGATCGGCGTTAAAATTTGTATGCAGGGGTTTTTGGGGCCGGGAAAGGTTCTTAAGATAGTAAGAGACTCCTCCCTCCTCTGAAAGGGGGGGCTCCCATACAAATGAAACACATATTTCTGCATAACTCGAGAACTGATCAAGCAAAGGAATCCAAATTTAGCATACGGAAGTTTTTGGATGCCGGAATGTTTCTATGGTAGTTTGAGAACCCTCCCCTCTCTAGAAAGGGAGGCTCCCATACAAATGAAACATAAGTTTCTGCATATCTCAAGAATTAATCAAGCAAATTGAACCAAATTTGGCGTGTAGGGTTTTCTGGTGGCGAAAAATGTCTCTATGGTGGTTTGAGACCCCTCCCCTCTCCGCGAAGGGGTGCTGTCATACAAATGAAACTGAAATTTCTTCATAACTCTAGATCTAATAAAGCAAATGGAACCAAATTTGGCTTGCGGGGATTTTAAAGGCAATAAATGTTTCTGCAGTAGTTTGAGACCCCTCCTCTCTCTCTGGAGGAGTGGGGGAGGGGGGGGGGCGGTCTCCTATACAAATGAAACACAAGTTTCTGCAGAACTCTAGAACTAATCAAGTAAATGGAACCAAATTTGACATGTAGAGGTTTTTGAAGGCAAGAAATGTTTCTAAGGTAAATCGAGACCCCTCCGCCTTCTTTTAGAGGGGGGCTCTCATACTAATGAAACACAAATTTGTGCATAACTCGAGAATTAATCAAACATATGGAACCGAATTTGGCAAGTGGAGGTTTTTGGAGGAGAGAAATGTTTCTATGGAGTTTGAGACTGCTCCGCCATCTGAAATGGGGAGGGAGGGGGGTTTCCATACAAATGCAACACAAATTTCTGAATAACTCGAGAACATATCAAGTTAATGGAACCAAATTTGGTATGTGGAGGTTTTCGAAGGCAAGAAATATTTCTATTGGGATATGAGACTCCTCCGCTCACTTAAAGAGGGGTCTCTCATACAAAGGAAACATGAATTTCTGCATAACTCGAGAACAAATCAAGCAAATGGAACCAAATTTGGAAGTGGCGGGGTTTGGAAGGCATTATTGTATGGGGGTTTGAAAAAAACACCCCCTGGAGGGCGGCCCTCCACCAAACAAAAAACAACCACAACTCCAAAAAAAAATAAAAATAAAACACAAAACATACCCACGTATGTCACAAGAAACATTTTTTTTTTGAAATTTTATTCAACCCCTACTTAAAACACAAAAAAAAAATTTAAAAAAAAAAAAAAAAAACTACTAATTATTTTTTTTTTTTCTTCCTTCCGCTGGGGCCGGCGCACGCCGCGCACCCAGCTTTTTTAAAAAATATATAAAAAATATCTTGCTGCCAAAACACGATGTGAAATCCTGTGCGTAATCAACGATCCTGCAGGACGAGCCCTTGTAGTAGCAAGAAACTACAATGAGTTTGGTTCACAGACTGACCAAGAAAAATATCAACTGCTAATGGTCGTAGCAGAAAACCGCAAAAGACAAGATAATGTTTTGCAAGCCTCAGTTTTTGATTACTTGATTTGATTTATTTGTGCAGTTTGATTTGTTGAATAAACTTAGGTGTATAGAAAATTAAGCAAAAAAAAAAGTCATTTTCCTTCCAATGTTAAAATGTTGTAGTTAAATTCTACTCAACAGAAAATCACAAATAACTTTTTTTCTCGTTTAGATAGAGCAATGTGGTCATGGACAAAGTTTTTCTTTGCAAATTTTTTTTATTTAATTTGGGTGTTTGGGGGGTTGTGTTATCTTTTTTTTTAAAAATTTTTTTTTTTTTTTATTTTTGGGAAAATATTTTTTAAAAATTTTTTTTTTTTTTTTTTTTTTATAAAGAAAAAAAAAAAAAAACAAGCCATTATTTTTTTTTTTTTTTTAGTGCAATCTCTCATATAGTGTGGGGGGAAAAAAAAAGGAAAGTATTTTTTTTTTTTTTTTTTAAATTATTTTTTTTTTTCTTACGTAAGTTAAATAAATATATTTTTTTTCTATATACACTTTACGACCTCTAACAACAGTTTCCAGAGCTGCCTTCATACAAAGGTTTTGTTTGTTACATAAAAAGCTATAATTTGAAGGGTGAGCTCCCAAGATTCCAGACAAAATGTAACATTGGGTCAACCTAATGCTCACCCTCTATCTCGTAGATTGTTTTGGAATTTTTAGAATTACGTGTTTTTTCCAGTAAAGGTCAAATTTTCTTGAGTAGGTTTTCTTTCAAAATTCGAGATTAATAGCGAATTCGTTTTTGATTCAGTTTCAAACTGAATCCAGTATCAAAATTGGATCTGCCTGTGTTTTGACATGCGTCTATTCATTTGTATGTGTTTCAAATCTTCCTCAGTAAAAGCCTCGCAAGATTTCAATAGATCATTGCACGAAATGTATTAACACAACTTGTTTGACAGTTCAGGGAGCTAGTTTACAAGTCATTAGAATTTAAACCGCTCAAACGAAGTTGTTCATTGGCTATTTCCGAATTCTGTGCGATTAGATTCAGGAAATGATGATAAAATAAGCACTTGTGTCTGTTTTCCGGCAATTTTACTTTAATCGTAATAAATTTAGAGCACAAAATCTCAAACCGATCTTCCCGAAAATATTCTCAGTCCACGTAAACAAGCTCCCTGAACTGTCAAAACTTCATAGATGACGCCATCGTGCAATGATCTATACAAGTTGCCTGTCAGCTCATCGGTACAAAACGTTTGACAGCCACACTGAAAATAATCGTCTCACTGCTTAAAACACATGAATAGCTTTAGTTTTTCCCAGCAGTTTCAATCGGCAAAACAACTAAATGTTCAAATTTTTAAGGTATCCAATACAATCCGAGATTTTACCCAACACAATAGTTTGTTTCTGCAATGCATACCGTATCTGTCTAATCGTACAATAAAAATTCTCTTTATCCTTCGTAGAGCATTAATTTTCCACCTCCATGGGCAAACCCCGCAGCTGCAGAAGAAAGTGGTTCCATGAAATTTCCAATTCAAATCATCGAAGATCCTCCGCCCGAAGGGAGGAAGATTTCAACAATCTCACACATGTTCAATCCGGAGGAAAGTCTAATAAAATGAGGTTTTTCAAGACAAGACCCCATCTTGGAGTGGTTCGGTCTTCATCAGGAGCCTGCCAGCAGCATCGAAGGTGGAATCAAAGCAACGTCTCGATTTCAATTTTATTTCCATTCTGGGGTTATCCTCGTGATGTGATCCGAGCTAAGCTTCGAAAGGGGTACCACCATGGATCGACGAACGGGCAACGGTAATTCAATTTAATCGGTAGGAATTTAAACATAATCGAGTGTGTGCTCTGTAAATTGGAAATGATGTATGATAATTGATCCCTTCTCTTGCGGTGGGATGATTTTGCTTCGAATAGTGGGTGAGGGATGGTCGAACAGATCAGTGTCGGATTAATTTAATTTTCTCGGTTGATAGGTGTGTCGGTTAGAGATTCGAACTTGGTTAGCAAAACTGATCTGATGTCAATTGAATCGATATTCTATTTGTTCCAGTTATTGATGATTGCATTAATTTTTCATACAAATACAATTTATCAGAATGATTCCCAATCAAATATGAAATTCAGTTAGCTTAGTTTTCGAATGATTCAAATGACGAAGCAGGCGAGGAGTGAAAATTCCCTGTTTTGTTTTGCAACAGCTGTTGTTGGACACTTTTACAAATGTGACGTTTCCGGCTTGATTTGCGTTCGGGAATGAGAATTCGCCGAAAAGTTAACAGTTTTACACTGTTTTTCACCCAAACCCTTCTCAAAATAACAGTCAATTAAGCAAAGAAACTGACATTCATCGATGACGCATGGTCGAGGTTAAACCCCTCACTTCGATGCCGTTTCGGTCAAACAGTTCCTTTCGTCGAATGAACCCACGATCCCGTGCAAAGCTGGTATTATTTATTGATGATGGAAAGAAATTGCTCCGTCCGACTTTTAGTTTTATTTTACGACCCTAAACCGGCTGGTTAAACTTTTCGGCGAAGACGACGACAAGGACAACAACCCCGGGATGATAACTTAGTTTGATACGGTCGTGAAAACAGTTAAATTTAAAGCACGTCTTCCATCTTCTGTTCGTTTGTTGTTTGAAATCACCAAGAAAAGCAAAAGTTCAGTAATTTAAAAGTCCATCAACATGAAGCCTTTTTTGCTTAAATGTGCCTTATGGTTATCATGGAATGGCCTTTTTCAGTTCATTAATGGCTTGATGGCGCATCTTGAATAGGCTACTAATAGGTGTGATGATTCCCCGAAATAAGCCAGTTTTCCAGCACGTGAACCCCCTCATTATTTCACAGTTGGTTGATTTTTCATGAAAGCTTTTATCTGCGGTAGAACGGGCCATAACAATAATACCTTTCTCGATTTCCGTGCCGGAATTGCCACGATTAGTTCTTAAACAACTGCTGCATCGAACCTAGCATTCTGTGGTTCGTTTAAAGTTTTGTGGCTCGGAAATACAATTCTTAAGCGTTCAGTTCTCAGAGTAGACTGGCGAACATCGCCGCACGGAATGGAAACCGTTAATATCTTTGGCATTATCCTTGCACCATAAATTATGGGGGTGCTGCCGCAGCTTACAAAGTTGGTCTGGAGTTTCTGCTGCCGTGGTGCAGATAGACAGAGATGAAGCTTTCTGTGTATACGTTACTTAGTTGCGCTTTAAATAGGTAGGTAATCCACCCACGGTGGCGGTGCTGGGTGGATTTTTTTTTAATCAGTGTCGTTTTCAAATTATTTCACGCGATTTATAGTGTACTAAGAATGAGGTTGAGCTCAGATAAAATTATTTAGGTGATGCCAACAATACCGTATTTCACCTAGTAGATACGGAAAGATCGATCTGCACATGAACGTATAACTTTCAGCAGTAAAACGGAGTAGGCGGGAAACGGAGTGAAATTTCAGTTCACTGTCTCTAACGCAAATTAATGGTTCTATAAATAAACATCCCACCCAGTCGAACAGAAAATAAAACCATCAACACGCCCAGGCTACTACGATCCCACTGATACTTTGAAGTTTACTACCATTGTTAATGTCCAGCCACCATAGAAGCGTTTATGTTCCGGAAAACCTTCAACCTGGCTGTTAGAACCAAATCCAAAAGGGCTAAATTTTTAATGAAAAAAACTGGTCCGATTCTACGGGGAAAATCAGAGCCCTCACCCAACCACGGACAGTGCACTTGACCGGAAAATTACCACCCAACACGGAGTGAACGGCCCTTTTTCAGTTTTCATTTCGGGTGCCTCCGAAACTTTCACTATGCAGAGTTTAGTTTCATTTAGAGGACCTGGTTGAAGCCGCTCAGGACTAAACTTTATTTATTTTTCCAGGCGAGTGAAAATCATCTTTTTTCGTCGTGCCGTTGCTCTGGTTCCTGAAAGGCTGCACATTCCAATCGGAGAGTAGTTGTGAGCACGAAAAAAAAGTTTCCATCCAAACTTCATCGGACTACCCACCAGGTTCGACGACGATGATGCTCTTCAAATCGCTATGGAAATGCAGCCGCTTTTTATGGGAGTTACGATTCCCATACATGTGCTGCGTATAATATTTTCTATTTATAAAATAGGATGTATTAGATTGGTTCCGGCGCGGGGGCTAGGGTCACAATCCATGGAGATTGCACATTCAAGTGCTCTTTCCCCCGTGCAAAGCAGTGCTCTCGAACACGCCACAACCCCGGTGTTGTTGTTATGAACTTCCCATCCTGAATAATCAGCTTAGTGTTGCTCGATTCCGGTGAAGTGCTTTTTCCTAATTGAACTACACCACCCACCAATCAATCCGAATACCCGTACGCTAGCCGCTAAACTCTTCAACTTTCAACGAATTGTTACAAATTGGTTCAGGCGCTGCATTTGCGTTGGTCACCAACGAAACGAGTAGTTCATTGTTCGATGATCACTCGGGACAGGACAAAAGGCCGCTTACACGCTGGAAGCCTTAATTAAGAGTTAGTCGGAACTATGGATCCAATGAACTACCCAACATGGTCGTGTTGAAACGTCCGCCCGTTTACCTGTGACTAATTATCATTTATTTTAACTTCAAAATGCGCGTAATTGCCCTCGAGAATGGTTGAATGTTGATGAGTGGCGGAAATGGTTGCCTTTGAAATTACTTTTGGGAAACTATCTTATTGAGGGGACATGGATTATATATGTTGATTGATGAATAGCACATGTTAGACAATGAAAGTGGATGATGAAATATGATAAACGTGTGATGCCTGAAATGGTTGGGGCGATGATGAAGTTAGGTAATTACCGATCCATCTGGTTTAGAAACATTCCTTATTGATACAAGTAACAATGATACTGAGCTACAACATGTGTAGAGTTGAATTATGGAGAGTGTGAGCTGTTTAGTGGGATACCTGTAACTAGAAAATAAGAAGAATGATTAGTAATTTCCATTTAATTCCAACTACCTTTATTGCTTATCTTGACAGATACGCGTATTTCGTCTACAATGTGCAGACTTCTTCAGTGTCGTGTCAGTCGAGTATTAGTACACGACACTGAAGAAGTCTGCACATTGTAGACGAAATACGCGTATCTGTCAAGATAAGCAGTAAAGGTAGTTGGAATTAAATGGAAATAACTAATCATTCTTCTTATTTTCTAGTTATGTGTAGAGTTATTCACGCGCCAAAAATTATTAGCAAAATTTACCGAGAATTTATGAATAAGAGAAAATTATCTCAATTCTCTTGCAAATATATTTTGTCTACTTCAAAATAACACCCATTTGAGGCAACGCACATGTACCAGCGCTTGACCCTTTCATTTATGCACAATCCATTGGCCGTCTGAGGAATGGCCTTCAGCTTCTTCGTCGCATTGTCGTTTATATCCTCAATTAACTCGAATCTCTTTTCCCGAAGTGGCATTTTAAGTTTGGAGAAAAGTATAAAGTCGCACGGGGCCATATCTAGTGATTATGGGGCCTGCTCGAGAAAATTCATGGTCTATTCGCACGAAATTCAACCATTTTGGAACAAGCCGTGCGGTAACATGTTGCATGCCGAAAATATTAACAACAGTGATATGAGAGTCATATCTCTCTATGGCTCACAGTACGATTTTGAAGCAGGGTTTTCTAAACAATTGCCACGTTTTCAGCGGTATTCGATGTCGAAGGGCGTCCGGAACGAGGCAAGCCCTTGTCCACTTTATGACCACCTTTGAACTCCTTATACCATTCGTACACTCTAGTTTTCGAAAGAGCAGATTCTCCAAAGACTTTCTGCAACGAACGATTCCACACAAGAAATTTCGTAGGAGATAAAAAAATTCAAACAAACTCTTTGCTCAACCAAATTATTCATGGTGATATGCAACACAACACAAAAACTTGTCTTGTGTAAACAGCTGCCAAACATACACTAATGCTTAGATCGTGCTCAAATGTCTGACAGTTAAACCGACTTAAAAAAAGATTTAAAAAATAAACACTTACAACCTAAGAAAAAAATAAACAAATAATGAAATTTTTTAAGCGATCATATTTTGGGGGCTGAGTAATATTCTTTTGCTTGGGGGGGGGGAGTTTGGGGTTTTTGACTTTAAGGGAAGCTCGGAAGTTTTGGGGGGGGGAGGTTATCTACTGGACCAGCCGACACAACCTAAGAAAAAAATAAACAAATCATCAATATTTTTTTTTTGGATTTTAGGGGTGTGTGAATGTTTAGAAATTATCTTCTGGTGGGGGCTGGGTGGTGCGGTTTCTTACGAGAAGGGGTGTTGGCGGGGGGGGCCGGGCTGTCTGTGTGTGTGTGTGTGTGTGTGTGTGTGTGTGTGTGTGTGTGTGTGTGTGTATGTGTGTGTGTGCGTTACAAATAATGTCACATCGGTTTCTCAGCCATTTGTGAACCGATTTCAGTTCTGTTGACGGCAAATGAAAGCTACAACATTCCCATAGAACGCTATTGTTTTTTTTTATTCGGACATTTCGTTACGAAGATATGAACGAAACAGTACTTGACGGCCTATTATAATAGTAATCAAACAGTTTAGTCTTCGATTACATACTGAGCTATTTGTGTACCGATTTAAGTTTTGTAAGCGCCAAATTAAAGTTATAAAATCTTCAAATAACTGATCAAAATTTCATTATGATTGGATAATCCTTCATGGAGATATGACCAAAACAATACCCGAGAGCACATAATTGTGAGATGAAAATATACTCGTTGCAGTTCAATACCGAACAAGACCAGTCACCCCAATCGATGCCGCTTTCATTATATTGTTCCGCATCTGGTGCGTTGTATGTATAGCCACACTATGCGACTCTATAGAATTAGAGCAGGATTTATTGGCTCGAGTGGTTTGGTTTTGAACTGCAACGAGTGTATTCGAAAATTACACAAAGTCTCCATTTACTATAACTACATAGTTTTCAACGAACATGTACTTATTTAGCATCTTGAATCCATATCGATAATCAAAAATTTCGCTTAGGATTGGCTAATAATTCATTCTATGGACTGATAATATTAAATTTCTAATATTTATGTAATTTTCCCTGTTGTATAACTAACATAAACAGGTCGTTGAAGACTATTAATGGCAATATTTTAATCACATCGATGAACAATACGTTCAGGATTGACAAATAGTGCATTTTATAAACTGAATGTATGACATATCGAATATTCCTGGATCTTCCTGGAATTTCTGATGAAAATATGTATCCAGTACAATATTGGCCACATTTGAGTTCGTAATTCTGGTGAAGTGTAAGAAGGGTTCAGTCTCACCATCGGTGGATTAATTCAGGTTTTTCCGATTGATTTCGAAGTATAAAAGTGCGAAAACGGGATGAGTGGTCGATTGGAGGGAGTTGGGTGTGGTGTTTTTTGACGGGGAAGATGCCGGGAAAAACGCCGAAAAAAAACATTGGTGGACAGGGGGGGAAAAAAAAAAAGGGGCAGGTGGGGGGGGGGGGGGAAGGGGGGGGGTAAAAAGCAAAACAGGGCGGGTTAATCAAAGCAACAGCCGAAGGGGCGGTGGGATGAACTAAAAAGAAAAAGCCACCCCATTTGATGGAAATAAAATACTTAAAAGTTTCAAATTCTTTTTTTTTTTAAGTATAAATTATTTTTTCGGCGTTGGTGGAGGGGGGGGACCAGACAAGAAAGCGTCTTTACGGCAGCCTATCAAGTCGCCTTAAATGCAACATAAATGCCACTTTTGGCCCAATATACGGCTACTTTACTGCAATGCTATGATAATGCTTCATTGATGCTATTTTGCATTCGAAATGCTTATTACAGGCTACAAGCATTTAAATAGCATTTGAAATGCACCTTAACAACAGATAGCATTCAAGATGCTGATATAATGCTAATATAATGCTTGTAGCATCTGAAATGCAGATTTAGGGTTGATTTACTGCATATGCTAATGCTTATTGGTTACCTGGGTAATCAAGTTGAACTCCTTCAAAGTGTGTAGCTTCTGGGCGTCAACGCTCGATGCAGTAGTCAGCACTGGATCGTTCAGAGCGAAGCGCAAATTGGTATAGAAAGCACATCAGATCTAATAGAATGTGTGTTTTGAGGTGTTTTAGAGCGGGGTGGGAATATATCTATTTCTGATACATCTCTCTATATATATTTCTTCTATCGAAGATGTTTCTCAAAATCAGAAACATCGAAATCCATCAGGTGTTTCAAATAGGTAATCATCCTCTCTCATATTTATAAGTATACTTATACTATTACTGAGACTGCAGCTGGTTGTATATGTATGGGATTGCGAATCTTATGTCTGGGAGATGGGGTTCGCTTTGTTGGTAAAGGGCGCGAGGTAGGTCAGACAGTGGAGGTAGTCGGGTGGGTGAGAAGACAGAGAATGCGTTGTGCGGTTTGATTGTTGTCGCAGTTGGATTGGAACGAAAAAAACAACACGAGCTCCGAGAACCGTTCCAAATTCCTTTTGACAACTGACTCCAACGAGAGCCATCTGGTGGCAGATGAATGCAAAACTTTCATCATCTGGAATTTCTTAACTCGTTTCGGACTGCAGGACAAATAACTGTAGACATCTCGCATCAACTGTTCCAGGTACAATGACAGCTCTTCGCATGCGTAGGTCCTCCCTTAGCTCAGTCGGTATAGGCGCAGCTACAAAGCAATACCATGCTGGAGCTGACTGGGTTTGATTCCCGGTCTGTTCTAGGAATTTTTCGTTAAGGAGAACTTCTCGACTCCCTTTTCGTAAATAAGCTTTCACTCGTTTCGTAAACATGGATTTTGTACATAGAACAAATGTCTCGCATATTGTATGAAACATTCATATTGCGTTTTACCTGGTGAAATACTATCCTTACATCTTTTTGTATAATGCACGAAATGGATTTCGTGAAGACCAGCCCATCGCTGCTTCTCTATTATCGTAAATGATACATGTGAGTTTTACTGCTGGGATGGGCGGGAAGATTTTTTTTATCCCAACATAAAAATAAAGACGCTGCCGAGAGTTATAACTTCATACTCATTAATCAATCATCTTCTCATCAGTTACCGTGGCGTAGAGAGATCATCTCGAATTCAAAGACAGCTCTTTCCGAAAATACAGGTTCGAATCCCATGTCACAAACATTAAAAACAAAACGCTGGACATCTCCACTTGGATGCGCTTTTTTTTTTCTCAATTACATTTCGAGTCAATAAAGTAGATCTGTCAGTCAGTCATTCAACCACCAGAAAGACGTTTCTTTTTAATTAGTAACAAAATATTCGTTGCTCTTTGTATTGTTTTCGTACATTGCACAAATGTTCTTTCTTTTGAAATTCCTCAGCGCGAATGCTTGAAAATACTTCTAAATTGAAAGAACAACTTTTTTGAAGAAATTCTTGCAGGAAATTCTGCCAAAATTTGTGGAGCAATCTCTTAAGGAACTTTGAAACAAACACCTCTCCAGCGGTATACTTGAAGAAATTATTGAAATAATTTCTGGAGAACTAAATGTACGAATCTTTGCAGACATCCTACACAAATTTTGAAAAATAATTCTTCAACCCCTTGCGGAATCATTCTTCTTCTTCAGCATTTCAAGCTTAATGCAATTAGTTTATTGCTTGCTCTCAACTAAGTGTTCTAGATGCACTTCCACAGTTATTAATTGAGAGCTTTCAATGCCAAGTAGCATTTTTGCATTAGTATGATATGCCAAGTACAATCATACTCTATGCCCAGGGAGCCGAGAAATTTTCCTTTACGAAAAATCCCTAAACCAGACTGGGAATCGAACTCAGCCACCTCCAGCATGATGTTGCTTTGTAGCCGCACCTTTACCGAGATTATGAAATTTGTGTTCAACAAATCAGGAATCTCCAAGAATTACTTCTAGTAGAACCTCACAGTTTTTGTGTTGTTCCTTCAAATGTCCTCCAGGGGATTTTTTTAGAATCACAAAACGTCACAAAAGTTCAGGGATTTCACCAAAAATTTCATCACAAGAAAGTTTTGAAATAATTGCCGATGAAATGCCAAAATGAATTCCCTGGAGGAATACCTAAAAACTCTTGAAGAACATCTTTGGCAACGCCAGAAGGAATAATTCAAGGAATGTCAGAGAACTTTTCATAGAATCTTTGTGAAGTTCAGTAAAATTTTCTTAAAACATTATCTCAAAAATTTATGGAGAAATCATAACCAACACACAAACTGACTTTTGGACTGTCACCTGTAGTGTAAGTGTCAATTGTTTTGTTTTGCTTCATGGGCTCAAAAAAGCACACTGAAAGTTGAATTGGTAAAAAGTTGGATCCAAAAATGTACTCATTTTTTAAATTTGAGGTTTTTGAGTGGACAAGCAATTGCCAAAAATATTAAAAAATCTTGGTTTATTTAAAAAATCTGAAATCTTGTGTCAATCTAGATAAATCTGTGCATGTGGCAACCCTGCTAACAACTATCAACCGCCTGAAGGAAAAAATGCTCCCGCTGCGGAGACGCTTCATGTAACACGGCCAGAAATGGAACTCAATTTGAGAGGCCACTTTACTCAATCGCATGGGAACTGCGACTCAGTTTCGTAAAAAGTGGAGTCACTCATAGACTGAGTAACTCCACTTTTTACGAAACTGAGTCGCAGTTCCCAAATATTCACTGAGTAAAGTGGCCTCTCATATTGAGTTCAATTTCTGGCCGTGTACATTGTACATATTCACGAGAAAATTGTAGCAGAAGAACCAATCTGGGGATATTTTTTCATTAAGGGGTCTATTTTAGTTTTTTTGTAGTTTGTTTTATTTGTCAAAAGGGTAAATTGGAAGGTAGGGGAAAAAAAAAAAAAAATGATAAATATGTTGGGTTTTTTGTGAGTTACATTTACTCAAATTTGAGTGACTCTTCTTTCGACGAAAGTGAGTCAAAAACGAATCAAAACTGAGTTAAATGGCTGGCCGTGTAGGACGAATCTAACATTGAGAGACTCTTTTTGATTACTTTCTCTTTCATTGATATTCCAATCACCTTTACGTTTTTCATTCTATTATTTGTAGAGTATGCTAGCCAGCACTGTTGTCTCTCGATGTACTAAAGAATTCCTTTAAAGCTTAATAATGGCGCTGTAATAAATGAAAGAGAGCGAGAGAGGAAAGAATCTCTCATTGTTAGATTCGCACTGTTGACAAAAGTTCCTAGCAATATCCTTATTTTAGTTGGGGCAAAGAAGAAGGAATAAGACAACGATAGCTTGTTTGGA
The DNA here is from genome assembly GCA_024533555.2 of Aedes koreicus. Lineage (NCBI taxonomy): Eukaryota > Metazoa > Arthropoda > Insecta > Diptera > Culicidae > Aedes > Aedes koreicus. Next base: position 842,261 of record JAHHFK020000699.1, read on the forward strand.
CGGCGACCAAGGGAATCTGAAGACTCGCAAGTCATTCAAGACCATGTTCGCCAATATTTCTCTGAGTTCTAGACAAAATAGTCAAAAGATCGAAAGTAACATTTGTAAACAATGACTTGTAGCATATTTTTCTGGGATCTGGTTGCTCCCACAAACAAAATAGTACCAGAAACAGATACAGGGAGTTATGACTTATGTTAGCAACCTGGCATTTCCAGGAAATTTGTGTTTTAAGTCATTGTTCATAAATCTAGGGTTTTTTTTTTCATTAGGGCGAATCTACAATTGAGAGATTTTCTACGGGCTCGCTCTCTTTCATTCATTACAGCACAATTACAAAACTTTCGAGGGATTCTTTAGTACAGATCGAAACACAACAGTACTGGCTAGCATACTCTACAAATAGTAGAATGAAAAACGTAAAGGTGATTGATTTATGAATGAAAGAGAGCGAGCCCGGAGAGAATCTCTCAATTGTAGATTCGCCCTAATGAAAAAAAAAACCCTAGAAATGTTACTTTCAACCTTATGTCGATTTTTTCTAGAGTTGTACTCGGAGCCTGCTAATGAAGAAGCTCAACATGCAGAATTTCAGTGCGACCAGCTGATCCCAAAAAAAGCATGCATGGACGAGATCAGCACGACGGATATTTGGATGGCGATCAAAACGAGCTTCCAAAAAATCGCCAGGGTCAGATGGGATTTCGAAAGTATTTTATCTTCGCACTTTCGATGTCATACATCGGGCGATCAACCTCCTGTTAAATTAAGCACTAGCATCTCATTTCCCATCGGAATATGTAAAGGTTTTATCGTGTTGGTGAAAAAGAAGGGAAATGGTAACACTGTGGGCTCGTATCGGACAGTCTCTCTTCTCAATTTTAATCATAAGCTGCTCTTTCGAATTTTGAAAAAATCCAACGCACACAACAACATCTTGCAGGCCACGCTGCCTCTGCAGGACAGGCACGCTGTTGGTAAGCTGGTCTCTTTCGATCTGGACCATGCCTTCGATCGAGTGAGGCACTCATTTCTATTTTAGAAGAAAATCAACAAAATCCTTCCTCCGATTAATTTCATAGTTTTTTCCTCGACGAAAGAGACCAACCCAGAGTGAACTACACTGAGAAGAATTCCATGTTTGGTAATGGTTACAATAATCATGAAAATGGTCAAACTCACCACATGTATGGAATTCTTGACTATGGTCATGGTAACAAAGACTATTCCGATATTGCAGTAAATGTTCACGTTTCTCTGTGCAGTTCACGTTTCCAGAATTTTTACTTGAAAATGTGAACACGTTCCCGATTACGTGATTCAGTTCACGTGTATGTTTATTCTCGAATTTAACTGCGGAATACGGATTCGGGCACAGCTTTTTTTTCCGTGTAACTTCGAAATGACAAGAAGAAAGAAGGAACAATAACGATAAAGCGGGGAAATTTGGGTGTCGACAACTGTTCGCATTCTAAATGTTGCCTAAATACACAACTTCGTTTCAAAGCGATCAAAGTTTCCTGCCAACGTCTGACACCACGCGGCAACTAGTAGTCGCATTCTGCCATCTCCTCCTCCATTAAAACGAGACATTCTAGCTTTCGTTTGAACCTGTAAATCGTTCAAAAGTGACAAATTAATAATTCATCCAGCCCAGCACTATGTGCAGCAATGTACGTCACCTGCAGACGACCTATACCGAGTCAAAGTTCACCTAGAAGGCACCGAATCGTTCTCCAAACGCACGCCTCAAAATGTAGGAACCCCCGCGTCTCCATTTCACACCGACTGGAAAATGAAATTACATGTACGTTACAGAAGCAAAGCGCTGTTCTAGAATTTTTCTTTTGCTTGCAACCTACATTATTGCCTCAAGGACCACCGTCTGTTTTCGTCTGATGCAGATAAATCTGCATCTACCTGAAAGTACGGTATTCAAATGGAGAGGTCTATGCCGTGTAGAAAGCTTTCACTTAGGAGAGCATAAGCGGTCGTTGCCGTCATCGTCGTCGTTCGGGTGGGGATGGCAAGTGCAGCGGGTCAGACTCAGAAGCCACCCACATCGTCGCCATCGTCTCTAGATTTGATGAAAACCTGTCCCGTTCTGTTAAATTATTCACCGGATCCTGGCGGAAAGTCGGGCTCGTGCCGCGTCCCATCCCAACAACAACACTAGGATCCATATTTTTCCCGTGCATTCCAATGTGTCAGGACTTCTCCTGACAAACCCCGGGGAGAGTGACAACGCGACGGGAAAGCTATAATTCATTTGCATTTGTGTTCCGTCGTCCTCGCAGTCGGTAGGAATCGTCGACGACAGGCAGCATGTGATGAGCGCGAGTCCTTCGCCCGGGTCCGAGAAAATATGTCTGGACATGTGGCCTTTCGGGTTTGTGCGTAGTCACTGTACAGTCGCAGGAGAACGAATGGGGTGTTCGTGTACCGGACGATACGATTTGCGAACAGGTGAACGGTAGTTTTAGATCCCCGCCCGTGTCTAACGGTGGTGGTGGACGCGGAATTGGGATGAGATAATTGTCATCATTGCAAATGTTTTCCGGAGGGTGAGTGAGTAGGGCTGGAATCAATGGTGGAGTGGGAGACGGATACCATGGGCAAAAGTTCAAGAAATTCAATGTTAATATTTTCAAATCTAAATTATCTAGAGTAAAGGTGTCGCCACATGGCGGCTATTTTTAGCATATAGTGAGCTATATGCTAGAAAACTATGTAATAGTTCATAAGAACACCTAAACTATGTAGTGATAGCTCATAGTTTTGACTTGCCAGCGATAGTTTTACGCTTTGATATAGAGCTGTGCCCGTTGTCGTGTGTACACTCTAGCGATAGTTTCTATGTTATATGTAGTAGTAGGCTATGAACTATTCCATGCGGACGGAATAGTTCATAGTTCGTTGATTGAAGCTTTTTGACAGTTCGTTTGAATTTTTTGCTAGTTTGTGTGTTTCACGGTTTTTTAAAGCAAAAATGAATCAGGAAAAGAAATTCTACTTAATTGAGCTGTGAGAGCAACATCGGGTGTTGTTGGAGCAAACTAATCCCGATCACCTGTGGAAGTGTATACTTCAAAGTGAGTGTTTTATTCTGTTTTGCAGTTCCTCATCCTAAGAAAGTCTAGACCAGGGGATATTGATACCTAGTTAAGTACTAAGTATTTTCAAGATGTACGTTGAGAGGCAGATTACGACTCTACCATTTTCGAAGTTCAGCCACTTCCTGACTCCAAAGTACAATCACCCCTTTTTGAAACTTGAAAATCCGAGTGGATCGAAATGAAAGCCAGCAGTGCGCAATTTGAAGCGTAAAAAGTCAGCATATGATGAGATGACGCTTCTCTTGAACTGCGTCGAAATCATGTCCGAACTCACGGAACTTAAAAAACCAAAAAATCGGGCCACTATTCTGGGGGAACCGATCAACTCGTTGCTGGAGATGTTATGGGCTGAAGACTGCTTTGTATAACAAATATTCGATGGATTTAAGGAACTTGAATAACAAATTTGAGCAGTCCTATGAAGAGACAATAATTTCCAGAATGTCTCAAGAGTAGCTGATTGTGCTCGTGCAGATGAGCCATACAACTTGTCCACTATCGGAGCCGAAACAGGCATTTCAGGAGCTAAAGATTCCCCAACAGCAATCCGCAAATATCTCACCATCACTGAGCTTTCCTTTTGCTCCTATGTTGACATGCGCAAACTTGTATTCAGCATCCACTATACCTATTAGAACGATGCTGAACTGTTTTTTACAATTTAGATAATCACCGACGCTCTTTGCAGGGGCTTTTATACTAACGTGATTTCCGTCTAACGCTCCAACAGAATTGGAAAATTGCCATTTTTCTTCAAAATCACGTGAAATTGACAGCCAATCCTCTTGTGAATAATACACGAGTTTTAAATAAAGCTGTAATTTCAATTTCATTTAATTTTGCTGCTCTTAGAACCGGTACGAATAATTTGAAAGCAATGAATTTACCAATTTCCCTGAACTTCTTTTAAGAACATCCCTGAACTTCCAGACAAACTTCCCTGAGCTTCTCAGAAAAACTTCCCTGAACTTCTTTGAAGAACATCCCCGAAGATCTCTGAAGAACTTTCCTGATGTTCTTTGAAGAACTTCCCCGATGTTCTGAGCACAATTCCACCGAAGTTTTTTGAAGAACTTCCTTGAACTTCTATAAAAAAACTTCCCTAAATTTCTGTGCAGAACTACCCTGAAATTCCTCTGAAGAACTTCCATGAAATTACTTCCCTGAAATTCCTTGAATAACTTTCCGAATTTTTCTGAAGAATTGTCGGAAGTTCTCTAAAGAACTTCCTTGAAGTTCTCTGAAGAACTTCCCCGAAGAACTTTCCTGAAGTTCTCTGAAGAACTTCCCAGAAGAACTTTCCTGAACTCCTAGAAAAGACTTCCCTGAATTTCTGTGAAAAAGTTCCCTGAAGTTCCTCTGAAGAACTTCCCTCCAGTTCCGCTGAAACACTTCCCTGAAATTCCTCTGATGAACTTCCCCGAAATTACTTTCCTAATATTCTCTGAAGAATCTCCCTGAACTTCTCTGAAAAATTATTAGGTTCTCTGAAGAACTTCTCTAAATTTCTCTCAAGAACTTCCCTGAAATTTCTTTAAAGAACCATCCTGAAGTTTCTCTGAAGCACTTCCCTGTAGTTTCTCTGAAGAACTTCCTTGAAATTACTTCCCTGAACTCCTCTGCAGAAATTTCCCAAACTTCTCTAAAGAATTATCTGAAGTTCTCTGAAGAACTTCCCTGAACTCCTCTGAAGAATTTTCCCGATCTTCTCTGAAGAATTTCCCTATATTTCTCTGTAGAACTTCCCTGAACTTCTCTAATGAACCTCCTTGAATTTCTGTAAAGAACTTCCATTAACATCTCTGAAGAACTCTTCTAAACTTCTCTGAAGAATTTCCCTGAACTAGTAACCCGAATCTTCATAACCTTCATAACCTTCCTGAAGTTTCTCTGAAGCATTTCCCTGTAGTTCCTCTGAAGAACTTCCTTGAAACTACTTCCCTGAACTCCTCTGAAAAAATTGCCCAAACTTCTCTAAAGAATTATCTTCATAACCTTCATAACCTTCCTGAAGTTTCTCTGAAGCACTTCCCTGTAGTTTCTCTGAAGAACTTCCTTGAAACTACTTTCCTGAACTCCTCTGAAGAAATTTCCGAACTTCCCTGAACTCCTCTGAAGAAATTTCCCGATCTTCTCTGAACTTCTCTAATGAACCTCCTTGAATTTCTGTAAAGAACTTCCATTAACATCTCTGAAGAACTCTTCTAAACTTCTCTGAAGAATTTCCCTGAACTAGTGACCCGAATCTTCATAACCCAGCTCCTTCAACAGATTAGCTTAAATTCCTAGCCTTCAAGACGAGCAATCCAGGATTTTGACCAGACTTTGCGAGTTTTTCGTTTTATCCGCCTTTTCAATATGATACGCAACTGCAGTAATTTTTCATTCCCTGTCCATAGCTACCATGATTACTTCCCAAATTTATTTTTTAAAAGCTCGCAACTGAATATTTGCGACCACAAAGACAATAAATCGTGTGTACACCGAAAAAAGTTAAGTGATAGAGCTGCGGCAAAAAATTCTACTACATAACTTCTATTACTTCATAGCTCATATTTTTGCAAAACCGTTTCTCGAATCTCCTAGAACTATGAAATAGATATCTATAACGGCTATATCATAGTGAACTAGATTTCAAGCGCCTTGTGGAGGCACCTTAACTAAAATGTTGATCCTGAACAAACCTGAATTAAACAATCAAAATTTCTCCAGCATCGAAAGTTTGCATGGAAAAGGTTTAACCGAACATAAAAAAAAAATGGGGCCTAAATAATTATTCCCTGATGAAGAATGCCTTGCAACCACTGTGAAGCGTAATTACCGATAGGTGGAGTACGTGTATTTCATTTTAAAATTACAGACAGTTCGTGTTCACCTGGAGGGGAACAACTTCCATCAATGCCGGTGGAGTGGCAGCTCAGAAGTTCCATCGATTATTTGCAACTCGTTTGAAAATTTCTGTTAATGCTCTGATTCGAGCTAAACTCTTCCAAACCTCACTTTGTTCTGAACATCAAATAGAATATTGATTTTAAATTAATTCAATTTCCGTTGGAAGCAACCGCCTCCATTCCAAACCACGTCCCCATAAATCCTAAATCCGTCTCACTTGTTCTAAATTTAGAACGTTGCCGAAGAAACCATTCTAACCACCAACGAAACCTAATGAATCATTCCCTCTCAGCAGCAAAAATTCAACCTCAACCCGGTTTCGGGGATTTAAATCCTCTTTGTGGTCGATTGGTGAGGTCGGTTTCGAGTTGCCGAACCGAGCTCCATCACATCATTCCACCATAAAGAAGCCCTGATATGCTGCTGCTGTGTGTGTTTAGGCACACTTGAAAAAATCTCAATCTCGAAACCACCAGCTCCATCTTACTTCTGCGGCCCACCCTTCGCATCGGTTTGGCCTGCGGTGGAGGATCGATACCGTTTTGTCGGAGAAACTTGCGTACGGTCGAGTGACATCCAAACAAGCAGAGCCGCCATAAGCTGAGAAGCCCCAAATCGACCGGGCTGCCTCCTCAGCTAATTAGCATTTTCCCCGCCGGGTGACGTAAGTGAGCAGATTTTGCCAAGCTGCTGGGGCGGTGATGTGGTTCGTTCGATCGAACACATACACTTGAGAGGTTTGAACATTTGTTTTGTTTTGACTCATCCCCGCGACAAGTTGTTTTTCTGGGGAGCCATATAGTCTCGATGACGTGTGCCGAAGTAATGCAGGCGGCAAGGATTTGAGCTCAAGTTGAGAGTGGTGCCGAGGAGTGGTGGTTACGCATTCCACCGTAATTAATGATGTCCTTGAGGAAGTTTTATGCCAAAAGACACCCGGAACTCGAGTGACGAGCTGTTGAGTGGGTGGATATACGCTTGCGGGCCATGCAGGCGGGGTGTATCGGTCTGTGCGTGTGTGAGTTTGTTTGTGGAATGACTGATGAGAATATAATTCATGTGGAATGGTTGCCCTCAGGCAGCTGGCAATAAGAGGAATGATTTTTTTTTTTGTGGGGGGGGTTTTTTTTAAAAATAGGAGTAGGGTTTTCTATTTTTTTTTTCTCTTTTCTGGGGGTGTTGGGGGATTTTTTGTTTGTGGGATATTTTTGGAGCGGGGGGGGTTTTTGGGGTTGTGATTGGTACTCTTTGTGTGTTAGGGGGTTCAATGAGGTCTATACAGGTGGCGTAGAGCATGGTGTTTGTCGGTATTAGTAACGAAAAATGAGTAAACAATCCATGATTTCGGGTAGTGACGTAAAACTCCAAAAACAAGCGAATGATAACAGAGCAAGTTTAGTTTTGTCCGCATCCTTTTACTGCACAAGAAGGCATTTTTCAGCCGAAACCTTTTAAAAACTACACCAATTACCGAAAATAAACATTCCACCTTGTGATTTGCTGCTATTGTAAATTGATGTTTTTGGAGATCTACGTCACGCATGTTTACAAAAAACAGGCTGTGCATCATCTCACGAGCACAATGACAGTATTTTGCATTACACTAATACAACTTAACCGTTTCTTCTCCACCTGTATAGACCTCATTGGGTTAAGTTAGGTTTATTTATTAGAGAAACTTTCACCCTGTGGCAGTTATCATAATCAAAAACTTGTTGAAATCGACCAACGACGTCAAAAGAGTAAAACAATGAAGTATGTGTTGCTTTGTTAATGATGATGAATAAACTCTACACAGTTTGAGATAGAAGTGAAGAAAAGAGACGAATCAGCTTTTGGTTAAAAAAAGAATTACATGCATGATTTCATCCAATATGATGCCAATAAATTGGAAGCATCGTACCATACAAGTTCATTATAGGGTAAACGCACCCATAGTGGAGGTAGTACCTCCAGGTAGGTAGTGGTTGTATTGGAATAAAATACCTGCTATATAAAATGCTAATTCTGCAGTTCTGCTCACAAGTTGGCTACATGACGTTCAACTAGATTGTACGGAACATTTGAGTTGAAAAGATATTTGTTTTAGCGTTTAAATGACTTTAAAATGTCGTTTTTAAAATAAGTGAATATAATCTACTAAATTTCTTATGTTTTCATACGCAACACCCATTTTTTATTAACGGTAAAAATTGATATTATTTCACATGAATTCCATTTTTTTGCATTACCTTAAATACTATTTCTTTAAAAAAAATAAAACCATAAAAACATTATTTTTATGATTTTTCTTGACTTTTCCCGCTGTGCCATTGTGGGCTCACAAAAACACACATGTTCTCATAGTGGTATCAAGGCCAGTATCAAGAACGGTTTCAGAGTTTGTGGTCTATTTCCCTTCGGGGCCGATAGTGAAATGCATTGCCAAGTCAGTAAGACAGAATAATGATCACCCTGCAGATGTTGACGTAGAAGAGATGGTTGAGAAGGATCCTGGACCAACATTACCGAAGAGCAAGGCTTTGTTCTTGAAGAATCTGTTAAAGGGCGAACACGAAATTATTGTGACACATTCAACAGGGCATAACTTTGTTACCATTGGGTAAAAATCAACCAAATTTTGCACACTTTCTCATTGATGTGTATTGTTTACATGCTGTCAAACTCGAAGTCGTGTTTTTCGATTCAACAAAAATGGAGGTGAACCAACGCGAGTCGAGAGAACAAATTCTTTCCAAACACCTGGAATTTCCTGACCTGTCGCACCGGCAGTTGAGAAAAATGTTGAACATTCACCATTCAACCGTCTCCAGAGTGTTGAAGCGGTTCCAGGAGCGGTTGACGTTGGACCACGGCAAAGGAGCTGGAAGAAAACCGGGACCGGAGAACAAAAAGACGGAGGGAAAGGTGAAGCGGATGATTAAAGCAAATCCCAACGTCTCAAGCCGTGATTTGGCTAAAAAGATCGGCATGTCGCAGAGCTATGTCCAGAATGCAAAGAAGAGAGCTGGACTACATACATACAAGGTACAGAACTTCCCAAACTGCGATGAACGGCAACAATCGACGGCTAAAACTCGGGCACGGAAGCTCTACGAGAAGATGCTGACAAAATATGGCTGCTGTGTGATGGACGACGAAACGTATATAAAAGCCGATTTTAAGCAAATTCCGGGGTTGGAGTTTTTCACCGGCAAGAGCAAGTTCTATGTGGACGACAAATTTAAGAAGAAGAAAATGTCGAAGTTCGCCTCCAAATATCTCATTTGGCAGGCCATCTGCTCTTGCGGACTGAGGAGTGAGCCTTTCGTGACAAAGGGCACAGTAAATGGCGAGATCTACAAATCTGAGTGCCTCGAGAAGCGCCTTTTGCCGTTCTTGCAGCAGCACGACGAAGCTCCGCTATTTTGGCCAGATTTGGCATCATGCCACTATTCTAAAAGTGTCCTGGAGTGGTATGAGGCCAATTCTGTCCATTTTGTTCCAAAGGACATGAATCCGCCAAACTGTCCGGAGCTGCGCCCGGTGGAGCAGTACTGGGCAATGATGAAGCGGGAACTTCGGAAGAGCAAGAAGACAGTCAAAGACGAGAAGGACATGTTAAGAAAATGAAAAAAAAAAAAAAAAAAACTGAGAAACTGGTACCGGATGACACTGTAAAGACTTTGATGGAGGGCATCAAGCGAAAATGCGTTCAATTTTACACTCAAGGCTCCATCGATTAACTTTTCTTTTGATTTTTGAAGTAAATATATGTATAAAACTACCCTAAAATTTTGGTTTGATTCTAAACATTATAAGAAAATTGGCATGACATTTTCGGTGTCGCAATAATTTCGTGTTTGCCCTTTAGGTTCCGACATCAACAATCGAAGCGGCAATAGATTGCATCGGCAGGGATCGCATCAATGGATTCAGCCGTGGCTGTGTCAACTCTGAAGAAGGAGAAATCATCCGGAAGCTCTATGAGATGTTGCTGATGACGTTCGATTTGTGGAATATGGAAGCTGGCCGTGAAATTCAGGACGCATCTGTTTCGACGAACTCCAGAGCTGAGGAGAATTCAGCATTTGTCGATGAAATGGGTGAAGATTTCTCTGATGTGGAGGAGCGTAACGAAACAGCTCATTCCAATGCAAGAAAGGAATGTAAATAACGTTGCAAGTTGTAAGATGAGCATTACGGATTTGCTGAAGACGCCATCAACTTCCCCGTAGAAACAGCAGTCATAGGAACTACAAAAGAAAATATCACCCAGTATTGACAGCATACGAGCGACTACAAGAAATTCGTCTTCTTGAAGAAGAAAAGGAGAATGAAGTAGCGAGAAAGGAAGCCAGAGCAGAGGAGAGAGAGTTTGCGAAAATCAGGAACGAAAAGCTGAAAAGTGAGAAAGCGGAAATCCGGAATAAAAAACGAGAAGAAGCTGAGCAACGGAAAAATGAGAAGGAAAAACTTCGAAAGCAAAAACCAGGAAGAAATTAAACAGCTTAAGAAGAAAAAGGAGAAGCAACAGCAAGACAAGCTAAGGGAAGTTAATCAGCAGAAACAGCAGAAAAAGGAGTTACTTGAGGCGTTGAAACTGAAGTACCAGAATTATGTTGATGAATGTGAAATTCATATTCTGCAATGTTTTTTTTTGAGACATAAAGTTTTTCTTTGTATTGTTTATTATCTTTTACCACTTGCAGTTTGAGGCTCATAAGCCTTTCTAAGGCTTTGGATTTATATTCAAATGTAAGTGTAAAGCACAGTTATTAAATAATGGAACATCAATCGTTCTTCGATTTACCATAATGCGACTTATTTTTTTGTACCTTTATTTTCAAAAACAGGTACATGTTTCTATGAAAGTTTTAGAAAGGATCAGGTGTAATAATGTAAAACTACTATTCATAAACCCCGTGGACAGTACAGGGGGGGGGGGGGGTATGGAAAAAGTTCACCGCTTTCCCCTCGTTTGCTTTTCCACGCACAGTTTTTTTTTTTAAATTTTCATGTGGCGTTTAGACCTTGACCAAGTCATGCCTCTCAGCCTCCTCCCCTACTTTGTTTTACGCTATTTATGAACAGCCCCTTCTTTGCATTAAACTTAAATAAATTATTTTGTATAAGATTTTACTGCAAGATATTTAAATTTTTCTTAATTGCCTCCGCCATAGGTACCTGATGCCACCATTATGGAAACCTTCCACCACTATAACGTTTGCATTAATAAAAAAAATGGACAAAATTACCGATTTTTCATCCGCACTGTCTTAACTACCCATGCAGTATCAACCATTGTAAACCATGAGTCAACAGACAAAATTTTACTGCTCTATCAGTCGAACTCTAACCGTGATGGCAAAAACAGTGTAGCAACTCCGTTCAGAAGTGTGCGCGTTCAAAGAACGGCACCCCGCCGTGTCGAAAACGGACATTGTGCGGCACTTTTTGGACGCCGGATACGCCCGTTCCGGCACCTACAACATCTTGGAACTATTAGACAACAATCAGAGCATCGAAAGAAATCCCGGTTCCGGACGGCCGACGACCCTGAGCGACCAGAAGCTCCAAAGGATGCTGAAGAGGAAGACCGAGGGAAAAGGGGGGGGGGGGAGGAACCCGCCAAACAGTGAAAAAGTACCTGGCGAACATGAACACACATGTCAGGGAACGGAAGTCGCGTCCACTGGTTTCGGAGCTGCAGGCAATGACGGCAATAAGATGGTCAACTTGATTTTCCCGGCGAATCGCGACGTGGCGTTGGTGATGGACGACGAGACCTATCTCACCCTGGATGGCCACGACTGGCAGGGCACTTCGTATTTTACTTCCCCCACGAAGGAAGTGAGCTCCGAGGTGAAGTTCATGTCACACACCAAGTTCCCCAAGAAGTTGCTGCTGTGGCCGACAATCAGCGAGAAGAGGATGTCAAAGCCACTCTTCTTTTGCTCTGGACTGGCCGTGAACGGGGAAATTTGTAGTACGAAACGCCTGCCGGAAGTTGCGTCGTTCATCAAGAAATACCATAAAGGCGAAGACGCGGTGTTCTGGCCGGATCTGGCGTCGGCCCACTGCTCGAAGCGATCGTTGGAGGAGATGGAGCGGCTAATGGTTTATGGACGAAAAGTAATTTAACGTTGACAGTCCGAGCCCGAGCAACACCAAACCGCCATAATAAGTTGCAGCAACTTGATAGGACAGTCACATTGAAGTTGATTCAACCAATTTGCCACAAGAGTGCTGCTAAGATACGGCTGGTAATATTACTGACACGATCTGCACAAAGACGCAGAGGTTAAAATGAGCCGAAACCTTGGTGGCATTACGCTGATGGTTTGGGAAGCATTTTTATTTCGACGAAAGCTTCCATTGGTGAGGATTGCAAAGAGCATGAAATTGGAGGATTGCAGTAAAATGCAAGAGATCAGTTTAATTGAACACGGCGTGTCTTTGATGGGTCCAGTCTTTGTTTACCAGGAAGATAATACTGCTATTCATAAATCCAAGTTGACTAACGCCTTGTTCGCTGACACAAATATAGAGGTTCTTGAGTGGCCGGCTTGTTCTCGGGATCTTAAACCCGTAGAAAACCTATGGTACATTGCGTCATGTGGATGAAAACGGCAAACAATTCGAAAACATAAACATGCTGAAATGTTGTGTTCGGGAATGTTTCATCATCTAAATGAGGCAGGATTCGCTGAAAAACTGCTTTTATATTTGAAATCAAGGCTTATTGAAGTTATTCGAAGCAATGGCTCTTAAAACTCATTACTATTTTCTTCTATGTAGATATATGTAGATTTTTGGTATAATTTTGTTCGAAATAAAATTTGAATTTCATTAAAATTTGAATTTCATTCATTCATCATTTTGTTACGAATATAACGATATAAATGTAAATTTTCTACAATATTACCAGCACGATGAACAAAATCGTAGTGAAAAAGATTGTACTAGCATTGATAACAGAATTAAGTATATTTTTGACAGGGGCTGAGATTTGGCTAGTGGTTCAGTGGTACCGTGACAACAGGTTTGAATTTAATCAAATAGGAGCTCAGCCCACCCAATTGTCCTTAATTTCATCCAATCGAGAAATATTGGGCAAGTGGAAACTAAAAAAGACTGGAAAAGTGACTCGGGATGCTGCGGAGATTAGAAGATGGGGCAATAATATGGCCACTCAAATTAACCAACATAAATTTTTAGTGTTGGAAAGATGATTTATTTCTAGAAAAAAATGTCCTTTCATCAGAACCTAAATGAAATTAGACTTTTGATGTTTTTTCTGAAAGTGCAATAATAAACCTCTATTTCAACTGCTCAACTGTTTTATTTCCTAGAAAAATCCTAAGATATAGATGATATCTTGCGTCCGGTTATCAAGGGAATCGAGCTTTTAATCGACGAATTGTTAAAAAGGTAAAATTGTTTATTTCTGAGATTGAAAACTGATCACGTTATGTATATCAGTGATTTTTCTTCTTCATCCAGTCGAAATGATACAGTAAATATCGTTGCCTTTACTAAACTTACAAATTATTTTCGACAGTTGGATCAAGTGACTGAAACTGAATATTTCTCTACAATTTCTCTGTTTTCTCTTACACATTTTGAACGAAACATGTAATTTTCTGCTAGTTTTTCATGTGACAAACTCGTAGCAAATCAGTTGACGTAACTGCTATGCAACGGATTTGAGTCACAATCAAGTTACTGCAACCTATTTTGATGGAAGTGTGTTATTTGGGCGGATATCGCTGAAATCAGGTCTCTTTTATGAAAGATTGTAAACAATTCAGTTCGGAATTTTACGCACCCTCTGTTCATGCGGTCTCCACTTACATCCACTGTTGGAATATCTATCATAACTCTAAGAGAATCTACCATATGGTTAGGTTTTCTTTTCAATTCCACGAGGCAAAATCTATTAAGTCGAGCATCTTGGGTTGATGGTCGTTAAACTGTACCAAGTAGTGTTATCAAACCCTATGCTTAGGGCGGTCAAGATTCTAGGAATCAACTAGAAACATTTGTTATGTTTGATGAGATCAAGCATGGCAGCCTGGTTTCTGCTCAAACACTGTTAAAAGGCAAACAATTCTTACTTTCAAGTACTTCTATACGTAATTTCCCAAGAGTCCTTCGTCTACTTGCAGAGCATCGAAAATTGGTTGTTCCCTAAGAGATTGAAACCAGCTGATGTTCTAGAATGTAGATGAATTTGCGTTTATCTCTTACCTCTCGTTTAGCGAGAAAGCCATTAAACAAAAATTTTTCGAGAAATTTACGCATACCACATACAATATGCCTTTTAAAATTGAAGTGTCCAAATCAACCGATAATTACTTAAACATCCACTCAAATGCTACCGTAGAAGCAATTTACCCTCGTCCCTTTATCTATGAATTGGTTTTCAAAATTACATTATCGAAAACGATGTCATTCAACCATTTGATAGAGACAAAAGACCATCTTTTCCCGCTGACAAACACTGCTCCGCATCAGATCGTCCTCCTCGGTCCGACGTCGTTCTTAAACTTCAGAGGCACCCGCCCACCACCTGACACTAAAAGCCAAACCGAGCCCGCGCCAGCGTCAAAAGCAAATTCATTTACCGAGTTGAAATTTTGATGTCGATAAACTTTGTGCCGCCACGGTGGATTGGTTCGTGTGCTTTTTGCCTTTGTCGAATTCCCTCCCTCCGCTGGCTTTGACGGCCCCGTTTGTTGGCAAAGCAAAGTGCGGCGGTTGACGACCGCGGAATGGAGTGCCGTTTTTCTCACCCTCATAATCACCATCGTTGTCGCCGTACGTCGTCCTCGTCGTCATCGCCGAAAGGCCAAGATGACACTGATGATATGCGACGACGATGATGATGATGATGTTCTTTCGTCGTTATGTGTTATGCTGGTGAAGCGAGGGACTTGTCCTTCCTGCCGCCGTGTCATGTTGTGGCAGTTTTGGAGGTCGTTGTTTGCTATCAAGATTCGGGTTTGGGCACTTGGTTAGATCAACGGTGGAGTGGCACTTGTAACGAAAGGGGTTAACTGGATTTTCGGGACATTTTCCAATTCAATTTGTGATGAGTGATGTGGTGAAGTCGTTATATGAGTAGTTTGAAAGGTAATCACGTTATCGATCCGAATGTCCTTTAAAGTTCGGAAAATTCATTCTCAGTTCACGATTATTTGGTCCCCTGCCCAGTTGACTACAATATGTTTTGAAAACTCACTTCCTCCCTCTTTTCTTAGCAGAACAAATCAGCATCCGAACAAAGTTTCCAAACCGGAACGGAACAACTGGGCAAAATATTACAATGGCTAATTTTCCCAGAACCATTCTTCCACCACGTTCTGAGGGGCAAACTTTTCAATTATTATCGCCGTAAATTCTAATTTTAATTTAAACCTCCGGAGGCTTCTGCTTAGCCTCGTACCGCAAGCTGATTTATCAAGTTTCTTTCAATTAATTCGGATTCCTTTTTCCGGGCTGAGAATGGCTAAGCTCCGGGCACCATCCAATTTTCACCATCTTCTTGTTTCATTCAGCAAGCTGGTGGATGGTGGCAACATTCTTAAAGCGCTGTTAAATTTAATGAGATCGAAGTTTTTTTTTCCGGTTGTGTTGCTACTATTTTGTTTGGCTCGTTTTTTCATGCAATGTGCCGGTACCGATTCATCCCTTTCATTGCGATTGGATTGTTTTAAATTATTAATGCGGATGTTTTTTTTTTTAAAGCGATACTGTTTTTTGCCGGGATCTACAATGGCAGCAGATATTATTCGCGGAATCACCGCCTGCAAAATCTCGTTTGAACGAACATGCAAACACATATGTAGATAAACCTATTCCTGCTTCGACTAAATTAATTAATTACGTTTGTTCAATTGGCTTTTAATTGAGTTGATTCGAAATGTGTTTCTGTCATGGTGTGGCAGGACCCGTTCTCTCGTGAGGTAGGCAACCATTATGGGGAATTGGCGATGGAACGGTGACAATTGATTGGGGTATGAGACGTGTGAGATAAGCTTTGTCCAATTTATTAGTCCTCTTGCAATACACTGGGCGAACGTTGGCGATGTTCAAAAGTTTTTGTTCTTGTTTGTTATCAACTAAGTTAATTTTTAGAAGAACAAGTTAGAATAGAAGACAGTGAACAGTTTATTCGACTAAGTGTGTAGTACATTTGATCGAGATGGTGTTAGATATTTACGAAATAAGCTTTGAAAGTACGTGGTCTTTGGTGTTATTGACATTTCCATCGTAGAGAAAATCCAAGCTGTTGTTCAGCTAGTTTTCAGTATGATTTTGTAGGAAATATCTATTTCTTGCAATTTCAGTATTTCAGGAAGCAATATTTACTCTATTGAAATACAAAATATACGTGAGATAGATATTTTATAAGTTCTCATTATTTCTTATTAATCGCTTATCGTTCTTATTAGTTCTTTTTAATCGCAGATAAACCTAAAGTTATCATTTAATGACTGAAAAATGAATCGATGAAGGTTTAAGCAGCAAATATTTTCAACATCCACAAAGCTTAAGGCAGACAGAAACGTTCCAATAAATGTTATAACTATTTCATAAGAGACCATAAGGAATATCCATAGAGAGCCCGAATTATGACCAAATAGGGAACAAATTCGATCAATGAAATATAGGTGTCAAATATTATTTTCCATGCTTCCCCATCATCTCAGTATCCCAGGGGTACCCGGAATCAGCTAGCCGGAATGGCCATTTGATCTGAAAAACACTTCAAATGTCATTTGTGTTCATTTGTGTAACCCTGTTTAAGAATGCTGAAGTTAGAATCCCAGAAGTACCCGAAACCGGTCACAGAGTGGTCACTCGATATGGAAAATTATTCACATGGTCGTTTATGAAATCCTTTTTAACACGTACGTCCCCAACCCCTCTGAGCTTGAAAAATTCAAATTTAAAATTAGTGATACTCCATCGCTAGCCCTCAGATTTTGATGTGGTTTTTGCAATAGATCAAAACATTCTCCTAGTTTGTAGGTCTGCACCGATTATTCGGAAAATGCCGTAGTTTCGGATTACAAGGTGGGTGTATTGGGGTAAGTACCTGTCCAGGGATGGTGCACACAAAACTTTTAGATGCAAAATATGACACTCGGCATATTAAACTTCATGATTTAGCAAAACTAGGTCATCAGAAGACATTTTGAGGATTTCTGACCATATTGGCTACTTATGGAACCCTGAGGGAGTGGCCATATTCAAATCGTTAAGTGGCCATATTCAATCGTTACCTAAGCCTGGCTTGCGACATATCAAACTTGATGATTTTGCCAAAATTGGTCTTCAGAGGACATTCTCAAGATTCCTGACCATACTGGCCACTTAGAGAGGCTCGGCGGGATCCACATTCCTTCGGAAAAGTGGCCATATGCAAATTGTTACCAAAAATCTGGCTTGCGGCATATCAAACTTCATGGTTTTGCAAAACTTTTCCTTCGTAGGACATTCTGAGGGTGTCTGACCATACTGGCCACTTAGAGTGGCCTTACAGGATCCGAGTACCACCGAAAAAGTGGCCAAATTCAAATCGTTTTCAAAACCTGGCTTGCGGCAAATCAAAATTTATGATTTTGCAAAAATAGGTCTTCAGAGCGCATTCTGAAGATTCCTGATCATACTGGCAACCTAGGCAGGCCCTGAGGGATCTGAATTCCTCCAGGAAAGTGGCCATATGCAAATCGTTACAAAAAATCTGGCTTGCGACGTATTAAACATAATGATTTTACAAAACTTTGTCTTTGGATCAATATGGATCAATATCCTTTTCTATCCAAGCTGAATCCTGCTCCGCATAGCCCCAAGTATCGGATTCCGAGGCGCTCAACATTCTGCACAAAAATAATTTAGTCTATCGAACAAAACAAAAACCAAAACGAAAATCCCGTTTCAACTGCGAAACCACTATAGCTGTTTTGAAATTAGCTCTTCTAACTATGCTTGTCTCGGCTAACGGTACATGCCCCAACTAAACCACACACTACCAAAATGTCATGTAAATTTCTGTTCCCTGAGACCGACACATGCAAGCGTCCTAAAAGCGTCCTGCAAGCACATAAAAATGAGTTCAAAGAGATGAGAAAATAAATTCAATCAAACACATCTTTCGTCGATTTGCGTATTTGTCAGTTTCAGGAGACATAATTTTACACGAAATCTCTTTTTACGTTCACCGACTTTTTACAAACATGAATTACGTCTCGTGTAAAATTCATAATTTCTAAGAGTGCATAAAAAAAAAAGAATACTATCGAGATGGAAAAGACACGCACATTTTAGTTCACCAAAGCGTTACGAAATTTAGAATAATAGTACGAAGAGGATGGACGGATTACAAAAGCAAGGCAAGGTCTTCTTTGTTCAATCAATCCTTAGAGCATAAGCAATACGATAAAGTTTCCTGGAAAATGATTTGGATGTATGGTAAATTTCATAGAAAAATGTCCTCCAAAGACAAAGTTTTGCAAAACCAAGGTTTTTGAAACGATTTGAAAATGGCTACTTTTCCGGAGAAACTTCCGGAGACACCCTCAGAATATCTTCCGAAGACCTAGTTTGGCCAAATCGTAAAAGTTTGATATGTCGCAATCCAGGTTTTTTAAAATATTTGAATATGGCCACTTTCCCGGAGGAACTCGTATCAGAATGTCCTCTGAATACAAAGTTTTACATAATCATGAAGTTTGATATGTCACAAGCCAAGTTTCGGTAACGATTCAAATATGGCCGCTTTCCCGAAGGAACTCGGATCGCTCATGGCCTCCCTTAGTGGCCAGTATGGTCAGGAATCCTCAGAATATCTTCCGAAGACCTCTTTTTGAAAAATCATGAAGTTTGATATGTCTCAAGCAAGGTTTTGGTAAAAATTTGAATATGGCCACTTTCCTGGAGGAACCCAAAATCCCGAAGGGCTACCCCAACTGACTAGTATGGTCAGACACCCTCAGAACGTCTTCCAAAGAATTTTTTTTGCAAAATCATGAAGTTTGATATGTCGCAAGCCAGGTTTCGGTAACGAATTAAATATGGCCACTTTTTCGGAGCAACTTAGATCCTGCAGGGCCTCCATAAGTAACCAATATAGTCATATATCCTCAAAGTGTCTTCTGATGACCTAGTTTTGCAAAATAATGAAGTTTGATATCCCAAGTAACATTGCTAACAACATCCTGCTTTATTAAGATTTATTAAAGTTTTATGAAAGCCACTAGAAAGCAATTTGGTTTTATTATGGCACCAAGAGGTGCCAATAGGTTTCATATTTTAGTCAGGTTTATGAGAACCTACACAGCTTGTTTACAACGATCTTAAAACCTTGTTTCTCAAATTCGTTTTACTCCTATCAAAGGTATTATTTCGACTTTATGAACTCGTAAAATGCTGTATTGAAATGCCGTTTTAGGACTCATTGATATTATCTTATTATGGTCAGTTGAAAAAGCATTTGAAACCATTTTGCCTACAGTAAATGCATTAAACGGCAAATTGGCATTGAAGGAAGTCACCATAAGACCAAATAGTTTTATAATAGTCATTGCGAAGAAGAATTGGCTTTATGGCAAAACTGTGATTATTTTCCAAACGACATATTGAAATATAAGAAATAATTGAAATGTGGAAAAATAAATGCATCAAATTTTCAATGCTATGCAAATAAACTCATATAATCTCATCCAATTCCAAGCACTTTTCAGGAAATTCATGATTAATTTATCGAATGTATTTTTTTTAAATTTGATATATGTTGATGTAAATTCACATAATTTCCGAGGCGCATTAATTTTCGGCTCTTATCGTTCCATATTCACAATAAAAATAAATGCGCATATAATTTGGAGCCTATTAAACACAATTTGTTTTGGATATTTTGCTATCAAACAAAATTTCCCGCAACACTAGACTTTTTTTTACTGCTAAATTAATCAGAAGAGCAGAGAATCGAACAAAGCAGAACAACAAAAAACTACCTCGATTTCACAGTGAAGTTTGACAGCTGTGGCCATTTGGCCGCATTCTGGTTTTCATGGCAGCCAATAGGTTTTATGAAGGTTCTCAAGTGGTCATAACATCTTTCACTAGAACATTTTCAAAATCTTTATGTTCCTATAAAGGTTTTATTAACTTGTTTTCACAACCGTTTAAAGAATGGGCCATTTTGTACAAATTTCGGCTTTAAAGAAGCATAGAGGAGGTGTTAGTAGAAAAAACAGTTTTGATTGTAGTTTTATCAACAAAGCCGGGAGAAGTGTTATACGGCTGGAATAAAACTAAAATTGTTACTTGGGATGCCGCATGCCATGTTTTGCATCTAAAAATATTTTGTCTACCATCCCTGGACAGGTACTTACCCCAGTACTCTCACCTTGTAATCCGAAACTACGGACATTTTCAGACTTATCAGAGTAGATTCTTAAACGAGGATAATTTTGTGATTTATTGCTTAATACTGCCTCAAAATCTGAGGTCTAACGATGGAGTATAATTAATTTAAAATTTGAATTTTTCAAGCTCAGAGGGGTTGGGGACGCCCGTGTTAAAAAATTTGAAGTAAAGCACCCATTTATTCATGCTTTGCCGTAATTTGGCGTTCCCAGGGAAACTCGACCGTAAGGTAACCAACCTCTCGATCCGAAAAATACTATAGTTGGTCATTTTGGCAATTTTTTTTTTTTTTTTTCATTTTGTTTATTTGGAAGGCTCTATCTTACAATCTACTCTGCTTCGTTACTAAAACTTTATTTGTTCCTAACTTAGTCATAATACAGGGTCCCTTGAGTACCAGAATTTTTTCTCGGAATCAACCACAAGGTGGCCATTCGTTCTTAAAAAATCATTTAGATGATCATTTATGCTATCCCAAGAAACATGGCCAAAACCATCCACTTTTTTAATTTTGTTAAAGTTTTATGAAAGCCACTAGACATTAATTTGGTTTTATTATGGCACCATCAGGTGCTAAAAGGTTTCATATGTTAGTCAGGTTTATAAGAACCTACACAGCATGTTTCCAACGATCTTAAAATCTAGTTTTTTCAACAATTCCTGTTACTTCTATCAATGGTTTTATTGAACGAGTCTTTATGGACTCGTAAAATGCCGTTTAAAAAAATTTTTTTTTTTTTTTTTTTGTAGATTTTTTCTCTGGACTCTGAATAGAGTAGAAACCTCTACGCCAGGCCTTTGATGATATCGTTGCGTAAATCCTTTCGAATCATTTTGCCAGCCGTACACGGAACATGTCGTCCAGCCCAAGTAGCACACTACAGGGTGCGGCCGAAAATAATGCGAAAATGTTCAAACTTGAATATTAGGTTAATTCGTGTAGCTAGTGACTAATTTCTGTCGAAAGTGTATTTTTTTATGTTTACTTTCAAGTGCTGCATCCAAACATTCTATTTGTTTTATTGCAAATTCGTCAAAATGTTCGCGAAAGAAGTGATCACCAGTTTGTTGCTCGTCCAGAAGAAGCCAAAAGAGATTGCCAAGGTTGTAGGGTGCCATTTGGCAACAGTTTACCGCATAAAAAAGTCCCTGCAGGATGGTCCTAAGCAGTGGAAGCCGGGAAGCGGACGTCCGCGTTTTGCACGCACGCCGAACGTGATCAAATCGGTCCGTGCAAAAATTGCTCGCAACCCGGTGCGTTCCATAAGAAAACTTGCAAAGGAAGCCAATATTTCGGAGAAATCCACGCGGAGAATCATCAAAGAAGACCTGCATGCATCTTCCAGAGCCAAAGTGAAACGCCACTTGATTACCGGGTCAAGGAACTACGAGTGACTCGTTCCAAGAGATTGCTTTCTTTGTTGAAGAAGGAAAAAATGAATATCCTGTTCTCCGACGAAAAGCTTTTCAGCATCGATGCTGTGGCCAACAGTCGCACGGACCGGTTCATTTCACCGCAGAAAATGGAGAACGTTCCGGAAATAGTGAAATTCAAATTTCAAACCAAACAACCGGCTGGTGTCATGATGTTTGGCTTGGTGGCGTCCAACGGTTTGAAAATGCCGCCTGTTTTCATTGATGCTGGAGTTAAAATCAATACCGAAGTGTATATCGGTATTTTAAAGGACCAAGTGCCTCCCTGGGTGAAGGCCAACTTCTCCGAGGACCAAAACGTTGTCCTACAGCAGGATGGAGCGCCGTGTCACACGTCCAATCGAACCCAACAATGGTTGAACGATAACATGAAGTTTTGGCCGAAGGATTTGTGCCCCCTAGCAGTCCAGATCTTAATCCGTTGGATTATTCGATTTGGGCATATGTTGAAGCACGAGCCTGCAAAACATCACACCCTAGTGTGAAAACCATGAAGTCAACCATGACACGCACATGGCAGTCAATGTCGTAGGACTACGTCCGAAAGGCATGCTCTTGCTTTCGGGGTCGGCTCGAGGATGTTATTAATAAAAATGGAGGACACATTGAATAAATTTGTTCAATAGGACTTTATAAAGATAACTGCACTCGAAAATGTTGATATTTTTGCTTGAATTAGTTGACAATGGGATTTGAAAGAAATAGAACAAATTTTCGCATTATTTTCTGCCGCACCCTTTAGCTAATCCGGATCAGCGTATTGAGATTGTTTTCAAAAAATTGTTTAGTTTTCGTTGAAATATTCGATTTGTTTTTTTTTTTTGAAAAACAGTAATTACAGTTTACGAAATATGTTTCGCGGTTAGCCTACTACGTTTCTCACCAACCAGTTGTTCTGCTTTGGAAAGTATCCGTTCACAAGGTACGCGGTGCAGGAATGCTTAACCTTTTCATCATTATCTGAAGCCGATGACGTTTGGGGTTCAGCTTACTGATTTTCATACGAAGTATCAATATTCTTCCGCATTTTGTACACGAGACCTTGGTGCGTCGCGTTGTTAATCTCCTCATCTCCAAAACCTTGCTTCTAAAACCGTGGATCGAGAAAGATGACTTGAGCGATCCGTTCCTTCGATTCTCTTTCCCCGAACCGCTTGATGAGACTATCTTCCAGTTCATCTACCAACTTTTCGATATTTGGAGGAAGAGAATCGTTTGAATGCAGTTGGATCCGTTCCCTCATAATGTAGACAAATACTGAACTTAAAGCAAGGAAACACATTTTCCTGACGAAATTACAATTGAAACCTGATTGAAAAGGCCGAAAAGCGGGTTGAATCCAATAAGGCCACAGTAGAACTTACAGCATCTTTGTTCAATAGCAATCGTTCTAACACATCGAACGTGGAGTTCTATGTCGTCAAAACATTCTGGGGTGGCATTACGTAGCTCGAAACGAACGAATTTTTGTATGAACACTTGTGAGCAAAACTAGGTTTTTTTTTCTCATAAGGGCGAATCTACAATTGAAAGACTCTCTGTTTACTTTCTCTTTCACCAATAGCTAAATCATTTTCATATTTTTTGTTTGGCTGTTTGCCCAATATGCTAGCCAGCACTCTTATCTTGCGATCTGTGCAAAAAAATAAATCCATAGTTTTATAATGGCGCTGTAATTAATTAAAGAGAACGAGGCAAGAGAGAGAGAGAGTCTCTCAATTGTAGATTCGCCCTAATGAATAAAAATCCTAGAACTTCCATCTGCTAGCGGGTTTTGATTCCACTCTCGCTCTTTCCATGGCAGTTTCGAACGTTGCTCTGGTTTAGGAGAAAATGTAATGCCGTTCGCGCTCTCGCTCGCTTGTCATATTGCAAACAGGGTTGCCACATTATTTTTCGTTCCCATCTTTAATTTTTGCCAAAAAAATCTTGTTTATCTGTGTTAAACTGCAGAAAATCTTTGCAAAAATCTTAGCTTTAAACTTTGTGCTGTAAGTAGAATAAAAACTTTTCAGGTGCCTGTTTATGCACTTCTTTTTTATAATTGCTATTGAGTTGCATGCAAAATAAAACATATATACTCATCAGAACACGTTTATTGCCATTGGCCGATACAAAACGGTCTTTTCAATAGGGCTTAAGTGTATTTATCGGTTTCCCTACATCACACTACAGCAAAACGGATATTCTTTCTTAAGGAAACTAGTGGTACAGGAATTAGAAGAAAGTTCGCAATGAACTTTCTTAGCAATTGAAAAGCCTTCTTCCCATCTGCTCGTTTGAAACGCAGCAGTTTTCTTCAACAAGCTTTCAAGTCATTCTTCCACCTCAATGTCCTTGCCGATGATTGCCGTCCTCAGCTCACAAAACGTATTTTCTATGGCCTGTTCATCACCGCTTTCAAAGAAGATCTGATCCAGCAGAACTCCTTCAAAGTGTGCAGCGTCTTGGGGTCAACGCTTGATGCAGTAATCAGATCTGGATTCGTTCCGATCAAAGCACCTAATGATCCATTTAATCAACTCGGTATAGGCAGCAGAGCAGATCGAGAAAGCCTCCTTTCTGGTATCATAGAGAGTTCCGGATCCAAGCATTTCTCCTGCTGCTACCCCGCTATAGATTTCCGATTTCTTACGAATATGTTTCTCTAAATCAAAAACTTCGAAATCCGTCACGTGTCTTAGGTAATCATCCTCGCACATATTTGTAAGATGAACCATTAGTGTGACTTCAGCGATTGCACATGTTCAGGAATTTCGGAACTTCTCACTGGAAGATACGGTTCGCTTTATTGATAATGGGCATCCTGTCATTAAATTGACAGAAAATGCGCTGTGTGGTTTGATTGTTGTCACAGTTGGCTGTGAAACGAGCTTCGAAAACCGTTCCAAATTCCTTTTGACAATTGACCCCAACGATAGCCATCTGGTGGTAGATGGATGCCGAACTTTTGAAGGTTTCAATTCCAAGATACTTTGTATCATCTGTAATTCCTTGGATTGTATTGGAATGGATCTACTGTTCCAGGTACAATGGCAGCTTTTCATATGCGTAGATTGCACAAGGAGCCAGTACACTTGATAATTATAAAATGGGGACAGTCACGTTTCAGCAGCTTCTGGACAGATCGGTCAGAACCCATTATTATACTCCATCTGTTCCAAAGCGCACAAGCTTTTTTGTTTGTAATCGGTGCCATCGATCTGGAACTGTTTCACAATTGCACACTATAAATATTGGTTTTCGGACTGCAAAATTATATTAAAGATAACAAAAAATCACGTTCGAAACAACTAAGCTTTGAATAGCAAAAATAACCATCGAGAACATTGTTCTAACTTTCCAAAATTCCTCTGAGTGAATGCTTCTAAATTGAAAGAACAGTATTTTTTGTAGAAATCTCTGTAGAAAATTCTCTTAAGCAACATTGATACTTCTCCAGCGGAATACTTGAAGAAATTATTGAAGTATTTTTTGGAGAACTATATGTTAGAATGCCTTCAGACATCTTACTCAAAAATTAAAAACTAATTCTACAAAACCCCTTGCAGATTTTTTGAAATTTAGAATTAAATAAATGAGATTATGGAATTCATGCAAAACATTCTTCTTAGATTTCTTCAAACTAATCAAGATTTTTTCCAAGAATTATCTTATAGTTTTTGTGTAGTTCTTTCAGGTGTCCTCCAGAGATTCCTTTAGAATCACAAAACTTTACAAGTTCAGGGTTTCCTCCAAAAAAATCACCACAAGAATGTTTTGAAATACTGCCGATGAGATGCCACAAGAAACTCCTGAAAAATCCATGAAGAAATGCCAACAAACTCCTGAAGAACCTATAGAAACGCCAGAAGGAATATGTCAAGGAATGTTTGGGAACTTTTCATAGAATCTTTGGGGAATACTATTAAAAAAAATTAAAAGATTATCTCAAAAAAATTATGAAGAAATCATGTTGAGGCTCGCGCACAAACTGACTTTCAGACTGTCAGCTGTAACTTTAGTGTGCCCCTAAAACTTTAACTCACATCGAAGAACCTTTCATATATTCTGTAAAATTAACAAAGCGAATCAAAGCAAAAACAAAGATTCTTGTACAGGAAAGCGGAAGAATGTATTGCGTGGTGCAAGGTGTCAGGTGCTTATTTTAAATCGCTAGTTTCCTATTGGTTTTTTGTGTCGGTGTCAAATTTTTTTCTTTGCTTCATGGGCCTTAAACAACACAATGAAAGTAGAATTGGTAAAAAGTTGGATCTTGAAATGTACACATATTATAAATTGGAGGTTTTTAATTGACAAGCAATTGTTAAAAATCTTAAAAATCTTGGTTTATCTCAAAAATCTGTAATCTTAACATACAGATATCTGTATGAAAAAAAATGAAAAAATCTGTGTCAATCTAGATAAATCTTTGCATGTGGCAACCCTGATTGCAAACAGAAATAGCTCCCGTTCACGCTCCCGCTCACATATCAGTTTTTTTTGTGAGGTAAGCGGGTGAGCTACCGATCAATTAAAAAGAGCGTTAGGTCACCTGTTCATCTTGGTGAACTAGTTCTTTAGCTCAGTTCATGAGCGCATTGCCCACCTTTAGTTTAAGCCCTCTTTTGTATAATGTTTATGTCAAAGACATTGACGGTTGTCTAAGTGACAACTGTACATTGAGGCAACTTGCAGATGACGGCGTAGTGTTTGTCACGGGACCTAATGGGGTCGATCGGCAAGGACTCCTTAGACAATTTGTCTAATTGGGCTCTAGAGCTAGGTATCAAATTCTCTGCGGAGAAAACTGAGTTGGTTGTTTTTTCTAGGAAACATAGCACAACCGAAGCTGCAAATTTGGGGTACACCGATATCTCATTCCATGTCATTTAAATATCATGGGGTCTGATTCGATTCTAAGTGCACCTGGAGATCCCACATTGAGTATCTGAAGCGAAAGTTTCAGCGAAGGATCAACTTTCTCTGCACAATTACCGGGACCTGGTGGGGAGGACATCCACAAGATCTTCGAACGTTGTACCGGACAACGATTTTGTCGGTTATCGAATACAATAGTTTTTGTTTCCAGTCGGCGGCTCGGTCGCCCATTATTAAACTGGAACGTATTCAGTATCGGTGTCTTCGTATCGCGTTAGATTGCATGCACTCGATTCATACGATGAGTCATGCTCGATGCTAGCTGGCATTTTGCCAGCAAAGTGATTTCCTCCACCAAAATGGTTTCTTCAATGCTGAAATGCGTACATATATGTGTGGAGTTTCGTGCATGTAAAATTAAATAGGTCAGTTCCCGGTTCACTGCAGTTAAAGCAACGATGGATCGAGTGATGTGTGGCGTCAGAGTATCAGGAACACTCTCGAGTCCTTTCGAACCTCGGAGAGGGTTACGGCAAGGTGATGGATTGTCGTGTTTGTTGTTTAACATTGCATTGGAGGGTGTGATTCGAAGAGCTGGGATAGACACGAGTGGCACGATCTGCAGGATGTCTGTCCAACGTACATCAGACTTAAGGCTGAAGCTGGTAGGATTTTGCTTGTGAATAATGCGTTGAAAAAAGAATACATGAAGGCCAGATGAAGAATTGGTGGAATCAGGTAGCCATAACCATCACTGAAGAATATGTGCGATTTAGTCTTTAGGAAACTGACCGTTTTCTAGATGAAGTATTTTAAATCTTTAAAATGTGAGTCATTAAATGGTAGTCAATCATGATTCTTACATTGTAATTTGGAAATTAAAGGTTTATGCTTTAGACCTAAAGATGTTAGATTTTATAACAACTGATGAAAACATTTACCCCTCATTAAATAGTTTCCTACCCTATATGGCCTTTCCGTACAATTGAACAATTGTGATTGATTCAATTTGTACCAAACTTTTCTTCGACCGAAAAAATCAATCAAACGAACTGTCAAACACATGGTCGAACATATTCCCAACTCGATCGTAGATTTCGTGGAGTCTACCTCCAATTTGTGTTACAATACAGAAAAAAATGAGCCATCCTAAGGGAATGTCCATAAACGTGACGAAGAATACAAAAATTGTATGATGTCCATACAAGAGGGTGGGGGAGGTGGTTATGCAGCTGAAGGTGTGAAATAAAAACAAGCAAAACCGGGACAGGGCCACCCCTCGTTAAACGAGTTATCAGCTTCGCCGTTTAATTATTTCAATTAAATCCCGGACCAACGACGCAAAGTATCGGAAATCAGTGAGTTTTGTTTGTTGAATTGAATCTAGAGTTATTTTTTTTTTATATTGAAATTATTTTTCAGAGTAGAAATTTGCGACATGAGCAATGAGGGTATTCAAACGGATTGCGGATAAGCCGATGTGATTTTTTTTTCATTCATTCGCAGGCTTCCTTGCTGAAGGTTGAATAAATTATGCGCTAGTATCAATGACGCTGGTGGGGCAAATACCGTGAATATTGATTTTGTGTGTGATTTGGGGCTTTAAGCTTATTTTTTCCCTTACAGGCGCTTTTGTTATGTAATTATCTGCTGATTTGTGTTTTGCCTAGCTTATTTGCTTTCAAATTCAGAGTGATGTGAACGATTTGGTGGGGGTCTAGCTGATTTCCTACTTTGATACTTTTCTTCTTGATCTAGAAAGCTTATCTAATCGAACTCTTGTGCATGGTGGAAGATGCTCGGGAACTGTCCATTGGATATTCCTCCATCTGGCAGAATATCACGTACCTGTGGATGGCGGGTTTGTGACGGAATAATTTGGAACAGGCGGTGATTTGAGTTGAGTTTTGGTGAAACATTGATTTTTTTTTTTCGGATTGGTAATTGTGTTCCAACGATTAGATGTGATTAATTTTGATACGCGGAAATAGAAAGAAAAAATTACGAACACGGGTGAATTAGAAAGGGGGTGGTCTGTTTCAGCGTGAGGTTTCATGTCTGTTTATGGACGACTGGTTGTATTTCGCAGAACTTACCGTGCTGGGAGGATGATAGTCTCGAACTCCGTTGCCAAATGACGTCGGATGATGTTTTTGGAAGGTGGAATCCCTAGAGCCGTAGCCATTGTGTCTCCCGAGAAGGATGGCTCCAGCACTACCAGACCACCATGGACTCCGCTGTCTGTTTTGAAGAATCGTTTTGTATAAACCGATGAAGCAAAATGGTAACAATGAGAAATACCTTTCAAGTTGTCAGCATACTCTCCGAGGTCTATCGAACGTGCCCAGCGGATGAACCGCTGGTTGGTCCACACTATTGGATCGGTATCGACGTTTTCTGACTGCAAGCGTCTCATTGCCAGGGCTTGGCGGTCATACTTCATGATTCGTAAGACGTGTATTCCTGCAAATAGATTACAATTACAATTACGTAAACATACCAGATCAACGCCACCATCTCAACCCACCATGAACAATACTGGCTTGGTGGAACTTCCTTGTGACGCCTAGATATTTCTCCAACTCCTTCTTAGATAACGTATCCAACATCCGGGCGTCCACGAGGGAGTGCATGAAAGATTCAGCATACTGCGGAAGACCGATATCCGGCAGCCACTCGGAGGCAACCCACCTGCAAAGCAACCCACAAATCAAACCATTTATTCAACCTTAATCACACCCAAATACTCACGTATGACCCAGCTGCCCAATGGTTGGATACCGCACCAGTTCCGGACGGCGTTGTTCCTCGATTGCCAATCGCAGTTTCTTCCGATGCATTGGATGACTAGTTCCTAGTCCACTCTCCAGCTCAGCATCGCTCAGCTCCAGCAGGACTTTACCGCTCTTGACATTCTCCGCACATCGTGTACTGTACTGTGGCATACCCAAAGCCACTTCTAACCATGCCAGGACCTGGGAAGCTCTCCAGCGCTCCATTGGCATTGAGGAAGCTTCCCTCAGCAGTCGTAACTTCTCGGCGTAACCCTCCTCGGTTAGTGGACTCCACTGGAAGTCGGTGGCTTCCGCTTCGGCTACTGGATTACTCTTGTTACGATTCCTGTTCCGGGCAAATACTCGCGATATACTTCCCCAAGTGCCGCCCCGACCACTACGACCAGTGAGACTCATTCCACCACCAGCCGAGGAGGCACCGCCAGTCTTTGAAGATTGAGATTGCACTTGCTGCTGTTGCTGTTGCTGCAGTCTTCTCGAAAAGGTTTGATTCTCGTTCTCAACCGGGGAACCCAACTGCTCCACGGATCGGAAAGAACTGTGAACATTTTGAATTGTTATTATTCATACTACTCAGATCAACGGCAACCAATAGACTTACTTTGAAAGTGCAGTATTATCGACAGATCTTGAATAGGCTCCCGCATTCAGCGGTGACAAGGTAGGACTACGTTCCTTTGGTGTTCCATCTAAGGATGAATACAAAGATTTCAGTAATCCATTCAATCGAACTCACAACTCAACAACTCACATTGATACATATTATGATGACTAGACACTAACGACACACTATCCGAATCGACCTGTATGCAAGGTCCATTCTCACAGGGTCCATCACTAAGATTCAGATCGCCAGCAGCACTCTCCCGATCGCTGCTTCCTGCAATGAGCTCTAATGAGTGAACACAACATGCCATTAACTACCTCTTTCACTACAAGTCAATGATCCCCCGAACTTACCTCTGACGCCGGAGTCGGCACTGCACGAACCCCGATCGCCGGGAGTTCCACTAATATTCGAATACCCGCCGGCAGTCGTCTGGGTGTGACTCATCAGTCCAGATGGTGGAGTAAGTGGGGCAGCCGAAACTAGGCTCTCCTGATCGGACATGCACCCGGACAGTTGCCGTCGGGCTTCCTGCAGCTGTTCCTGTGTTCGCTGCAACTGGATGTCTCTGGCATTGAGCTGCGCAGCTAGTGCTATAGAACGTTCCGCTTCATCTCGCGCATGTTTGAGCAGAGACCACCGCTCCCGTTCCCGTTCGGTGTTCTGCTTGACGCTGTTATTTTCCGTTTCCCGTATTCGTTGCTCGAAGTTACGAATGAAGTTCCGCAGCTCCTGCTCCTTGTCCTGCAGCGAGGAGCAAAGCTGCTTGACCTGGATCAGCAGGTCACTCTTATCCGAGCGAAGTTTTTTGCGTTCCAACTTGAGACCTAGATAGAATACGGTTCGTCAACTTTCGGTGGGTTGTTTGCTTTGGGGAGGATGAAATTCAGACTTACTTTGAATCAACTCCTTGGATATCCGAAGTTCGTTTTCGAGCTTTTCGAGCCGACCGCCGCTGTCGTCAGTTGAGTGTGCGTCGAAGCTGTTGCTGTCGGAAAGTAAATCAATTCCTCCTACTGCTCCTTCCGGAGAGTTCTCAAGCAGCTTTTTCAGCCGGGTGATTTCCGCAGTTAGGCGTTCGTTTTCCAGCCGGATTTTGGTGGTTTGAGGCGATTCTGTTTGAAAAGGGATTTTGGGCGTCAGAAAAAGATTGGGTGATCAATTTTCGATTTGTGAATTTTTGATTGGTACATCTTTGGTATATAATGATGGATGTTGGAGCCCATTCTTGATTATTTAAAGTTTGATTGTGCAATTTTCGATTAGTTGATCTTCGGATGATTGATTTACGATTGGTGAGTTTTTGATTGATCAGTTTCTGAATGGTAAATTTTAGTATTCAGTAATCATTTGGTAATTTTTCAAATGAATAATTTTCGATCGGTCAATTTTCAGTTGCTCATTTTTCGGTTGATAGATTTTTTATTGGTCACTTGTCGTTTCTTCAATTTTAACTTTTTAATTTTAAAATTTATCAGTTTCTGCTTTATCGAATTGTTTATTGGCAATTTTCTATTGTTCAATTTTCTATTGGTCATTTTTCGATGGGTCATTAATCGATTGTTTAGTTTTTGATTGGCCATTTTTAAGGTGCTAAATATTGGGTTGTTCCAAGCTTGATTGTTCAGGTTTTTAATTGTTTGAATTTCCATTGGTTATTTTACGGTTGGTGAATTTTCGATTGGTGTATTTTTGATTGGTAGATTTCCAATTGCTAAATTTTTGGTTGGTCGTAGTTCGAAAGAAAAGCTTTCGCTTGGTTAATTTTGGGTTGACTAGTTTTTGGCTATTTAATTTAAGATTGATGAGTTCTCATTTCGTCAATTTTCAATTGAATAATCAACAATTGATATATTTTCGTAAAATCAATATTATAGTGGCAATTTTCGAAGCTGACGAATGGTGAATTTTTGATTGGTTAATTTTCGAATGATCAACTATAAATTATGAAATTTACATTTTTTTCGAAGCTGACGAATGGTGAATTTTTGATTGGTTAATTTTCGAATGGTCAACTATAAATTATGAAATTTACAATTTTTTTTATTGACCAAAAACCATTCGAAAATTAACCAATCAAAAATTCACCATTCGTCAGCTTCGAAAATTGCCACTATAATATTGATTTTTCGAAAATGTATCAATTGTTGATTATTCGATTGAAAATTGACCAATAAATTGTAAATTTTCTGCATTGTCTATTTGCGGTTAGACAGTTTTCGATTGACAAGTTTTGATTGATCAGTTTTCGTTCAGTTGATAATCCAATGTTTAATTTTCAAATAGCAGTTTTCGAGTGGTAATTTTTCAGTCGGTCAATTTTCTCAATTGTTTAATTTCCAGTTAGTCAAGGGTCGATAAGCCAGCTTTTAAATGGTTCTTTTTAGATTCGTTTGTGATTTGACCATTTTTTTTGAGTGATTTTCGGTAGTTTAGTTTTTTGTTTGGTAAATTTTTGAGTGCTCTATTTACGATTGGTGAATATTCCATTTGGCGCCTCTCTTAGCTCAGTCGGAAAAGGTGCAGCTATAAAGCAACGCCACGCTGGAGGTGGCTGGGTTCGATTCCCGGTCTTGTAAAGGAATTTTTCTTTAAGGAAAATATCTTGACTCCCTGTGCATAGGATATGATTATACTTGCCACACAACCATTCTAATGCAAAATTAGTACCTGCTATGAAAAACTCCCAATTAATAACTTTGAAAGTGCATTTAGAACTCTAAGTTGAGAGCAAGCAATAAGCTTATTGTGAAAGCAATACGCTTGAAAAGCTAAGAAAGAAGAAGATTATAAGAATATCCCGTTTGATAATTTTCCTGTGTTAAATTTTCGATTGGTCGTTTTCCGATATGTCATATCTCGATTAGCCCATTCTCGATACGCCAATTCCCGATTTTTTCTAACTGGCTTTGACGTTGTTTTCAAAGAGCTTTTGTTTGTTCCCAACTTAGTATTTTAAAAGCACTTTCGCAGTAATTTATTTTCCAACTTTCTTTCCCAACAATAATGCGTGAATTTGTATATTGTGTGGCCAGCACAATAATTCTCTTTGCCTAGGGAAGTCAAGAAAATTTCCAACCCGAAAAATTTGACCGAACCGGAAGCCGAACCTTCTGCCTTTGGATTGATGAACCGTGCTATCTGGGAACCTAAGTGATTCCACTTTTTTTTCCCATAGTTGTCCTCTTTTCCGGGTCGACAATTTTCAATTTGTAAAATGAATGGTTAGTTTTTAACTGGTCAATTTTAGATTGCTCGTTTCTCGATTGATATATTTTAGTACGAATAATTTTCGAATGGTCAATTTTCGATTAGTAGATGTTCTATTGGTCAATTTTCGAATGGTCAAATTTCATTTGGTAAATTTTCGAACGGCAATTCAATGATTGGCCAATTCTCGATTTTTTCAGTTTTCAATTCGTTAGTTCTCGATTGGCCTGTTTTCGAATGGTTCAATTTTGAAAGTTTGAATTTGGAAATTCTCACTTTGCAAATATTCGATTAATCAATTTCAATTTGTCAACTCCCATTGGTCAATTTTCAATCGGTAAGTTTTCAATTGGTCAATTTTCAATTGCTCCGTTATCTTCTGATCCATTTTAAATCGATAAATTTGTTAATTCACCATTTTGTTTTCCTCGATTATCGAGATTTGTCAATTTGTAAATTTGTCAATTTGTAAGTTTGTCAATTTGTCAATTTGTCAATTTCTTAATTTGTCAATTTGTCTATTTGTTAATTTGTCAATTTGTTAATTTGTCAATTTGTCAATTTGTCGATTTGTCAATGTGTCAATGAGTCAATTTGTTAATATGTCAATTTGTCCATTTGTCCATTAATCAATTAATCTATTTGCCAATTTGTCATTTTGTCTATTTGTCAATTTGTCAAAGTGTCAATTTGTCAATGTATAAATTCGTCAATATATCAATTTGCGAATATGTCAATTTGTCTGTACGTTAATTTGTCAATTGTTCAATTGTCTATTGGTTATTTTTCACTGGTCAATTTTCAATAGGTAAATTTTTAATTGGTCAGTTTTCAGTTGGTCAATTTTCAATCTGTCAATTTAGAATTGGTAAATTTTCAATTGTTCTATTTTCAATTGTTCAATTTCCAATTGTTCAATTTTCAATTGGTCAATTTTCAAGTGGTCAAACTTCAATTGTTCAATGGGACAATTTTCAATTGCAATTTTCAAATGGTCAATTTTAAATTTTTTGATTTTCAGTTTGGCAATTTTCAATTGTTTAGTTATAAATAGGTGAATTTTCAATTGGTCAATTTTCAATTGGTCAATATTCGATTGGTCGATTTTAGATTGGTCAGTTTTCAATTGGTAAATTTCCAATTGCTCAATTACAATTGGTCAATTTTCAATCTGTCAATTTTTAATTGGTCAATTTTCAATTGGTCAACTTTCAATTGGTCAATTTTCAATTGTCAAATTTCAATTGGTCAATTTTCAATTGTCAATTTTCAATTGGTCAATTTTCAATTGGTCACTAATCAATTGAAATCGGTCAATTTTCAATTGACCAATTTTCAATTTGTTAGTTTTCCATTGGTCAATTTTCAATTGGTCAATTTTCAATTGGTCAATTTTCAATTGGTCAATTTTCAATTGGTCAGTTTTCAATCGGTCAATTTTCAATTGATCTATTTTCAACAGGTCAATTTTCAATAGGTCAATTTTCAATAAGTAAATTTTCAATCGGTCATTAATCAATTGAAATTGGTCAATTTTTAATTGAACAATTTGCAATTGAACAATTTGCAATTGAACAATTTGCAATTGAACAACTTGCAATTGAACAATTTTCAATTGGTCAGTTTTCCATTGGTCAATTTACAATTGGTCAATTTCAATTGGTCAATTTCCAATTGGTCAATTTTCAATTGGTCGGTTTTCAATCGGTCAATTTTCAATTGATCAATTTTCAATTGGTCAATTTTCGATTGGTCAATTTTCAATTGGACAATTTTCAATTGGACAATTTTCATATGGACAATTTTCAATTGGACAACTGTCCATTGGTCAATTTTCAATAGGTCAATTTTCAATTGGTAAATTTTCAATTGGTCAATTTTCAGTCTGTCAATTTATAGTAGGTAGATTTTCAATTGTTCAATTTTCAATTGGTCATAAAAAAATTTTCAATTGGTTAATTTTCTATTGACCAATTTTCAATTGGTTAGTTTCCATTGGTAAATTTTCAATTGTCAATTTTCAATTGGTCAATTTTCAATTGGTCATTAATCAATTGAAATCGGTCAATTTTCAATTGACCAATTTTCAATTTGTTAGTTTTCCATTGGTCAATTTTCAATTGGTCAGTTTTCAATTGGTCAATTTTCAATTGGTCAATTTTAAATTGGTCAGTTTTCAATCGGTCAATTTTCAATTGATCTATTTTCAACAGGTCAATTTTCAATTGAACAAATTTAAATTGGACTATTTTCAATTGGACAATTTTCCATTGGTCAATTTTCAATAGGTCAATTTTCAATAAGTAAATTTTCAATCGGTCATTAATCAATTGAAATTGGTCAATTTTTAATTGAACAATTTGCAATTGAACAATTTGCAATTGAACAATTTGCAATTGAACAATTTGCAATTGAACAATTTTCAATTGGTCAGTTTTCCATTGGTCAATTTTCAATTGGTCAATTTCCAATTGGTCAATTTTCAATTGGTCAATTTTCAATTGGTCAATTTTCAGTCTGTCAATTTATAGTAGGTAGATTTTCAATTGTTCAATTTTCAATTGGTCATAAAATTTTTTTCAATTGGTTAATTTTCTATTGACCAATTTTCAATTGGTTAGTTTCCATTGGTAAATTTTCAATTGATCAATTTTCAATTGGTCAATTTTCAATTGGTAAATTTTCAATTGGTCAATTTTCAATTGGTCAATTTTCAATTGGTCAATTTTCAATTGGTCAATTTTCAATTGGTCAATTTTCAATTGGTCAATTTTCAATTGGTCAATTTTCAATTGGTTAATTTTCAATTAGTCAATTTTCGATTGGTCAATTTTCAATTGGTCAATTTTCAATTGGGCAAATTTCAATTGGTCAATTTTCAATTGGACAATTTTCAATTGGTCAATTTTCAATTGGTCAATTTTCAATTGGTCAATTTTCAATTGGTCAATGCTTAGTTGGTCAATTTTCAATTGGTCAGTTTTCAATCGGTCAATTTTCAATCTGTCAATTTATAATAGGTAGATTTTCTATTGTTTAGTTTTCAATTGGTCAATTTTCAATTGAACAATTTTCAATTGAACAATTTTCAATTGGTCGGTTTTCCATTGGTCAATTTTCAATTGGTAAATTTTATGTTGGTCAATTTATAATTGATTATTTATCAATTGGTCACTATTTAATTGGTCAATATTCAATTTGTCAACATTCAATTGGTCAATATTCAGTTGGTCTTTATTCAATTGGTCGATTTCAATTTTGTCAATTTTCAGTTGGTCAATTTCAAGTTGATCAATTTTCACCTTTCATTTGTCATATTATCTATTGTCATTTTTGGTCAATTTTCATTCTGTCAATTTTCAATCCGTCAATTTTCAATATGTTGAGTTCTTAGTTGTCAATTTCCAATATTTTAGGTTTTAATTTGTTTATTTTCAATTTGTCAATTTTAAATTTTCATTTTCATTTATTTGCAATTTTTAATTTGTCAATTTTAAATTTACAAATGGCTAATAATCAACTAAAATTTTTTATTGGTCAATCTCAATTTGTCATTTCCCATATCCCATGCTAACATTTTAATTTTCGATTGGTCATTATTAAAATGGTCAGTTTTCAATTTGTCAATTTTTACTCTACAGTTGCCCAGTATTTGATAGGTAAATTGGTCCTTAGTGAATTTTTTGTTGGTAGATTTGTCAATTCGTTAATATGTCAATTTGTCAATTTGAAGATTTCTCAACTTAATTAGCAAATGGCTGATTTTCAACTGGTCAATTTTCAATTGCTCAATTTTAATTTGGCAATTCACACTGCTCAACTATAAAGTGGCTAATTTTCGATTGGTCAATTTACAATTCATCAGTTTTAAAATAGACCATTTTCATTTGGTCAATTTTCAATTGATCAATTTTAGATTGGGCAATTTTCATTCGGCAATTGTAAATCGATCAATTTTCAAATGTTCAGTTATGAATTCGTCAATTTGCATTTTCGATTGCCCAATATTCGATCGGCCAATTGGCGATAGGTCAATCGAAAATTGACCAATTGAAAATTTACTAAATGATTGTTTGACTTTATGTTGGTCGATTATCAACTAAAATTTTCGAATGGTGAACTTTCGAATGGCCAATTTGTGTACGATTTTCGATAGGTTTACTCGCGATTAGTCGATTGGTTTTATTTTTCATTGGCCACTAAACAGTGAGCTGGACTTTGAATCTGACTGTACACAATTAATTACTCCGCCGGATTGAAGATAATCAGTTCAGTAGATTCATATTTTATAAGTTCTGTTATGCATCCTTGGAACGAAACATTCTAGAAACTTGTTTCTTTTTTTAACAAAGTAGTCTGTAGTTTGCGTTGAACAAAGTAGCTGTCAGAGCAAGGAAATGTCGAATGATTTGTTTTGATTTTATAACTTTTTCCAAAAAGGCTTATAGAAAATTTAACAGTGTATTTTTCGGAACAATTTTTTTTAAATGATTTTTTAAAGTACCCTTATTACTCTTAGGGGTAATTTCACTATACTTTTCGAAATATCACCTTCATTTTTGAGCAATTTTTCTACACTACCTGCAAAAATAGCGACAGCACTGAAGATTTTAAATGGTTAAAAGGCAAGTTTGCTTGGAGAAAAGGTATTTCCAGTTAAAAGACAGTCGCATAGTAGGCATTGGCTTGCTAAGCAATTTTGCCGGAGATACCATAGCGCTTCAATGTCATCCCGTGGAGTTATCAATTTAGTCCAGTTAGATTCACATGTGGCTCACTGTGCAGTGTTTGATCAGTTAATTTTTTATTGGTGAATGTTCAAGTGGACAATGTTCGACAAATATTAAGTTTTCGATTGGATTTTTTGCCAATCTTCGTGTTATCTGTATGGGAATGGCCAATATTTGAAAGGTTTTGTAAGAATATAAACTCATACTTGAAAAAATTTACAAAATAAATTTACAATTCTTAATGTTTAGATTCGTCAATTTTTGAATAACCAATAAATGATAAGACCACATTCGATTACTCAATTTTAAATCGGTCAACTTTTCAATAGCAAAACCCGATTGATTAATCGCTCAGTTTTCGTTTGGAAAATTACCATATTATAATTTCTGATTGAGTAATTTTGAGTTGATTAGTTAGCTCCCTAGTAGCACACTTGTTGAAAACCAGTTGAGGTGAGGGCTTTGAGATTCAATAACGTCACAATAAGGTTTCTACAATGTGCTGCTTGGGTTAGTTTTGAAGTCGTGATTTTTTAATTGGTCAGTATTCAATTGGTAAATTTTCAACTGGTCACTTTTTCATTGGGCAATTTTCGTTAGAGCATTTGACGATTTTTTAATTTTCGGTTGGTCAAGATTGTTTTTCATTTGATTGGTCAATTTTCAACTAA
This sequence comes from Aedes koreicus, assembly GCA_024533555.2. Taxonomy (NCBI): domain Eukaryota; kingdom Metazoa; phylum Arthropoda; class Insecta; order Diptera; family Culicidae; genus Aedes; species Aedes koreicus. The sequence goes on from JAHHFK020000699.1 coordinate 880,997, forward strand.
AATTTAGGATGTGTCAACTTTCGAAGGGCCAATTTTTGATTCATCAATGGCTCGGTTTTCGGTTGAACGATTTATGATTGGTCAACTCGAAATTAGTTAATTTTCAATTATTTAAATTTTCGATTGGCCACATCTTGATTGGTCAACTTTTGATTGGTAAATGTTCAAATGAAAAATATTCGGAAGTTGGTAAATTTTTGATAACCCACAGATCAGCCATGTTCAAACACTACACTGCACGTCGTGCATTAAATTCCCCACTTTGAATTCATGCTTCCAAACTAACACGCAACGCTGTGGGTACAACACCAATGGCAGTGCTCGTGTTTTGGCTTCGGACATCGTGTCGGATGTTTCGGCAAACACCACAGCTGAGTGTTTCCGATTGTGTCCGTTTGCGGAAAACACGCGTTATTTATTTATTTTATTTCTAACCGTGTCGTGCTTGTTAAACTCAATCAACTTATGCGCCCGTCACCCAACAGCCAAGAAAACAAATCTATAAGTCAAATTATCAAATTTTTAAAATCATCATACTGGGTGTAAGTTGAGAGTTTTCTTATGATTGTAACCACTCGGCTCGGGTATTTTTCCAAAAATCAATCACGGTGTCAAAAGCAAAACACGAGCTTGTTCACTCGTGTCGCGTCCATTGCGTTGCGGGTTCATCTATAAGCACGATACTAAAGTGGTAAATTACAGCCACATGGTGGTGTGTGTGCAGTCAAGTTCGGCTCTCGTGCAGAACGGTCTGATGTTTTTACCAAGGCTGCCACAGACTATTTGATTGTTGAATTTGCAATTCGTAAATTTCCAAGGGACAACATTGGAATGGCCAATTTTAGGTTGATAAATTTTCATACGACTTTTCGATGTATCGAGGATCAATTTTTGATTGGTCAGTTTACGATTGGTCAATATTCGTTTCGTCAATTCCCGATTGGGAGAATTTTTGAGTGTCTACTTTTGATTGGTGGATTTGCAAACAAAAAATTCGATTGGTTACCTTCGAATGGTGAATTTTTGATTCACCATTTGCTCAATTTTTTATTGAAAATGCATAAGAAATTTCAATTGATCAACTCGAACATGTAAATTTAAGATTTTCGATTGCAGAATTTTTTATTTTATAATTCCGATTGGTTAATTTTCAGTAGGTCAATTCTGAATTAGTCAATTTTGAATTGCTTTGTTTTGGATACGTCGATTTCGAATAAGTCCATTTTGAATCAGTCAATATTGTAAAGGTGGATTTTCAATTGCTCAATTTTGAACTGGCCAATTCTCGATTGGGCTATTTTTGGTTGGTAAATTTTCAATTGGTCAATATTTGTATGGTCAATTTATGATTAAAACAATACTTTATTGTTCGATTTCCAACTAGAATTTTCTGGTCAACTTTCAAATAGCCAATTTTGGATTAAACGATTGCTCAATTTTCTTTAGAACCACAGCCAACTAATTTGATTGGCAATAGAAATCGCGATTGGTCAATTTTAAATAATTAAATTATCGATTGGCGACTGTTCGATTGCTGAATCGATCAATTTTCGATGGACAACTTCAAAATGGCCAATTTCAATTGATCAATTTTCAATCGATTGGTCAATATTTGAAGAGCCAATTTTCGATTTGCCAGTTTTTACTCGATCAGTACTCGATAGGTCCATTTTAATTTGATCAGTTTTTGATTAGCTAATATGCGATGGTAAACTAACCATTAAGTAAAATTTAAGATTGGTGAATTTTGGAAGGGTCAACTTTCGAATGGCCAATTTTCGATTCGTCGATTTTCGATTGATCAATTTCCAAGTGGTCAATTTTCGCTCATTCCAACTCGATTGATCAACTTTCGAATTTTCAATTGCTATTTTTTCGATAGATAAACTATAGAGGGTCTCATAGCGTAACGTCAATGAATGCATCGATTTTTCAATCCGAAGGTAAAAATGTCTTCTATTTAAGTGAGAAATTCATTCGACTGTCTTTCAGCATAAGTTTATCACCCACTATACAATCCAAAGCTATAAAATGACAAAGGACAGCCCTCCATGAGGAACTGTGGAAGTGTTTCACAGATAACTAATTTGAGAGGCAAGCATAGCCCTTTAGGGCAGGTAGAACTCAAGTGAGTAGAAGAAGAAGAAGAATATTGGAAAATTCTAGGGTTTTTTGGGGGGGGGGGGGGGGGTTTAAAAAACTTTTTTTTTTTTTGTGGGGGGGGTGGGTGGGGAGGGTGGGGGGGGGGGGGGGGATGCAGATTGACAATCTTCAGCTATGTCAACAATTGAAATATTCATGATGTATCAATTTTCGATTGGTCATTTTTCGATCAATTTCAAATTGGTAAATAATGAAATGTTAATTTTGAATTAATCAATTTTGAATTGGTCAGTTCTGAATAGGTTAGATTTTTTATCTGTAAATTTTCGATTGGTGAGTTTTCAATAAGTCAAATTTTGATCGGTCGATTTTGAAGTATTTGACTTTCGATTGGTCATTTTTCAATTGGTAAATTTTTTAATTTGATTGATAAATTTTTGATGGGTTGATTTTTATCTGACCTTTCTTCATATCATTGGACTACATAAAATTTTCAATAAGACGATTTCTGGTTGGACAATTGTTGATCCAGCGGTTTTCAGGTTAATAATTTTTTAGTCCACTAGAAAAACTGAAAAGGTTAAAAATAATTTTTGATGTTTTCAAAATTGATTAAATGAAGTGTTCATTTAAATTTCACTAGTTTCATAATGACTAATTTTTAATTGGTCAATTTATGAGTGACGAATAGTCGAATGATGAATTATTGATAGCTAAATTTTAGATTTGGAAATTTCGTGGCCAATTTTCAATTCGAAAGTTTCCGATTGGCCATATTTTGATAGTTCAGTTTTTAATTGATTAATTTTACTTTGTCTATTCTCGTTCATTATCAAGGGTTGAATTTTAAGTTTATCAATTTTCGTCATCTTATGAAAAACAGCATAGCTCAATAGATTTAACTATCCAATGTCGGTCTACAATCTACCATCTTTAATAATATTCTGAAACCAACAATTGTAGCAATTAACAGCATTCCAATTTCTACTCACCCAGATCTGTGACGCCATTTTTGAACAGGTTATCTCCTCCCGAGTTGTCGCCGGACTGTTCTTTGCTACCGGTGCTGCTCTTCTCGCTCTGCGTTGGAGAAGTCTGCTGCAGCTGCTGCTGTTGACCGGAGTTCAATTTGCTAGCAATTTGACCTACTCCGCTGCTCTCTCCCGCCGTTCCCGGTGGACTTGCTCCACTTCCGGAAGATCCTCCCCGCACTAGTTGTTCGGCAGGACCATTGTCGTTGCTGCCGCCACTACTGCCCGAACTGGGACCTCCGGTTGTGCTGGTGGAATTGGATTCGGTACTACTGTTGTGGCTACTGCCGTTGTTGTTGTTGTTGCTGTTGCTTCCACTCGTGATAAACGATGAGGCCGGGGCCGATGTGGGCGTTCCAGTTGGTTCGAATGGTTTTGATAATGGTTTCGAATTGTCCAGCGACAGGATAGGCCGGAACGGTCGAACACCGGTGGCCGGAGTCGATGTCTTATCGGCTGTGTCCAGTGAACGGGTTTTCTGAAAGAGACACCAAGAATGATAGCGAAATATGAACACGATCTGAAGCTTGTGCGGTGTGTTGGGATGGGGATTTCATCACAAATAGCTGTGAATTCCTGGAAAATTTTGAACTCTCGCAAAGGTGTCGACTAACGTCATCAATTTGGAAAACAATAAAGCCAGATAAGACCGAAGCATTTCGGAAGACCGAGCAATGCGAAAGCGATGACCACAAAACAACCCAAACGCATTCGAGCAGACCGGCTTGGGTCCGGTTTTGCACAATTGTCTTCACCTGAAACCACAAGCTCCACTGCTCCGCATGGATTATCTAACTTTACTGCATTCGAAATTCATAAACATGCACCACAGGTACAGGTGGAATCATTGTGGGAGTAAAAATAGGTCACCTGCAACAATGATTGCGACTGAGCTTTTGGATGGTGGTTTTTCTTCCGGAACGTTTGTGTTTCCATGGGTTGAAAAAATGAGCTTAGTACGAATCGTGGAATTAGGGTCCAATAATGGTGGGCGATTACCGGAATAGGTGTCCATTTTTCCTACTTTCTGAAATGTTTATTCCGAAACGTTTTTCACAATCAAAAAGTGTTTTTTTTCAGCGTTGGCGTTGTTAGTTGCCTGAAGCTAACTCTCACATAGTTTGGGCATCATTAGGTAAAACGACTACGTGACGGGCCGCTGCTAATCAACGGTAATTTGACTTCATTTGAGTGGAAATAATTGAGCTCTTATCTTGGTTCTTTCGTCTGTCCGCATGATTAATTTTGGTCATTATTGAATAAGATGTTTAAGATTCAAGCCTATCACCCACTTCCCAAACCTTTGAATAATTTCCAAATTCTTGTGATTCTTCAATTAAGGAAAATGGAATCCAAGAATTATGCCACCAGTGTCTGAGCTGAAATATCGAAAAGTTTATGTCTTCTTGTCAAAAGCAAAATGATTCAAAAAGCTTATTAAAATTTACCGTTTCTGTCAAAGTGTGCATTTCAATGAATCCACCTCTCGCCTGAACTCACTATGAAAGACATATTAATGTAATTTGTGATAAACTAACGCTGTCAGCCGAATCATCCAATCAAGGGTCATTATCATGATTTATGTATTTACCGTCTTGGGAATATTCATTGACCAATTATACCGGAGCTAGTTTCGCAAAATCCTGCCGTGAGTACTTTTTCCATGAGCTCCACTTCCGTGGTTCGGAAGTGGCAACTTCCTAAATGAGAGGTCCCATTATGGCCCTTCTCCTTTTTCCCCGATTTTCATCGTACCAGCGAGATTATATTTTTCAAGCACAACCAAAATCCCCACCCCTTCTTCGAACTCGACATAGCGTCATTTTAGAACACTTTCACCATCTCACCCACATAGCTACTGGCTTGATGGTCTGCGTCCGCAATCTGTACGACTATATGTTTTCCCTAGCAATTTCCTACCTGCGATTCGGTTGAACCCTGCCGTCCCCGTCTATCACACCGTTTCGTAGTTGGACGTCATCAGCTGAGATGATTATCTGGGAGACCAAACCCGTAAGGCGAATCTCAGAAAGCAGTGTTCAAGTTACCTCAATTGATGAAATTTACATATAAATTAAACCGTTCCGTTGCTGTCACTACTACAATTCTGATCGTCTCGGGAATGGTGGAAGTATAGAGATGACAGCTGACAGCCTAGACAGTAGAATTGCCGTAGCTGATGTTGCAGCAATCGACGAGCCTTGTGCTAGTAGCTCGTTTTGAACCACAACACGTCTCATTAAACATCAACCAACAAGGCACGGATGTTTTGATTGCGTAACATGAAATCATCGTAGTCGGCGAGAATTTTTCCTCCAGGCAAGGTTTGCTGATGTCAACCTCAGAAGGTAAATAGTTTAATGAAATTTTTCGACTCAAATAGTTGGGAGGAGCAATGCGACTAAATTTTTCGCATTCGTTTTGATTATGAAAGATGAAAACCGGCTATTAGCAGATTGCTCAGTCGATAAGAGCACGGTTTACCAAACCGAAGGTGGTGGGTTCGATGAACAGTCCAGTCGAGGGAATCTTTGCTATCTAATCTAATCTATCTATCTATCTAATCTTTACCATCTCCATCCCAAATTTAACAATATTTCACATTCGAACTAATCGGACACTTGGAAAAGAAAAGTTAGGAAATAGATATCTAGTGTTTTTGTTTCTATTTATTTATTGTCTGGTATGGAGGATAAACTGTAGCTTTAAACTACATGGAAAGGTAACCATAAAATGAGAAGAAAGACTAGCTACCTCCATCCAACCCCAACCACCTCCACCGCCCATCCCGACGGACACGCGCATCCCGCCTACAACGCGCAGACCTCCTCAGCGCCGTGTACCAATACTCGACAGTCGATATTAGTACACGACACTGAAGAAGCCCGCACACTGCAGACGAAACACGCGCATCCGTCAAGACAAGCAATAAAGGTAGCTGGGATCAAACGGAAATCACCAATCCCTCCTCTCATTCTCTAGTTACAGGTATTCCACTAAAAAGCTCACACTTTCCAGGATTCATACATGGAAAGGTTTATTCTATTGCTTCCAATGGTGTTCCCTAAGCGGGCCCTCCGCGTCCTATCTCTAATATACATGCTTGTCATCGTCAGTCTCAAGTAACACTTTTCTGTGACTATGTGCTTCATTTCGAACAGTCAGATAATTACCCTGATCAAAACATTCACCCCTTTCGAAAATGTTGCAATTACATTTAGTTATTATACCATGAGCAAACAGGTATTTCGGTTATTCATTCCATAAAAAAATGGATGAGTAACAACATAAGTTGTCAATAAAATGAAAAGTGTACTTTTAGTCGTTTCCTTAGATTGATAGTAAGAAGTCTAAGAGTGAATTGCGGCATAGCCCGCTAGTATCACATCTGATGTTAATGCCTTTATATAAACGTTCTACGACGTGGCAGTGAAATAAATGATAAGAAAATGTGATACTTTCACTACTGGTCAAATTCTTGGTCTCACATGCATGTTTATAGCATGAGATAAGCCCTCTCACCGTCGACAAGGTGACAAATTTGGACCTACGAGAGGGAAGCTTCTTGAGTGAACAGCAAATCAAATTTCAATTCACATTGACAGACAAGCGAACGAACTTTTTCATCAAACAATTGATGAACAGTTTGCCAAACATTTCACGTATATTTTTTTTAAATTTGGAATTGAAAAACAACAAGAACTGAAAGGAAAGCAACAAATTGAGTGCTTACCAAAGTGAGGAAATGATAAATATCGATGTCTTATTCTACATAGCATATGATAGTTAAGTCCGATAGAGAACCTCTCGAGCCGGGCCGTTCTTGCCTTTTCTGTGACAATTATGCATGTCAAATATTCGTGATCTATCTCAATCAAACATTTACCTCTTCATTCAATCTTTCAATTGCAAGCTATATTTCCAAATTACCGTGATGTGCAAAACATTGAAGGTTTGGTGAATATATCTCCGTGTCACAAGCACTAATCGTGTTATATGTTTTCAAAGCCTCTTTCCATTCCCTTCGAATGGTAATGGAATGTAGAACAGATTATGTCCAACGGTTTACCAGAGCAGACATGTTTTGGTGTGGAATTGTTCAGTGACAGAGATGGACGTGCATGTACATAGTTTAATCAGCTATCAAATTAAACGCGTTGATGTAGTTAACTATCAGCTCCATAAATAGTTTCTGCTCGTGACAACTGAACAGGAGCTAACGCAATTTCGAAAATTTTCCTCTGAGTGTAATAACGAGGTTATACAGTTTTCAGAGTGCGAGTGTCATATCTGACAACCAGGACCAAACTCCGAATCATCTCATTATGTCATCGAGCATGGAGCTAATGATGAACGAAGCATATTTGCGTGAGAAGGTTGGTAATCTAATGTAAAGCTGAAATTCGTAGATGGCGCTCGCTCAAAATGGTAATAAACCCATTTCAAGCAAATTTATTGTACTTCACCTCTGAAAAAAAAACACTTTAACGAGCGTATTAGAAGAATTATTGTCATTGGAAAACAAGGAATGTTTAAACCTCTCCTAGCTTCACATGTCCATTTATTAAAAATAAAAAATAAAAAACAGAACAGAACACTTGTTTCAACTATCTCTTGTGAACGTAAGCGAAGGAATCTGCTCGCGTTACCAAGTGATAGTTTGAAAAACCTTTCTCCTTTTTTATTTTGTATTATGTAAGAGTGAATAAGCGAAGTGTAGGTTCAAATTTTTCTAGTTTTCCAATTAAATTTATGGTTTACAAAGGAAAGAAAATGGTTGATAACAATAATGCTAAAGAATTCTATCCAATTTGAAGAAAAGCAGATCGTAATCATCCAATTGAATTTCGTATATTTTCAATATATAACCTCACTCACCAATTGTGAATCTGAAATCTATTTTTAACTATCCATTATTTCCAACAAAGTCGTTACATTGTATGCTCACGTAACTGTAAGGATACCCTACTGTGTATTAAAATTTAAATGACAGTGACATAATGCAGATCTAGTATTCATGGAAAGGATATCTCCATGCATGTAAAGGGTGTCCACGATGAAATTGCCACACACAAAATTGATTCGCAAAATTCGAGTTTTCATCCGATTGCCATCAAATTTTCAGGGATTGAGAAATAACTATTAAACTTCATTTTACCATTTTACTCGTATTTTATTTACAGTCCATACGCAAATGCCCGCACCTTGGCCTTAACCCCGGCCATAAGATTCTGCACAACCTGTGAATCAACCGTTTTTTTGCATGTAAACCCATACTTTCTTCAGTTCCTCGACTGTCTTCACTACCTTAGGTCGTTTAAGAAGGTGCTGCTTCATAATCGCCCAGTACTTCTCGATGGGGCGGAGCTCCGGAGTGTTGGGAAGGTTGAACATTTTCGGCACGAAATTGACCTTATTGTCCGCATACCACTTCAGCACGTCCTTGGAGTAGTAGCATGAGGCCAAATCCGGCCAGAAGATTGTTGGGACGTTGTGGGCCTTCAGGAGAGGAAGCAGCCGCTTCTGGAGGCACTCTTTTATGTACACCTGTCCGTTCATCGTGTCCTGGGTCACGAAAGGTGCACTCCGCTTCCCGCACGTGCAGATGGCTTGCCAAACCAGGAATTTCTTCGCAAATTTGGACATCTTCTGAGTGCGGACATGCTCCGGAACGCTGAACTTATCCTTGGCCGTGAAAAACAGGTTGCCGGGGATCTGTTTGAAGTCGGCCTTCACATATGTTTCGTCGTCCATGATGCAGCATTCTACTTTCGTCAGCATGTTGAGGTACAACTTCCTGGCACGGGTTTTGGCGGACTTGTTCTGCTTCTCGTCGCGATTAGGGGCCTTTTGTACCTTGAACGTTCGAAGCCCAGCCTTAGTTTTGGCCTTCTGGACAAAACTTCGGCTTAGGTGTAGCTTCTTAGCCACATCCCGAACGGAGGCGTTCGGATTTCGGTTGAAGGCCCCAACTACGCGGTTGTGATTTTTGGTGTTGTACGGAATACTTTTTCCTTCACTTCTGGGCTTCCGATCGGTGGTCAACCGTTCCTCGAACCGCTTAATCACTCGCGACACCGTGGAATTCGCGATTCCCAACGTTTTAGCGATGGAACGATGCGAGAGATCCTTGTTCTCGTGATGAATGCGCAAGATTTTATCACGCACGAGCTGTTCTTTCGACTCCATTTCCGCGAGTTTTGATCACAGGACTTTAAAACTTGCAGGATATAAATAATGCACTATGAACTAAATCCACCCAAATTTTGATTAAATTCTACCCAACGGTTAAAAAGTTAGAGCAATTTCATAGTGTGGCAATTTCATCGTGGACACCCTTTACCATACCGAAAAGTGAAGCAGTTTTGCAGCTTCGATCATCGAAACATGACGAGATCATCGTGAATGAAAGATTTGGGTACCGGCTCGTCGAATTCCGAAGTGTTTTCGCTGACTTGGCCAATTTCGTAGTGTGTAAAAAGTGCGGCTCTGATATGAGATTCCAAGAAATTGGTATCCACGGCCTGGGGTTTAAAATCTCAGTGTGCTGTGCGACTTGGGATCCGCAGTACATAAAATCCAGTCCGTTGATTAATAGCCTCGCTTTCGACTTAAATCGTCGTAGCATCTTCGCCCTGAGGTTACTCGGAATTGGATACAACGAGCTAGCAAAATTTTGCACTTTTATGTACCTGCCGTGCCGGCGTCGGTGGTGTAGTGGTAAGCGTGACTGCTACTTCAATCCCAGTCGACGTCGGTGATTTTTCTGAGGCGAAAAAATCTGGTCACGCTTTCCTTCGGAAGGGAAGTAAAGCCGTTGGTCCCGGCTCATATTCATGAGTCGATAGGTAGGGTCCAGGTGGTGGAGTCGTCTTCCTGGCGTCGGTGATTGTCACCATGTGAGGAAATAGGCCGACGGAAAGTAAAAACAAATGTGCCTGCCGAACCTTATTGTGAAGACCGCGTACTACAAAGTCATTAACGCCTTGCATACAGCCTCCACATCCATACGAGATATCATCTCGAAGAAAGCAGCGCTGAGAGAGAAGGAGCTATCTGAGGAGGACAACGGCTTCAGCGAGTTGACGGTTTCCGTTGACAGTTCTTGAAAGAGGGGAGTATTTTCGTCTCTACTGGTTTCTACACTTATCGGTTGGCGAACCGGACAGGTTTTTGACCTGTACATAAAGTATAAAGTCAGTAAAGCATGCGGTCAGTTGAAAGGAAAGAAAGGCACCGATGAATTTGAAGAATGGTACGAAAATCACAAGAGCAGCTGGCAACGAAACCATGAGCGAGCTTTTGGAAAGATGGGAAAGTAGATTCGATCAGTGAAATGTTTCGTAGATCGTTCAATTTGCGAGGTGTAAAATATAGTCAGTATATCGGAGACGGTGATACTAAACCTTCAAGGGGATCCTCGTTTAATAGCCATACGAGGACTTGGTCGTGCGCAAATAGGAGTGCGTCGATCATGTACAAAAGTGAATGGGAAGCTGACTAAAGGGCGATACGGTCAAAATTTGGTCAATATCAACTTGACGTATTTCTTTCAATTTTGCATTTAAAAAACCTGAACACCCCTCATTTTGAAGGTGTGTGTGTGTAGAATGTTGCTCCTATTTTGATTTTGGAATTCACTCTTCAGTTGTCAAAATGCCGTCCAAGCAAGAAGAGCAGCGTATCAAAATTTTGCTCGCGCATCGCGAAAATCCGAGCTACTCGCACGCAAAGTTGGCAAAATCGCTAAAAGTTGCCAAATCAACCGTTACAAATGTAATTAAAGTGTTTGGGGAACGTTTGACGACAGCCAGGAAGTCTGGATCGGGGGGAAATCGAAAACCGGAAGCCGCTGAGACGACAAAGAGAGTTGCCGGTAGTTTCAAGCGAAACCCTAACCTATCTCTCTGAGATGCCGCAAATAAGCTGGGTGTATCGTCTACAACCGTGCATCGAGCCAAAAAACGAGCCGGACTATCGACTTACAAGAAGGTAGTGACTCCAAATCGCGATGATAAACAAAATACGACGGCCAAAGCGCGATCCCGGAGGCTGTACACGACGATGCTGACGAAGTTTGACTGCGTGGTAATGGACGAGAACCTGTAAGGATAAAAATCCACCCAACTTTTGATTAAATTCTACCCAACGGTTAAAAAGTTAGAGCAATTTCATAGTGTGGCAATTTCATCGTGGACACCCTTTACCATACCGAAAAGTGAAGCAGTTTTGCAGCTTCGATCATCGAAACATGACGAGATCATCGTGAATGAAAGATTTGGGTACCGGCTCGTCGAATTCCGAAGTGTTTTCGCTGACTTGGCCAATTTCGTAGTGTGTAAAAAGTGCGGCTCTGATATGAGATTCCAAGAAATTGGTATCCACGGCCTGGGGTTTAAAATCTCAGTGTGCTGTGCGACTTGGGATCCGCAGTACATAAAATCCAGTCCGTTGATTTATAGCCTCGCTTTCGACTTAAATCGTCGTATCATCTTCGCCCTGAGGTTACTCGGAATTGGATACAACGAGCTAGCAAAATTTTGCACTTTTATGTACCTGCCGTGCCGGCGTCGGTGGTGTAGTGGTAAGCGTGACTGCTACTTCAATCCCAGTCGACGTCGGTGATTTTTCTGAGGCGAAAAAATCTGGTCACGCTTTCCTTCGGAAGGGAAGTAAAGCCGTTGGTCCCGGCTCATATTCATGAGTCGATAAGTAGGGTCCAGGTGGTGGAGTCGTCTTCCTGGCGTCGGTGATTGTCACCATGTGAGGAAATAGGCCGACGGAAAGTAAAAACAAATGTGCCTGCCGAACCTTATTGTGAAGACCGCGTACTACAAAGTCATTAACGCCTTGCATACAGCCTCCACATCCATACGAGATATCATCTCGAAGAAAGCAGCGCTGAGAGAGAAGGAGCTATCTGAGGAGGACAACGGCTTCAGCGAGTTGACGGTTTCCGTTGACAGTTCTTGAAAGAGGGGAGTATTTTCGTCTCTACTGGTTTCTACACTTATCGGTTGGCGAACCGGACAGGTTTTTGACCTGTACATAAAGTATAAAGTCAGTAAAGCATGCGGTCAGTTGAAAGGAAAGAAAGGCACCGATGAATTTGAAGAATGGTACGAAAATCACAAGAGCAGCTGGCAACGAAACCATGAGCGAGCTTCTGGAAAGATGGGAAAGTGGATTCGATCAGTGAAATGTTTCGTAGATCGTTCAATTTGCGAGGTGTAAAATATAGTCAGTATATCGGAGACGGTGATACTAAACCTTCAAGGGGATCCTCGTTTAATAGCCATACGAGGACTTGGTCGTGCGCAAATAGGAGTGCGTCGATCATGTACAAAAGTGAATGGGAAGCTGACTAAAGGGCGATACGGTCAAAATTTGGTCAATATCAACTTGACGTATTTCTTTCAATTTTGCATTTAAAAAACCTGAACACCCCTCATTTTGAAGGTGTGTGTGTGTAGAATGTTGCTCCTATTTTGATTTTGGAATTCACTCTTCAGTTGTCAAAATGCCGTCCAAGCAAGAAGAGCAGCGTATCAAAATTTTGCTCGCGCATCGCGAAAATCCGAGCTACTCGCACGCAAAGTTGGCAAAATCGCTAAAAGTTGCCAAATCAACCGTTACAAATGTAATTAAAGTGTTTGGGGAACGTTTGACGACAGCCAGGAAGTCTGGATCGGGGGGAAATCGAAAACCGGAAGCCGCTGAGACGACAAAGAGAGTTGCCGGTAGTTTCAAGCGAAACCCTAACCTATCTCTCTGAGATGCCGCAAATAAGCTGGGTGTATCGTCTACAACCGTGCATCGAGCCAAAAACGAGCCGGACTATCGACTTACAAGAAGGTAGTGACTCCAAATCGCGATGATAAACAAAATACGACGGCCAAAGCGCGATCCCGGAGGCTGTACACGACGATGCTGACGAAGTTTGACTGCGTGGTAATGGACGACGAAACCTACGTCAAAGCCGACTACAAGCAGCTTCCGGGACAGGAGTTTTATACGGCAAAAGGAAGGGGAAAGGTAGCAGATATTTTCAAGCACACGGAACTGTCAAAGTTCGCAAAGAAATATCTGGTTTGGCAAGCCATCTGTACCTGTGGGTTGAAAAGCAGCATTTTCATAGCTTCCGGGAGTGTAACCAAAAAATTTAAAATTGAAAAATTTCAGTCATTCGGGATCTCGGGGTCCTTCCTTAGTTCAGTCGGTAAAGGCACAGCTACAAAGCAACACCATGCTGAAGGTGGCTGGGTTCGATTCCAGGTCTGGTCTAGGTATTTTTCGTAAAGGAAAATTTCTCGAATCCCTGGGCATAGCGTATGATTGTACTTGCCACACAATCATACTAATGCGAAAATGGTACTTGGCATCGAAAACACTCAATTTATAACTGTGGAAGTGCATTTAGAACACTAAGTTGAGGGCAAGCAATAAGTTAATTGTGAAAGCAAAAAGCAAAATGCTGAAGAAAAAAAAAAGGTCATTCAGGATCATTCAGACTTGATAAATTAAACATTGCCAAGTATTATGCGAAGCGGGAAAAAAGGATCGTCATAACAATTTACAACGCCCAGCAGCTTGTTTTCATGCAACTATCACGGCACATTTCGAATCAAGATTTAGTGAATAACCATCGCAACATCTTGACAAATTTGTGCATTGATTTTCATTTAAAGCTGCGACTGGAACAAAAACAACAAAAATGTGGTAAAGCAAAGCACACACTCCGCAAAAAGCTTATTAATTTGATTCTTTTCCGGGGTGAAAGCGATTTACCTTAACAGTCATAAACGTTGTTTACCGTGAAGAAATATATCATAAGATAAAATAAATGCAATAATGAAAAATCTATTAAAAAGAATGAAATTATAATCTATGCTTAAAAAAAATACATGAAGGAACTCGATTCTGTCGAAATCCAGAAAACCTACTAGCGAAAATCGATCATTCTGATGCATGATAACGGGCATCGGAGATATTACGATGAATGGCGCATCACTTTGTGAATCCAGTGAAATACCTCTTCCTTAAGGTATCTCATATAGTTCTCAAGACAAATCGGTTTTGGGAAGTAGATTTTCCAGATTATGACTGGTACGAGTTTATCTTGTTTATAAATACCTAGTTCGAAAAAGAACGAATGGTGAATGAAAAATCGTTGACATGACTTAATTTGTTACATGGAATATCTATGATGACGTTACATTTTACAAAAAATATAATCGGCTCTACACAAAGAACTTTAAATTAATGGTTTGGCAAACAATCTAATAATCGATTTTACCTTCCAAAAGTTATTTCACTTCAAGAAATATTCAAACGGCTAATAAACAAATGTTCAATCATTGTGGACTTCATAATTTGAACGATCCCTTGAAACTCTTGCGCAATTGATAATTGACCGCTCTCCTTAGGAAACGCTAATCGGCTCCCTCTTCCCATTTGAAACACGTTTTATATGAAGCAATTCCAAATTTTGTACCGATTGTCACATTTAATACCCCTCCCTCCCTTCAGTGCGTGATGTAATTTATGTACAACACACTTTTATGTTTCCACTGGTTCCAAGTTCACTGCAAGCGTAAAATGTAACAAAATTTGCACTAACATTTTTATCGCACACAATATCTGCATTCCGACCTTTTTAGAGGATACGCTAGATTTTTTCGGCTCGACACGTTTGACAGTACCACCGGACCAATTTTTTGAGTTTCAGTGACAATGTACTAGAAGTGTCAATATGTTCCCGGGTTGTTTGCTTCTGACCAGCAAATGGCCGTTTTCTACATTGCACTGGTTTTTTTTTTCTTCTCTCTCCACACTATAATAAATAAAACCCCGGGTGGGGGGTTTTTTTCTTTTAATTTTTTGGGGGGGGGGGAAAAATATTTTTTTTTGGGGGGAAAAAAAAAAAAAAGGGACCGGTGTTGTAATTTTTGTTTTGTACTGGATCTATTTTGCATCATTTTAAATTTGGTATATGTTTTGATCTATTCTTGCAGCAATTTGAAACAAGGGAAATACCTTTCCAAAACACTTCACGCTGCTAGATAATACCAATTATTGAGTAAAATTTCAGCTTTTACTAAACAATAACTCAATTTTATTGAGTTTATACTGAGGTAAATTTGTGAGCCGAAAAGTAACCATGTTTGCTGCGTGTGATGCTGGCGGCGGACAAAAAGTTGTGCTGCTCGCCTCGGATGCTAATAATTACCTCAAGTTGCTCCTGGTGCTAGTGAATTACCTTTTCGTTTCATTCCTAAATAACGAATGCTTGTCTTAGTTTTTTTTTATAGCCACTGCATTTTCCGGAAAACACTGACTAGATCGAAATGCGGAGGTCCCGTGATTCCAAATAGTATTTCGATTGCTCGGAAATGAAAAGTGATGAAGTTTTCAAAGTAGGTTTATTGATAGATTGGTCATGATAAGCACTTGCAAAAAACTCATATAGATAAATTTTGGAGAAGCCTCTAGTTGACCCTGATTATCGCATAATGTCAAGGAACACCTCCCTTGGCATGCGGAAACGTAGAAAGTGCTTCTCGTTGTAGGTTTGCGTGTCACTAAAGTAGTCCTGGAACAGCTTCTGATGACCGGAACGGAAATCACGGTCGACGTTGGGGCGTCATCCAGGATGTGACCCTCTCCGTTTTGACTCTCGTTTATTCGCTGCCAAACTATAAATCAGCATTATCTAATATCGTTTTAATGAAATGCTTGCATTCACACATTCACCTTCAGCCAACACTACTGTCATTAAAAATTCTTTGGTCAAACCAATCAATGGCAGAATGTTTATGAAAAATCTGCGATCTGTGAAAAAAAACTTCTGATCTCTGATGTTGAATGATCGACAGGATGACAGGTGTTGGCGGGTTCAACAACAAGAAATACAACACCGGTACGGGGAACGCAAAGTTGGTCTATTTTAGCTAGTTCTATTCAAGTTTTGCTGATGCAAATCAGGTATACAGTTGATCTAAAAATAGACCGCCGCTGAAGATGCCCTTAGCTGATAGTAACTCTTCCTCCGGGTGCGGGAGCGAAGCACAAAAAACGAAAAAACGGGGAAAAACTACCGGCCATCACAAATTTCGGGAGGGAATCGATTATATTCACTACATCTTACACAAAACACGCGGAGATTTGATGATTTCACGGTTCGTTTAGGTTGAATTACGAATATATTTTGACGTAGACTACGTCTTACGGGAAGGGTAGGGTGTCAATTGAAAATCTAAAAATCAGCGACCGTCACGAAATATCGTTACAAATTGAACGCTAATAACTTAATAAATGCTCAATAGATTTTCAAGATGTTTACATCAATCGATTGAAAATTTTCCCGCGTATCAATTCAACTATCAAACATTATCCGTTAACAATTTTAAGCTATTGAAAATAACCAAAATATGAGGTGATGTCTTATAATGCCGATGCACTCAATTTTACTATCACAGATTTCAAATGTAAGCAAGGGAGGTCTCATATGCAGCAGTGAACGATATAAAACCGGTATACCTTCGCAAATTTTCTCATTCGTGCTGCAGTACTGAAGCTGTGCGGAGCATCGAGCCAGTATGGATTAGCAGCTGGCGCCGGGCGATAGCATGTACCCTGGAGGGTGCACTAGCTTCATTCAGCGGAGTGGCAAGACGCCAATTTGGCAGCTGGCTGTGGCAAGCACCATAGAAAGTGCATTGGCAACCTACCAATTGGTCAGGTAGCTGATTGCACTGCAGTCTGTTGTTACCAAGTCGTTGGTTAGGCAACCGTTGCTAGACAGCCATACATTATGCTGTGGTGTGCTAGGCAGTCGGTTGCTTGGGCAAATAATGTCGTTGCCGGTGGGTGCTACCACTAGGAGCGAAATAAGGTGATTGTGTGTGTGTGATATTTGGTAGATAATGTCTACCGGTGGGTGCAACCACGAGGAGCGAAATAAGGTGCTTATGTGTGTGTGTGATATTTGGTAGACATCTTTTGGTAAGGCGCAGAGAGGGTTTTAATTCAAATGCGGACGACTTCAAATCCGTCCTTTTCAGGACGACCAATTTAATTTTGAGAGAGTTTGTTTGATTTGAATGTTTGGTTCTTACCGATTGGCTGACAGCGGTGGCTAAAACAATATTAGTTTTCTCTTTGTTGCATACCTTGAGCATTTTGTACAATTTACAAATGGCTACCGTCACGAAAAATTGAAACACCGGACGCTAAGAATTCGATTGTTTCTTGATTGATTTATTTTTGAGACTGCTCTAATCAAGAAATTTATACGATTGCCATTCTATTTACTTAGGTATATACAATTTTACAAACAAAAGATTAATATATTTCGCATACATATTCATCAATCGGTGTATGAACATTTTAAAGCATGTTGCGTTCTGGCATGTTTGAAGAAATTCGCTATCACGGACAATGTTTTGATTCTCGAACATGCACATTTCAATGAGTACTGTTATGAATAGTTATTCTGTTGTGTTAACGATTCGCGTTGAATAGTTTTACTTCTAGGAATAAATAAGTTTTGAGAAACTGTGAAAGGGTGAATAAGTGCAATGCCTATTCGTTTTGATGCCAACCGTTTGCGCAAATTTCGGAAGCGCGTTAAGATCGAACATTCGAAAAATCCTCCGAATTGACCATGTACCGATGCCGAGCGAACTCGAGGTTATCGGGCGAAACTGGAAGCAACCAGAGGTAATGCGTTGCTAACTACTGGTCGGAAGGCCAGAGAAGGGCCGAGGTGGGAAATAAAATCAAGTGGTCAACCAACTTGACAAAGTGCAAATGCTTTCTAAAGAATGTACAATAGATTTTTGCTAACATACTTACTATCAAATGCTGGTCTAACGATCTTTAAGGACAAACATCAACGCTATTTTGATCAGACTAGGCCTTACGGTAAGGGTAGCGGTCAAACCCACATTTAAAAATAACTGAAACAGTGTGAACTCTTAAAGCTTTATCATTTATCGATAGATTTTCGAGATTACGCGAAATGGATAATGGTCTCCAGCTGGTCGATCATATCAACACAATCACTACAGGCAGCACAGTTGTTGCCCTTTCATCATACTAACATTCAAACCAAACATCCCTTTCCACGGCTGCCAAATAATTTCTAAGAAGCGAATCATAGCATGTTCTAACATACTTTCTCACTTATTTATGCTAACCCAACGTCCCATTAGAACAGTACACTAAGAAACTAATCAAACGGGTTTACGTAGTCTACGTCAACCGGTCGTGTGTTAAACACAACCACACTGATTTTTTTTATTTTATTTTTACGAAAAGGAGGAAAAAAAAAAAACACGTGTTTCCAAACGGGTTGGGGGTTTCGACCGTGGGGGCGTTTTTTTTTTTCTTTAAATGAGGTTTTTAAAAAAATTTTTTTTTTTAATTTTAACTTTTTTATTTCTCATTTTGAGAAGAAGTGATCTTCATAAAAAAATTTCAATACAACTTATCATTCAAAAGTTAGGGGTTATTTTAACTAAAAACAAGCGTTTTTTCGTTTAGGCGAGAATCGGCCAGAAAACCATCAAATTCTTGTTTTAATCAAGGAACATAATGCTATATAGATGAGCCCGGGTTCTCCTGGGGCACACAAGCAGGAAATGCCAATAATCGGACATGTTTTTCGAACAATCATATATACCCAAACATTTAGTTCAGCAAAAACATGCATCATAACTTTTTTTACACTTCGTCCAAGGATTATTTTCTCCTTACAATTGAAACTAAAAAGTTAGAATAAAAAACAAATTTTTAAGAGATACCCTTATCTAAGCCAACAAAAAGCTCCAAACTAAAGCAGTCGCAAGCGCTGGACATTGTGAATGGACAGCCTGTAGCTTAGCGGAACTACGAAACCAACATCAGAAGATGGGCAACTTTTTCAGGTACAACTACGTACAAGACACCATGACTCGGAAACGTAATCTATAGGATATGTGCATCTGGGGCTGTCTTCAAAAACTATTCACAGCGGCAAGGAAATTGTTGAAATTGCTTCAAATTTGACGGCCTGCAATTTCAACGAGGGACTGAACGGAATTCTCAAAGTAATGAGAGTGCTGCAGCTGGACATCGGGACGACCTGTCATTCCTTCTGTGCGAAGGCCGCCAGCGAGCCAAACACGATCGAGCCAAATTCGCGATCGCCGCGCTGAAGCGAAGTTGGGATTTTTTAAAAAAATTTATGGCAAAGCAGACTGAAGGTATGTAGACACATTTGATAAAAAACTGGACTCAAAACTTCAACGAGATTATCTCGAAACCATGTTTTCAAAGTTGGCCGGACATCATAATTTCAAGAACGGTTTGTCCGATATGACCGCGGTTTCAATTTTTGAATATTGTATAATTGTCATCGTATCTAGTCGTTTTTCCTTATTTTGATAAAAAGACTGTTCGGTGCAAGCGTTTAAATCCATTTTTGCGTCCGAAATCCTGATTTATTTCCAAACGTTGTCAATTTTTCATTTTCTAACATAATCAAAAAATCCTTTTTTTTTTTTTTTGATTATCCAGATTTTTAGCCTTGGGCTGGTTCATCTCCCATCGTAGTAGTTACTCAAATTCCCTTTTTGGGTATTTTCGTAACTTGTTCGGAGGTGAGATTTGAACTCGTGACTTTGGCGTGAGAGGTATGGATGTTAACCAGTACGCCGGGGTCGCCCCCCCAAAAAATCCTACGTACGATGACAGGAAGTTTGTCAGAGATTTATGGAAAAATATCGATTTTGTTCTAGCTCCAACGGTGCGGCCTCTTTGATGTCCGCTGATGAGCAGATTGCCGTCGGAGGTGCTACGCTGCACCTGGATTTGCGGCCGAAGGAGTTGCTCAATGGAATTCCACGAAGCTCTTGCTTCATGAGTAAATCAAAATGAACCTAACTGCCGAAGTCGGAGGAGCAAACACGATTGGGAATATTCGGCAAAGGGCTGACATCCTGTGTTATGTACAAATGGTACAAAGTCATGAAGCGAGTTTGAGGATTCAACTCAAGGAGCTCCTCAAAATTTTCGATTACCCGAGGGTTCATGACTTCACACCTGGTGAGGAGCCGGAGAGATAATTCTGTAAACTGATCCGAGAGTGGCAACATGCCAGCCAGCACTTCAAGACTCATTGTATGAGTCGAGTGCATGCAACCTAACGCGATACGAAGACACCGATACTGTATACGTTCCAGTTTAATGAAGTGCGACCGAGCCGCTGACTGAAAACAAAAACTACCGTATTCGATAACCGACAACATCGGTGTCCGGTACAACTATAAACTTATAGAAATGATCCATAGCAAATCAACTTTGTGCACTAAACATATGGGTATGATCCATAAATTATGCCTGCATTTTTGAGTTTTGGTCACTATTTTTTCTAAAACCATCCATAAACATTGGGAAATTGATCCCTTACATTCCCGTTAGACTGGTGAACATTTTGAAATGCTCTCCCCTATGCTTAAACGATTTCAAATCGTGTCCTGAACAATATCTTGAAATTTGAGCACCTTTGATAAGAAACCAACACAAGTTAGAATTGCTTATTACGAAATTGCGTCACTATGGAGAAAGCACCCTTCTTTCAAATTTTCTCAACTACAGTTTTGCCAAACATTGGTTTTCAGACAAACGTCCGATTAGAATGTGCTCAATCAATTCATCAGAGATTGATAATCTTTTGGCATGATCAAACAGCTGCTCAGTCAGACACACTATATTGTACAATGTGACATAGTACCCACGATTTGTTGTGCTCTACTCCAAGTGCTAGAAGTAGCATTGTTGCCTGCTGAGCAGTTGAGGGTTGAAGAACTAAGGCAGTAGAAAGCGGTCAATAATTCCCATATCGTCTTCAAGCAATCGACTGATTCAAGCATTTGCCCGGTAAAATGCAAACGGAGGATATTTTTTGTAGTTAGGTCGATTAAAGGTTAGGTTTAAAAAAAAAAATGAAATAACAGATGAATCAAGTCTTAAATTTGACCTGTACTTCTTAACGTGCACGAATGCTCTTTACCAAATTTATTGGGAAACATGTGACGTAGCTGGGTCGTAAAAGAACCTGAGATCGCAAAAGTAAGTCAGCTTTCTCCAAAGTGATCCTTTTTTTACCGCAATATTTAAACGCAGTGAAAAATGGATTTCCCCGTAGCCAAAAAAAAACCCCTAAATTGGAATAATCCCAGCATAATTTATGGATCATACATATTAATTTAAATGCACAAAATTGATTTTCTATGGACCATATTAAGAAGCTTGTGGTTGATTTTTCAAACCTATTATGGATAATTGGCTATTAATTTATGGAATATTTTCAATAATGTATTCATTATGCGCATAAAGCTTAGTTCACAAACGTTACATTCTAACGATTTTGCAAGTTTATGGAATTTTGCAAGTTTATGGAATGAAATTGAACCGTTTATAGAACATTTGCATTGCATTGCATTGAAAAATTGTACAATTTTATCGGTCATACCCTAGATATATAACGGTTCATTCTTGACATTTTATTGCTAAAATGTATATAAAGTATTGATCACATTGCTGTATTTTATGGGTCATTTTCATTTTTTTTATAAATTTTCATCAGAGCCTTATGGGTCATAAATACGTTTTTTTTTGTGGAACGAATTTCATTTTTTTATGGATAATTTCTTCAGTTTAAAGGTGCAAACTTAGGGCTGCCTATAATATCCGCTAAACAAACTCGTTGTGAATATATTCAGAGGAAAATCGATTTGCATCAAAACAACAGCAAATAGTTATGGAAAATTTTGAAATATATGTTAAAACCTAGAAATTGCAAACCGGCACATTATAACAGTCAGAGCACATCAAAGCGTGTAGATTTAATGATTATTTCGCCGATAGTTTTTTATTAATCAATCAATCCATTGATCTAGTAGATGAGCCAGAAGAAATAAAACAGCCGATTAATGTTAGTTGTAGTTTTGAAAGTTTTTACCCAATATCGTTAGAGGACCTTAAATCTATTTGCTTTTCTTTGAACAAAATGGCTGGAGTAGATATCGTGAATGCAAGAGTAGTAAAAGATTGCTTTAATGTCATCGGAAACAACCTGCTGGACCTAATTAATGAATTGCTGCAAACTGGGCACGTGCCGCAAGTTTGAAAAGAATCTTTAGTTATTCTCATTCAAAAAGTTGCTGGAACGATTAAAGCCGAAGAGTTTCGTCCCATAAACATGTTGCACACACTAGAAAAAAAAAATTAGAACTTGTTAAAATAAGGCCAGCTATTAACGGATTTGAATAGTAATAATTTGAATGCGCCAGAACAATCGAGAAATTGCGAAGGCCATTCTTGTGAAACAGCGTTGAATTTAGTGTTAGCAAAATGGAAAGAAAGCATAGAGCGTAAAGATACGATTGTTGCTATTTTTTTGGATCTGAAACGCGCTTTTGAAACGATTTTTCGGCCCTTGTTGTTTGAAACACTCAGGCGCTTTGGATTTTCAGGTTCTGCATATTCGAAAGTTCAAAGGTTCGAAAGTTATTTGTCTGACAGAACTCAACGGATTGCTTTTAATAATTCTGTTTCGAGCCATGTGGAGAACAGCAAGGAGTGTATGAGGGCCCATTTTATTTATTTTATATAAAGGGTGTTCCTATAAAAATTTGGTCAAACAGTAATGTGTGTGAGTCGATCAAAGTTTTGATTAATAAGTCAAATTCTTTTTCTTTTTCAAGTTCAGTTTATACAGAATACAGGAGAAAAATTCAGCTAAACTTCCTTTTTACCAAATGCGAATTGCCGGGTCTTTCGTTTAACACCTGCCATAAGATTTTGTACAATCTCCTTGTCCACTTTATTCGCCGCAGAACGCCAGTTTGCCTTGAACTGTTTCTCGCTCACAACAGATTTTTGAGTCTTCTTAAGGTTCCGCTTGACGATGGCCCAATATTGTTCGATTGGGCGGAGCTCTGGCGTGTTGGGAGGGTTTTTGTCCTTGGGCACCACTTGAACGTTGTTGGCAGCATACC
Source organism: Aedes koreicus (assembly GCA_024533555.2). Taxonomy (NCBI): domain Eukaryota; kingdom Metazoa; phylum Arthropoda; class Insecta; order Diptera; family Culicidae; genus Aedes; species Aedes koreicus. Next base: position 904,176 of record JAHHFK020000699.1, read on the forward strand.
ACTCCATGGCCTTTTTTCCGTAATGGCAAGATGCCAAATCCGGCCAAAATAGAACGGAACAATTGTGTCGCTTCAGGAACGGCAGTTTTTGTAGGCACTCGCTCAGCTAAATTTCCTGGTTGACGGTTCCGGTCGCAATAAAAACGTTGCTTTTCAAGCCACAGGTACAGAAGGCCTGCCACACTAGATATTTCTTCGTGAACTTTGTCAGTTTAATGTGCTTGAAAATATCTGCCACCTTTCCCCGTCCGGTTGCCGTATAAAATTCCTGTCCAGGAAGCTGTTTGAAGTCTGCCATGACGTAAGTTTTATCATCCTGTACCACGCAATCAATCTTCATCTGTATCGTCGTGTACAATTTTCGCGATCGTGCTTTGGCGGACGTGTTTTGTTTATCGTCGCGATTTGGAGTCACCACTTTCTTGTAAGTCGACAGTCCAGCTCGTTTTTTAGCTCTATCCTCGGTGGAAGGTGCCACTCTCAGCTTCTTTGCGACATCTCGGACGGAGAGGTTGGGGTTCCGCTCGAAACAGCGGGCAACTCTTTTTGTCGTCGCTGTGGCCTCCGGCTTTCGATTTCCCCCCGATCCAGCTTTCCTGGCTGTCGACAAACGTTCACCGAACACTTTTAAACAGTTGATCAAGGCACATTCAACAATTTCGCCACTTGGCGTGAGAGTTGTTCGAATTTTCGCCATGCACGTGCAAAATTTTGATACGTTACTACTCTTCCTTCGACGACATTTTGATAACTGAAGTGCTAATCTCAAAATCAAAATAGAGGCATGATGCTATACGCACACATCTTCAAAAAGAGGGGGGGCAAAATTTTTTAATGCACGATGAAAGGAAATGAGTCAAGTTTAAGTCGACCAAAATTTGATCGAAACACCCTTTATTAATGAGATGTGACGAGTCTTGCAATTTTGTGATATTAATCTTTCTGCTAATAATATCGTGTTATTCATTGCAGCTTAATACACTGATGAGGACGTTTCACATTTGAATGCAGGTTTAAGTTCTCTTAGTAGATGGTTGAAGTACAATCATTTGAAATTAAACATAAGTATAACTAAATTCATGGTAATGTTGCGGAATCGAGTAACTAAACGTCTCTGTTCAAATTGAAGATGAGACAATAGTTCACGTTAGTGAGATTAAATATTTTGATATTTGATAATGGATTAAAATTTGACTCTCACATTGAAGATGTTATCAAGAAAATAGCCAAGAAGTACGGTATTCTCTGCCGATTGTAAAACGATTTTAATATTGCTAGTAAAATACAATTGTACAAATCAATCATCTCTCCTCACATTGAATTTGGCCTTCCATTTTGTTTTAAGCTAATCAAACACAAATTTCGAGATTACAGTGTTTACAAAATAAGATAATGCGTTTGATTTTGAGTTGTTTTAGGTTCACTTCCTCCTCTTTTTTGCTAGATGCCCTACAGTGGCTATCGGTGTAGCAGAGAGTTGTGTATTTGACAATGGTGTTCTTTTTAAAAGTAATTAAAAGTTTGCTACCTCGATATTTGTGCAATCGAATTAAAAGGGGAAGTGATATTCATAGATATAACACTAGAAACGCGGATGATGTTCGAAAACCATATTTTTTTTGTACGGAGCTTCACAAAATTCTTTGTTTTTCAAAGGTATAAATGTTTTCAATTCGATACATCAAACGCACAGCAACACTAACAGATTTTTAGAGACAATGTATTTCACGCATCAAAGCTGCCTTTTGAACAGCAGCTCTGTTAACTTATTACGCTTCACTAATTTTGTATCTTGACGATGTTATTACAACGGATATTTTGTATGGTTTATTGTTAAATGTTTAATATTTGTCATGGGGCACAAACAAACTTTACTTTTCGCCTTGGATTTAATTGATGGATGGATGGATGGGTTATGATTTTGGTAATGTAATCTTCTTTGTGCAGACTACAAAAGTTTGAGCCTCGTGCGCATAAACAGGTATAGATGACTGTTTTGTATTATTTTTTAAACAAATTGAAAGCTTATTCTGTTTGAGGGATACTTTGAACCAGTAGTGAGCCGTCTGGTTGAATGTCCGAAATGCGATTGCTGCCCATAGTTTTTTAACATAGCGGGATTTTCAATTACTGGCAATGTCCTGGATTTTGTAGGCCTTTTGGATCACTGGGCTATGCTTACGAAATTTTGAAGTTGAAATCAACGGCATTTTTTTTTTAAATTTATAACTTTGCTGTATAGTGATGGAAAGCGATCCAGGAGTTTATAATTGTAAATGTAAGCAGATCGGTTTTGTTTTTGTTAGTAAATCTGATTAAATTTTTGTTCAACATTAAATTATCTTAAAAACAAATCGTCTAGCTCCAACCCTAGTGGGGGTATTAGGCGGGACCATCATCATCATATTACTCTCTCAACGTATTATACGATAAACATATTATTTTCAAAAAATTAAAAAATGGTTGCGAAAAATATTGTGGAACTTCTTTTTGTTGACTGGTTAACAGTTTACAGTTCATTATAAGTGAAATCCGTTAGTTTACACTTCCGGTGAAATTGAAAACTGACAGATTTGCATTGCAGAAACGTCAGCTTTCAGCTCAATTATTTTGTTTTTGCGGGAACATGCATGCGTAAAAAAAAAAAAATTTGAAAAAGATGCGATCCACAATGCTCCTTTTCGCTCAATCTTTTCTGTTAACAGTTCAAATGAAGAGAATTTTTAACAACATGCATTTTTCGCGGTTGTAATAAATCACGTATTATGTATGTTTTCGCATCACAGCGAAACCTATACTAGGCTTGACAATGCAATTTAAAAAAAAAATCTTATAAAGAATGCTCTTTTCAGAACTTATATAGAAGTTATATACGACAAACGTGGCGATAATTTGATTTAAGTTGACTCGCCTGCTTGTAAAACAGGGCGTTCTGATTAAATTTACAAAGCGTCTGTATGCAAGTACCCATGCCAGATTGCTTCCTTTTTGTCCTAACATGCGAACGATTATCCAGGCGGTAACGCAAATAGCCTCCTTTCAAACCTTCCATCAGTTAAGCTTATATGGATATAGAGAGAATGGAAACACGGCCCAAAAGCAGCAAATCAAAAAAGCGCCACTTGCCCTATGCTTGTGACTTCAAGTTACTGGCGAAATTGCTTGTAATGGCATATGCAGGGGAGACAAGTCAAAAAACACCCGTGATATGAAATGTCCACTCTAAGAAATAAATATTATTCTCCCGCGTTCTTCCATCAAAAGGATTCATAATAATATTTGAGCAACAATGGTTCAAATCATCTTTAGCTGCGGGTTTGATACGTTTGATCCTACCCTTATTCTTATAATAGATAAAAAAAAAAGATATTTTTCTAATTATTTCCATTCAATCATCGCATCAAAAAAGTAAAGAATGAAAAAGAAAAAATTCTCATTCATTACTGCAGCATTGATATTTAATTTATTTTTAAGCTGGAGTAAGATACACCACATCAAAGATTTAATAAACCATTAAGTTATGCCATAATCAATAATAATTTATTAGGTTTATGTATTCCATACACTAGCAGTTCTCAATTTTATTTAACGGGTGTATTTTGCAACGCTGTACCCTAAGGATCGGCAGCCAGTCAGCGCACCAAAAGGAAACAGCACGATAATCCTTTGGTCCCAACGATGTCAACGGGTTTGGGCACCCAAAGGAGACTTGATAAGCCTCCCAACCAACTCAGGGTGGAATCCAATATTCCAATAGGACGTATGCTTTCAATTGAAAGTCAAATACATAGCCCTACTCTGGTACAACATGATGAATGATCTGAACTACCTCAGGAACTGACTGTGTAGATTTAACGTTTTCCCCTTGTTCACATGTACACTGTGTAAATGTTGTCATTCTAGTAAGCAACGTTGGGATATACGAACATAAGCTACGATCCAATCGACGACTAGGAGCGAGCAAGGTGAATAATGGCACATGTTGGATTATCCTGTCTTCAGACTGCAAGATGTGACTCGTGACGAGGCAAAATTACTAATTGATGATAGAATTATGCCCACAGTAGCATGGTTGATTATTTTCTGATCCAATCCAAAAGTGAAACCGAGTTGATTGCGAAGTTCTGTGGAAACGATATAGGATTATTGTTTTTGGTGTGGTGTGGGTGCCCCATTGTCTTGATTAAATGTAGACAAAGGCTTGTAAAAATTGCTTTTGTATGAATGGCTAAGTTTCTGTCCATTAATTACGTCACGCTTGTAGAAGGGAGGGAGTTCCTAGCTGGATACTGGATACTACCCTAAAACATGTGTTGATAGTGATATTTTTCAAAGTAGCTTTTAATCTTGAAATACTGAGCGTAGCGTATCACAATCGATCAAGAAGTGGTTGCAGTAATAAAACTCATAACTGAAAATTGTGACGACCCATACAAAAATAGTTCGATTTTCATTTAAAATACATAACAGGAATGAGAAAGGTGGCTGGTAATTTTGCGTGATGGTATGAACGGAATTTGAATATAAAAGATTTAAAATTTACGTTCATACATCCGGAATTTATTATTTAAAACACAGAGATTGCACTTAAAAAAATGAGACACAGTGGTTAGCTTGTATTTTTTTAGCGTTTTGGTAAAAATTGATGATATTTAAACTGAATTCAGCTCAGAGTATAATAATTACGTTGGCATAATGTCATTAGAATCTGCCAAGTGAATATCGAGATGGCATCGGAACAAGAGCAGATCCGCCAAAAACTGCGTCCCACATATGGATCGGGAAACACCTGGGATTCCATCACCATCATTCCACCAAGACAGCTGATTCGTTGAAGGCAAGGAAGGTGTTTAATCTTTTCAAGCGCCAACCGAGCCTTTAGATCCGCAATGTGACGAAAAAGGTGGGGGTTACCATCTGTCCGTCACGTCTACAAGGTCAGGAAGGCACCAAACCTGAACGACAAACTAAATACGGTAGACAAAACCCGCAGCCAGGAAGCTGTACCGAGAGTGGCTGAAGAAACAGAAGTGCGTCGTGAAGGACGACGAGACTTACATGACGGTGGACACAAAGCAATTGCCGGGGCAGGAATTCTACGTTGCCATATCATGGTTGGCCGTTCCTGAGGGGTAAGGAAGAATTTGACTAAGAATTTGTATTTTTATTTGTATACATCCAACAGCAAGATAAACAAGTATTCCACTCGTTATTTTGATTTTTTGATAACGTAAGAACCGCAGTACACACATGAAAACGCGACGCGAGATTGGACACAACCCTTATGATTCTAGAACCATAAGTGTTGTGTCCAATCTCGCGTCACGTTTTCATGTGTGTTAACAAGTATTACACACTGCTCAAAAGAGGGAAAAAAATAGCAATAATCAGACGAATCGACAGGATTGTTCGATCCGTACCGTGTTTGTCTCAGTGTTTGGCGCATTAGCTCTTTAGATCACAGCACTCTTTGAGGGGCATAGATGTTGAGCTGACTAAGCAATGCACGACTGTCTACATCGGAGCGTAAAATCTTGGCGCAGAAGATGGCTTGGTTGAACTTGCGTCTATCCACTAGTGGTTCAATACCAAGTAGAACACAGCAATGTTCGTAAGGTGGAAGCCATGATGGATTGGACCACGGTAGAGTAAGCAGAGCACACCCTACAAATTTCGCTGTACTGACTCGATTCATGAAATCCACACTGCATCATATGGTGACCAAACGGCAGAAGCAAACTCCAAAACTGATCTGACTAATGAGCAATACAAGCATCGCAAACAGAGAGGGCCGTCAAATTTACTCAAAAATAAATCCAAGTTGTCGATTTGCTCGACCTACTATTTCAGTATAGTGCATTTTGAATGTAAGTTGATAATCCAGCATCAAACCCAAATCTTTGATATTGTTAACTCGATTCAGTACAGTGCCATTCATTTCCCGAAAGAATATGATGCAACATTTGGACACAGTGACAGAGAGACGATACAGTGCAGAACAACTGATAAATACATCAAGCTGTGCAATCGAAGACAGTCATCGGTGCTCCTTACGATTATGTATATCTGTGTATCTGTGTATGCAGTTCTCGAGGACGCGGGACACATTGCGAGACAATGCGGTTCCAAGTTGCTTCCTTGCGGTACCCTACATCGAGGAATGAATGGTGCAGATATGGCTGGTCCAATTTTCACGAACAAATAGCCTATAGTTAAGTACGATCATAACCATCTACACTTTTTCGAAGATTCTTCTTATCGCTCAAGCTCGACTAACAGGATATCATGATAAACTGTGTAGAAAGCAACATATATGTCAGGGTAAATACTGTCTACTTGCCCTCCTTGATAAATTTCCTTAATACAGAACGACGAGTATTTACACAGTTTTGTGATGACGGAACGTTGTGGAAAAAATCCATGCTGAGATGCAGGCCTGGAACATAACGTCATTAAGGATGATCTCAAAACATTTTTATCCAGCATGTAGAGAAGTGATTTCACGGTAGTTTAACACATCCACTTTACTGCCTTTCTTGAAGATTGGCTGCATGTATGACATCTTCCAATCGTTTGAATACTGCTGAGTTCGAAGGGAGAGGGTGACTATGGCTTGCAGCGATGTAATCAGCATGGTACTACAGTATGTCCCATAAAAAATGCGAAAATCCATACCTCAGTTTCAAATAAGTTTTATTCATAGAAAATGAAAACAAAAATCATAATTTTATTTAGGGAATCGTTTATTAAGCCTTTCATGATTACATTACTCAATATATCCACCATTTTTCTCGATCATCTTCTCCAAACGGGGACGGAATCGGGAGCATACCTTCTCAATGTATGAGTCAGTCATCAAGTTCCATGCCTTGGTAATGCAAGCTTTCGGGGCGCCAAAACTGGGGTGAGAACGGTCACAGGCCTTAGCTTCAACATATGCCTATATTGAGTAATCCAAAGGATTCAAGTCCGGGCTGCCAGGAGGCCAAATGTCCTTTGGCCAAAATTGCATGTTTTCCTTCAGCCACGCTTGAGTCTTTTTGAGGTATGACACGGTGCTCCGTCCTGTTGGAAAATGACATGTTTGTGTGCTCCAAAGTTGGTTTTCACGTAAACCTCGGTATTAACTTTTAATCCAGCTTTGATAAATACTGGAGGCATTTTCAAGCCATTGGACGCAACTGCCCCGAAAACCATAACTCCGGCCGGATGTTTGGTTGTAAACTTGAATTTCACGTTCTCTGGAACATCCTCAATCTTCTTCGGCCAGATAAACCTTTCTGTACGTGTGTTAAATATGGGATCGATGGTGAACATTTTCTCATCGGAGAATACGATGATGGTATGCTTCTTATTTAATGCTGACACCAAACATTTCGAGCGCTTCAGCCGTAGTTGTTTGATTCGGTCCGTTACAAGGTGGCGCTTTACTCTTGCCCTAAACGAATATTTCAAGTCATCTTTGACCAACCGTTGCATGGTAGTTTTTGAAATATCGGCTTCCTTAGCCAATCTTCGGATCGATCTGATAGGATTTCACCTCACTTTGTCTCTGATTTGATGACCTTCGGTGTGCGAGCGGCCACTTCCCGGCTTCCGTGGACGTGATCCATCAAGAAGTGAACGTTGGATACGGTAAACGGTAGCCAGGTGGCATCCCACAATCGTTGCAAATTGTTGTACAGGCTTTTGGGCGAGCAGCAAACTAGTCACAACCTCCTTTGCGTACATATTTCTCATATTTGTTACTCGCGAACCACTGTTTTGTTTACATCGTCTAAGAGTATACAGTCAGATGATTTCACTTACGCATTGAAACAGTAAAAATAATGTTTAAATCTACCCAAAAATAAGTATTGAAAACTTTCGCATTTTTTTATGGGACATACTGTACAATTTTTCAATATTCACATAGGAATGCCATCCTGACCAGGAGTTAAAGACGATTTCAGCTTCTTCAATGCATCCTGCACCATCGCCAGACTAACATTGACAATGCCAATGTCAAATGCATTCATCGGCAAAGACCTTGTAGCAGCTTGTTGCAGATGGAGACGGGGTCGCAATCTGAAAAACGCTCGCAAAATGTGTAGCAAACAGTTCACGCAAACACGGCGTACAGATAACGGTTATAGCTGCGTAGTTGCAACTTGCTCGGTGGAATGCAAGTTTTTTTTTAAACTAGTTCATTTATTTGACAGGCTCAATTGCGTTAGCTTTACGGAGCCGATAATTCATTGCTTTAAATATAATGAATAACTTAATACTAGCATCAGTATGGCTTGAGCCGTTTACTAACGGTTTACCCAAGGTTAGAAGGGGTCACTTTTTTTTGGGATGGATTGGACAGAGGAACATGGAAATGGAATGCTGTGGTCTCATTAGGTAGTTTTCGTCAGCACTTTAACGATGTGTGGTATGGTCTGGGCTCTTTTTTTTTGTGTTCGGTCGGTTGCGGTTACCCTTGGGCGATGATGAGACTTCTCAGATGTCGGAACAAAACAAACACAAACTAATAAATAATGAAAAAAAAAAAAAAAAACACAAGCAGATTAAACTCTTATACTAGACATTTGGAGAAACACATAAATCGATTGAAAATAACACAGATCAAGAGATCCCAACACATCTCTTATAGAAACATAAGGTCGTCTTCCTTGGACCTCTAGGGTAATCAGTAGTCGCGTTCTGGCGGCGTAATTATCCGTGCATTGTCAGATTGCGTGATCGATGTCATCATAACCGTTTACACACCGGTGAAGATTGCTGTCCACGAGGTTCATTCGATAGAGGTGTGCATCTAACTGGTATTGGTTGGACATAAGCCTACTCATCACACGGATGAAATCACGGCTAACGAACAGGTCCTTATACCACGTCCTCGATGAAACAAGGAATGATGGAATGTAACAGCCGTCCTAGATTTCCGGTGTCCCAATTGGTTTGCCAACTCAAAAGGGTAGTCTGACGTACTAAATGGTAAAATTCATCTTGTGAAATTTGTCTATCATACAAATCGCCTTCCTGGGCGCTTTGCGAGCGAGTCCGCTTTCTCATTGCCTGGGATTGAGCGATGTGAAAGGACCTATACAAAGGTGATCAAATATGATCTTTCGCCCAGCACGCTCATCTTATCCCTTAGTTTTGAAAGGAAATAAGATGAGTGTTTACTAGGTTTCATCGACCGAAGAGCCTCAATCGAACTGAGGCTGTCCGAGAAGATGAAGTAATGTTCTGCGGGGATGTTGGAAATCATCCCTAATGCGAAGTTGATTGCTGCCAGCTCAGCAACATAAACAGAACAAGGTTCCTGAAGTGTGTGGATGGCGCTAGAGTTTTCATTGAAGACACCGAAGCCAGTGAATCCATTGAGGTGGGACCCATCAGTTGAAAACCTTTTTTTTTTTTTTTCTGAAATTGACGTGTTGGTACTTTTCAGAAAAAAATACGTGGAATAATAATAGAACGAAGTTGATCCGGAATCCCATGAGATGCTTGTTTCATGGACAGATCATAATGAATTGAGGAACTGCTATAGGTGAAGTGAGCACGGTCTGGAGTATAGCACGGAAGGCACATATCCGACGATATGTAGTGGTGGTAAATTCTCATACATTAAGATTGTATGTTCAGCCCTCAGATTTCTTCAAAATTTTCAATTACAAATGCTTTTTTCACTCCACATTTAATTAATTTTCTGAGCGAGAGCACCCAGAGCCGACTCTGGAGAGGTTTTACTCCTCCCAGAACTTCGAGACTTATGTTATGCGCTGAGTGCGTACAGCCAAGAGCAATACGCAGACAACGATATTGAATTCGTTCCAATTTTAGAAGGTGAATTTTCTTGCCGAGAGAAAGCAAAAAGAGCCACACTCTAGAACTGAGAGAATAGTTGTTTCATAAAGAGTTATGAGCACCCCACCATGTGCCACAAATTGAACGAAGAAAGTTGATCCTTTTTTGGCATTTTTGCTTCAAATACGTAATATGGGCATTCCATGTGCACTTTGAATCAAACCAGACCCCAAAGTATTTGAAAGATAATGATTGGGTACTGTTTCTGCCCAAAAGATTAAGCTGCAATTGGGCTGGGTACCGCTTTCGAGTAAACACTATGAGTTCAGTTTTCTGCGGTGAGAATTCGATCCCTAGCCCAAGAAGATAGGTTATCTAGGGAATTTCGCAATGGTTCTTGCAAGTTAACGGCATGTGAGCCTCTTAAGGAGACTACACTGTCGTCAGCAAGCTGTCTTAGCGTGCATTGTTCTGCCAAACAATTGTCAATATCTTTGACGTAAAAGTTATAAAGAAGGAATGAGCCTTGCGACAGACCCATGTAACTAGTTTTGGAAGTTGTCAGTTGTCCAAGTGAAAAGTTCATTTGCTTTTCTGACAACAAATTGTGCAAAAAATTATTTATAATTCCGGGATGTCGACATCTCTACAGATTTTGAGACAGGATATCAATGGAAACTGAATCAAAAGCCCCCAAGTTGTTTTAGCTGTGTTTCAAGCTTTGAATATTCCTCGAGGTAAGTGAAAGTCATGTGTCTACGAAAAGCTTTGAAAGCGTCAGATTTTTGTAAATACAATTTTGTGCATTCATCGTCCCAGCCAGGGGACTTGGGTGCACTTGGAACTTTTCTTTTTTGTGCTTCCAATGAACTTTTGTAGATCAGATCGGCAAGGAATCGATATTTTTCTAACGGTGGAAGTGTATCGACGGATTCAGTACCGATTGTTACCGCCGTTGCATATTTTTGCCAAATGATGTTCCTTGTGAGGTCGAATGGAATTCGAGATGGTTCTGAAGGTTGAGGGCCACACTTAATTGAAATAATGATTGGTAAGTGATACATGGGGATCATTGAGAACTTTCCACAGACAGTCCAATGAAAGCGATCTTGAACAGAAAGATAGGTCGAGTCTGCTTTCTTGAGCAGGAGGTTTAGGTATGCGTGTCGCTTCACCAGTGTTCAAAATTGACAAATTGAAATCGTCACATAAATCATAAAAAAATAGCCACTCTATTGTCATCATATAGGTCCCCCCACCCAGTACCATGTGAATTCATTTTACACAGAATCAATACAAGGGACGGTAAAATAGAAACTAAATTCCATAGTTGACTGCGGCTAATGTATGTTTGAGGAGGAACGTAAACTACCGCTATGCAAAGGTCTTTATTTTTTGCAGTTATTTGACAAGCGACGATTTCGACGCCTGAAAGAGCTGGTAGAGAAATTTTGTAGAAAGGGTAGCACTTTTTGATCCCTGAAAGCACTCTTCCATAAAAATAGTTTCTATCCAGGCGTATAATGTTAAAATCATGGAAGTACATTCTTTGAAGAAAGCCATGTTTCACAAAGAGCAAATATATCACAATCGAAATTGTGAACTAAAAACTTGAACAAATCTAGTTTAGGCACCAGACTACGGCAGTTCCACTGTAGAACAGTAATCATATCTCCGACCTGATTCGATGAATTATCCATCGAAAGATATGATTGATGCTAGCTGGGGCCATGAAACAGTCAATTGCCATGAAACAGTCAATCATACCCCAGATTCCAATGTCGGAAGCAAGGCAGAAAATAAGCTTCTAAGATGGTCTTGTGTATTGAACATGTCTAAAATGAATGCCACAATGTCCAAAAAAGCCATCAATCCTCGATTTTGAAAAGATTTTCATTGTTATTATTAAATGGCAATGGCGGAAAGTCCTTACTGCATCCAGGAGTTGGTGCAATAGGAACCCTTGGTTTTACAATTTCTTCCTCATTTGCCTGAACATTTTGCAATCTTTTGGAGGTGACTTTTGTTATCTTACGGCGCACTTTCGGAGAAGAACGTTACCTTTTCGAGGATCTGGGTGCGTGTACCATCGTAGAATCACTAGAATCAATAGCTATTCAATTAAACTTAGCCGGCGTTGTAAACAACCTTCACCGATCGACCGGATAACAGCACGTAGCACGTTTGACTGCTGCTGTGGATTGAGATCGATGATTTGATTTTAATAATGATGCACCGTTGCACTCTACCAATTAAAACCGATGAGCGGTCTAAATGGCGAGGATCCGTTCTTCGAACACTACCAGCTCAACACTTGAAAAAAACACGCAGGAAAAAAACACTTAAAACGGGTGTTCTGGTGAGACACGGCACGTCTTGTCCGGCTCAGCGCTTGATATGGAATGAGGACTGCAAGTTAAGTGATATTATTTTTCTGCGCTGAGAAGTGTTTCAGCATCTTGGCTCGTTTTTGTCGAAAATATAGTAAACAAGAACTAGAACAAGCAGGTTTTCTCCGAGGCCTTGACAGCGGAACACATAGTCTGAAGCATTAGCGCAGTATTACATTGAAGCAACTAACAGCTTCGTCAACATCGTTACACAGACCAACTGCAGATCTATCAACTTGGGAGAGCATAGAGTTCAATGCTTCTTAGTCCATTTTACCAAGGTCGCAATCAAGTTTATCAATGTCTTCAACGAATGGAGTTATTGCCGATGAATGTTCTGTCAATACAAAAGCTGGATGGTAAGGATCAGTATTTACAACTGCAGCCAGTGATGAACTCATTTAAAAAAACTAAGTCAAGCGTTCTTCCCAGCTGATTGCAAATCACATTCCGCTGTCTCAGTCCCTCATAAGCAAGACTGTCCAAAAGGGTGCGGAAAGCTTGGGAATAATTCGATGCTAGTGATTTCCAGACGATTCGAGTTTGTTTGAAGTCCCCGAACAAGATCAGCCCGTCATTGATAATCATCATGCGATTGATTTCCAAGACAACATATGCATGGCATTGGATGCACTCACAATCAGCAGATTTTTCTGGTGGTATGTACGATACACCAACAAAAATAAGATTAGATTCGCCTACATACATTCTCGACATTTGCACTAGAAGACGTTTGCACTACCGTTGCTTCAAGTGTGTTTGAGCGGCTATTAGAACACTCCCACCACGCGTTCAGGTCAAACAGGTCGTTCGAAAGACGCTGAATGTGTCACCGAATATTTGACAAGAATTAATCATGTCGTCGAGCCATGCTTCCGAGAATACATACACATCGTAGCTGTTTTCTGATGTAGCGAGAAAGATGTTGGAAATTTTGGGCTTGAGGCCACGGATGTTTTGGTAATAATAACGTAGTTGAGATCTTGACACATTGCATGAAGGAACGTTCTAGTCGGTTGTACTTCTTCTGGTGATTGACGAAATCAAATCACTCCGCGTAGTTGCACGGGACATGTCGCCTTCGTTTCGAACAAAGTTGCCTGAGCTTGAAGGTTGGAGGACCACGTCACTATCCTTAACAACAGGGTCAGAACGACTATGATGGCATGAATCGGTAAGCTGGTCTGTGTTAATGAGATCAAGGTCTTCAATGATGCACCTGGCAGTACGTTCTTGTTCAGCATGTTCATTGGCTTGAAGGATGATATCCAATGTGGCGGATTTTCCAGGTTTTGTTGTGTCACGTGGCGTAGTACTAGGATGCAGAAACAAATCATATGTCATATGTTGTACCTACCGCACAATCATACTAATGCAAAAATGATACTGGTATCGAAAGCTCTCAATCAAGAAAGTGGAGCTGTATTTGATCAAGAGCAAGCAATAAGCTTGAAAAACTATGATGGTCAGTAAGGTAAAAATCCATTTTGAACATTCAAAAATATATACTTAGTCACATTTGAGATGAATGAATTATAAATATTACAATGAGAGTTCACCCGCTCTCGTCGTTTCTCATTAATTAAAAATCATTATAAAACTACCAAACGTATAGGTGATTTAGTTAATAATGGAAGTATAGATACGTCATATAAAAGTATTCAAAGAGATTCTCTCATTTCTTAATGCGCTCTATTGAAAAAATAACTCTAGATTTGCCTCTTGAGAATTGATTTAAACTGTTTCAAAATGACAGATTATTTTTCATAAATGTTTTTACATCGACCGATTGGTACTACCCAACACTTTTCCATTAACAAATAAAAATCTCACCCATTCCCTTCGAACGTTTCCACAATCGGAAAAGCATAACGCACAATTTCCTCTCTACAACAATGGCACTTTCAATGGAACAATGATCAATTGTGTCAACATACTCGTGTGGAATATAAGAGTGAATGGTGAACACCAAGCTCGGCGGGTCGTGCAAATCGATACTACACTACACGTTATTCTACCATTACATAGAAAAATCTCCACATCAGGCATACATTAAGATGCGAAAAAGTTCGATATCAATTGACATTATAGTTCCCTGCTTGTTTCCTCTCTAGTGATGGTAGTCGCACGTTGTTGCTATTATAATTTTGCACTGCATTTTTCCACCGTAGGGCACAACGCGGGAGTTGAAGTCACAGATAACAGAAACGACATGCTGATCTGAATGTATGATTTAAATTATAAATCAAGTTATTTGCTGGATTTATGACACGTCACATAATAATGAATTCACAAAATATTCCAGAGAGAATTGGAAACGAACTGGCATTTGGAAGCAAATCGCATTGAATTAATTGATTTGTCACTTTTAAACCGGAACACCATTCATTTTAGAATTCGATACCACGTGCAGAATGTTTGTATTTAAGCTACCACATGCTGTTGGAAACCACATATATTCTCGTTTGAAGCATAGTTAACACGAAACCTGACTCGAGTGATTTAGCTGAGCAGCGGTCATAACCATTTTAAAGGTGTGCCTTGCAGTATGTGCTCCATGATGGTGTTGATATGATCGACTGGCTGGAGACCATTATCCTTATCGCGTTACAGATTGTTCAGGGTCTGTTTGGGAATTCAGAGTTAAAAATTAATGATATTGTTGTAAGTTGATAGTCGTGAAAACCTCCAACTGATTGAAGCAATAATCTCGAAAATCTATCGAGAAATGTTTATGTTTCAGTTATTTTCAAATTTTCATTTGACCCCTACTCTTACCGCGTATTCAAAATAGTGTGAGTGTGGTAATAATAGACCGTTAGATCAGCTGTTTGTTAGAAAATTCTATTGCACACTCTTTAGAAAGCTAAATGATGATACATCCTGGAGTTGAAAGTTCTACTGCAGCGTCCCATCCAGAAGTTGATAACGCATTACTTCTGGCTGCTTTCAGTTTCGCCCAATAACCACAAGCTCACTCGACATCAGTACATGGTCGTTTCGGAGGATTTTCCGTATGTTCGATCTTAACGCGCTTCCGAAATTCGCGCATACGGTAGGCATCGAAACGATTAAGCATCGTCCTTATTCTAACTTTCACAGTTTCTCAAAACTTATTTTTTCCTAGAAATGAAACTCTATCCAACGCGAATCGTTAACACAACAGAATAACTATTCATAACAGTACTCATTGGAATATGCAGCAAATGTTAGTTCGGAATATCATGTTCGAGAAACAAAACGTTGTGCGTGATAGGAAATTTCTTGATATTTGCTGGAACGCAACATTCTTTGCTCTTGCTACAAAACCGGATTACATAAATAAGCTACTTGTCCAGCAGCTTCCAGATGTTCGCACAGGTTTTGGACCGCAGTCCCAAAGAAAATAAGTGAATGGAGCCTATCACCCTTTGGTGCCGGAATTTCATGAATTTTATTTAACAGATTGTAAATGATAAGCTCGCCCGAAAAGAGCAAATAGGATTCCCATTACCTGTGGCACGCATGCTGGGAGAAGCAGCCGACTCTTCACTGCATCACAAATGACTTCTGCAGCCTTGCCAAGTTCTCCACATCTGAAAACCCGCACGCTGTAGATGAGTTGACATAGGAGCTGTAGAATATGGGCCAATCATCTGGTTTCCCGTCGAAGACCGGCAGCTCTCACGGAATCACCTGTCTGGCAAGCAACTGCAGTGATGATGGTCCAACTTGCGATATTGCGCCTGAATTTGGCTGCAAATTCAATTGCACTGGCGCTAGCAGCATACCTGGCGCTGGAACTGGTGGATTCATTGATGAATCGGTAAGTTTACTGAAGAAAATGCAACAGGCATCGCTGGATTCATTGAAGAAGCGACTACCGGAATCGTCATGTTCGTCGATACCGCTGGACTCCCTTGGTTGATGATAAGGACGGATGTAGGAACCAGCAATGGGTTCGTTGCAGTGCACGGTACGTATGCGTTGGACGTGTCAGTCACCTGTCCAGTAGTGAAAAGATTCGACAGTGAACCTGGTGGATACGCCCAACTGGACATCGAGATCGGCGTTGCATTCCACGGTGAAGTTGCTTGACTCACTTGGTTGTAGGCGGATACTGTACGGATCGAACCCGATTGGGAGAATGTCAACCCTTCCCATCCCGTCGTCGATTAAGGGTTAACCAACTGCTTCGGAATTTTCTCCTAAACGCCGATACTGGTTCACATCTGGCAGCACACTCGACGTAGACATCGGAATGCTTGGATTGACCTGGAGCGTGGACGTGCTGACTTGACTGGCTGGTGGTAGCGTTTTGTCAAACTTTGGTACATTAGACACTGCTGCAATCGTCGGAGTGGAACTTCAACTACGAGGGCGTAATCGTCGACGTCGATCATTGAATCACACAATTTGTAGGCGAGAGCTTCTATGTGATTATCTTTGTCCATTGCACTTAATCAGAAATTAACGAATTAGAGAAGGTTAGAAGTTGTTGAACGACCTTTATTAAAGCCGTTTTGCGATTTTTTTTCCTACATGTTATTTGATTTGCATGCGATGATGAATTCCAAGATAATCTCATACACCAGATTTTAAGCAGATTCATAGATGGGTTCTAGGAATGATTTTTTTTCGGATTCAAACGACATGATGAATAGCCATAATCGGGATTGTGAGTTCAAATGATACTTTTTTCATAAGTAAAGGGCGATACGGTCAAAATTTGGTCAATATCAACTTGACGTATTTCTTTCAATTTTGCATTTAAAAAACCTGAACACCGCTCATTTTGAAGGTGTGTGTGTGTAGAATGTTGCTCCTATTTTGATTTTGGAATTCACTCTTCAGTTGTCAAAATGCCGTCCAAGCAAGAAGAGCAGCGTATCAAAATTTTGCTCGCGCATCGCGAAAATCCGAGCTACTCGCACGCAAAGTTGGCAAAATCGCTAAAAGTTGCCAAATCAACCGTTACAAATGTAATTAAAGTGTTTGGGGAACGTTTGACGACAGCCAGGAAGTCTGGATCGGGGGGAAATCGAAAACCGGAAGCCGCTGAGACGACAAAGAGAGTTGCCGGTAGTTTCAAGCAAAACCATAACCTATCTCTCCGAGATGCCGCAAATAAGCTGGGTGTATCGTCTACAACCGTGCATCGAGCCAAAAAACGAGCCGGACTATCGACTTACAAGAAGGTAGTGACTCCAAATCGCGATGATAAACAAAATACGACGGCCAAAGCGCGATCCCGGAGGCTGTACACGACGATGCTGACGAAGTTTGACTGCGTGGTAATGGACGACGAAACCTACGTCAAAGCCGACTACAAGCAGCTTCCGGGACAGGAGTTTTATACGGCAAAAGGAAGGGGAAAGGTAGCAGATATTTTCAAGCACACGAAACTGTCAAAGTTCGCAAAGAAATATATGGTTTGGCAAGCCATCTGTACCTGTGGCTTGAAAAGCAGCATTTTCATAGCTTCCGGGACTGTCAACCAAGAAATTTACGTGAAAGAGTGTTTGAATAAACGTCTGCTGCCTTTCCTGAAGAAACACGGTTGTTCCGTACTGTTTTGGCCGAATTTGGCATCTTGCCATTACGGTAAAAAGGCCATGGAGTGGTACGCCGCCAACAACAGGTGGTGCAGGTGGTTCCCAAGGACAAGAACCCTCCCAACACGCCAGAGCTCCGCCCAATTGAGAAATACTGGGCTATTGTCAAGCGGAACCTAAAGAAGACCAAAAAAACTGCTAAGGACGAGCAGCAGTTCAAGGCAAACTGGCTTTCTGCGGCGAAGAAGGTGGACAAGGTGGCTGTACAAAATCTGATGGCAGGGGTCAAGCGTAAGGCCCGGCAATTCGGATTTGGAAAAGCGGAAGCCTAACTGAATATTTTTCCTGAATTTTATACTAATTGAACTTGAAAAAGAAATTTAATTTGATTTTTTAAATAAACGATTTCACCGATTTACACGCGTTTTCCCTTGACCAAATTTTGACCGTATCACCCTTTACTGGTGGAAGACCATCTGGTCCTGAGCCTTTAGTAGCGTCTTAATCTTGTAGACCTGTCAAAATATAATGCACTGGAATGTGACTAACACTAACCTTGTTTGTCACTCTGGCAGGTATGAAAAGTATTCAAAATTACGATCATTATCTGGAAACTTTGGAAGGTTTCCTGAAAAAATATTGCGAAAAGACAGCAAATATTTTCTGAATTATCTCCTTATTCTTTATCCAAAGCCGTTTTTGTTGGAAAGTTGCATGAATTTCGTTTTGACGTATTAAAGAAGTTTCATGTAATGATCTGATTCATGCAGCGCTGTGTGCCATTTGGCTAGTGTTTGATTTTACATTTCAATCTTTGTCATTACTTGATCATAACTCACAATATCATTATATTTGGTAATATTGTTTTATTGATATTACTTCAAAGATGATTAAATTATTACTTATTGTTTTTTTGCCCATTTATCTTTAACTCCCATCCACTTAAATCTTCCCTTTCCTAACTCGGTAGCAATAACTATTAGGTTAGCAAAAATAAAAGCGGATTGCTATCATAAAATCAGCATCAATTAGCAAATAGTGACCATGGAAACAGTAGATTAAAATGTATAAATGTTAGTTTTGTAAAATATCAATAGATTTAATAAAAAATTTCATGATGCATCAAATCAAGATTTTGGTGAAATGCTGCTATCGCTGAAAACGAACGAAAACGTGCTTAAGTGCGAACCACAGAACTCTACACTTTAACATTTTACAACATTTCTTTCATTTCAGGAACAACCGAATGAAGATCATATATTATAGATACAAATGCTTGAAGTATTTTTCATTTACATAAATATATACACCATTATATGAATATTTCATGGGAATGGGAGGGACCATCAGGGCACCAGATTGAAGCACTCTGAATGGGGAGAGTGGGAATGCCAACTCCCCATTGCTAACAGTTTGTGAATAGAGGGCGGGCTCTTCTCCCCGCCCATTGGGGCATCCTCATGTTAGATAGCTTGTTCTTTTGACCAATTGTTCAGTCTTGTTGTTGGAAGGAGATTCTTTATATCCCTGTGGATACGTATAAGTGATGTTGCATATCGATCCACCCAACCCCTTTTTGGCCCTTCATACAACGGCATGATTAGGATACTCAGTGGTTATTAAAGCTTGATCAAGTCTAACAGAGAGGAGAGCCCATTGCTGTCGGACTTAGTTTCCGTGCTACAATGGGTGGTAGTACATATCATACATCATACATTAAAGAAGTTTCATGTAATCGATACAACGATTTCACATAAGAATATTCACTTCTCACCGCATTAGATTCCGTTAATCCTTAGATTGACGTTTTTTTAATTTATATTTTTATTTTATTTGTCGTCAATCAAAGTAGACCATTGTTACAATTACATTATATTTAATGTTAAATGCTTAAAATCTTTGCGTAGTAAAATTTTTGTCTAGAAATCTATTTATTTATTTATTTATTGTTGTCAATCAAATGGACCCGCTTGAGACGACGAAACGCAGCACGCACCGGTTTAATACTTATTTGTCGTCAATCATGTTGTCGATTTTTTTCATTTCTGTGCATTGGTTTTCCTGAACACTAATTCACATTTCAGAATACTTAAGCGCAGTTGCATGTACCAAATAATACAAATAATATTTTATTCTTAGTCATCAGGCGCGAAAATATTGTTTTAATTGTGTTTTTGACAATGTTGCAATGCGTATTATAATTTTTGATCATTTAGTTGATAAACTTGGCATAGTTTGAACGATAGAAATTAGTTGCAAATCATTGTTGATGTTGCAAATGCCGTTTTGGACGCTCATTGAATGTTTGAATGTTTACGATCATATTTCACCCTATATAAGACAAAAAAGGAAATACACACACATAGAAATTATGAATTTTACACGAGACGTAATTCATGTTTGTAAAAAGTCGGGGAACGTAAACACAAATTTCGTGTAAAATTATGTCTCCAGAAACTGACCCATACGCAATTTGACAAAAGATGTGTTTGATTGATTTTATTTTCTCATCTCTTTCAACTCATTCTTATGTGCTAAGGGACGCTTGCATAAGTCGGTCTCAGGAGACAGAAATGTTGGTAGTGTGCAGTCAAACCTAGTCTGAATTAATTCAAACTAAGGAAAATATTTGTTTTTGTAGTCAAAGGAACATATATTAGTCCTTATTACATTTTATGCCTTGTGAAAAGTGACAATACTCGGATTATGCCACCGAGGATGAGCTTGGAATAAGGAAAACATGGTTAGTCTTCATTTATGTGAATTCTCATTTTCTATTTAATGTTCTTTGGTTTGAATTAGTTATGACTAGGGTTCTGATGCATCGTCAGTATCGGAGTCATTGTTTGTTTTGTTTGCAATGAATCTGGTTCTGACTGATAGAGGGGCGCGCTTTTGAAGAGTGCTGTCACTCACAAAGGGTTTAAGTAGCGGAAACTTTCAATAAAAGTCGATTCATTGCCAACAAAACAAAAAAAGACAACTGGAAAAAAACACCGAATACTTCATCATTTCTCAATAGTGATGAAGTAACTCGACATGCACTAAACAAAGGATACGGGATATACTACAATAGATCAAATTACTGGTCGCAGTGGTTTATGTCCCGAACAGAGGAAAAAAAAACTTGTAGCAGAAACGTTTTATGAAGGCTAATATACACATTACCAAAATTTCATGTAAATTTCTGTCTCCTGAGACCGACACATGCGAGCGAGTGAGTTGAAAAAGATGAGAAAATAAATTCAATCAAACACATCTTTTGTCGAATTGCGTATGGATCAGTTTCTGGAGACATAATTTTAAACGAAATCTCTCTTTACGTTCGCCGACTTTTTACAGACATGAATTACGACTCGTGTACAATTCATATTTTTTAAGTGTGTATCAACGGGGTCTAACTAAAAAATGAGAATGCTTTGAACTCTCTCATATCAAACCACAAACGTGTACAGAGACGAGAGAGATTATGTGAATCAATGCTCTCTATCTTCCCAACAAAATCGCATATTTTGTTTTGTTCCAAATTGTTTAGTTGTGTTCAAAATGCCGTCAAAGCAAGAAGTATTACGCGAGCGGATTGTACAGTTATATCAAACGAATAGAAATCACGGGAAAAAGTTCACTGTGAAACATTTAAAACCGAGAATGTTCCAGTTTCAACCATCTATCATATCCTGGCATCCTCAGGAACAGCTCATAGGAGTGGTAATGGGATTCCAGCTAAAATAATGGACAAGAAAGAACTTAGATTGCTCCATAGTATTTTAAACAACAAGGATTCAATTAGTCAATCTGATGCAGCAAATAAGTTTACGACTACGCAACCTTACATCTGCAAGACGTTGAAGAAAATTGGAATAGTCTGCAATAAGAAATCAAAAGCACCAGAATACACAGAGTAACAGATATTAACCGTTAAATCCCAGTGCCGCTAGATGACCCAAAATAACGCCGGAAAATGTTCTGTTTTGGATGATGAAAACTGCTTTGCTCTCTAAAAAACCCACATCCCAGGAAACGATCGATAATAATCTGATAACATTTCTACTGCATCTACGAACGTGAAATATAAGTTTAAGCATAATTTTAGTAAGAAAGTGATGCTTTACATTGCCATATCTGAGAGAGGAATTTCCAAACCATGGTTCAAGCCCTGAGGTTTGGCTATTAATCAAGATGTGTACCAAAATCAATGTTCGACGAAAATATTGATTCTATTTCTTCAAACATATCATGCAGATGGGAATTACGTGTTTTGGCCGGAAAAGGCGTCGTCGCATTATGCGTGAAAAACACAAGCCTTCTTGGAAAGCCAAAACATCCCGTATGTACCAAAAAAAAACTCAATCCAACAATTTTTTCCCAGTGTTGCCCGATTGAAGATTTCTTTGGATATTTGAGCTCGATGGTGTACAAAAACAACTGGAGAGCCAAGGACTGTAAACAACTGATTAATAGAATCAAAAGATGCATTCGCTAAATCGATAAAGAAGCTGTACAAAGCTCCTGTTCAAACATCAGGACAAAACTTCGTCGAACAGTTGATGAAGAACCGTATTCAAATATTCATTAATTTTTTTTTAAAGTAAAGAGACGTGCCTTCAAAATAAATCAATCAGTTTTCCTTTCTTCAAACAAGTCCTTCCTTTTTATAAACAATTTTTCTTTTCTATAAACAAGTTATGACCCTTGAAAAAAATTTTTAGTTCTACCCCGTTACAAATTTTTGAAATCCTGTAAAATACTCCGAACTGTTCACATGTATGTAATATGGCGGTACATATATGTGCAAAATGTTGAACTGAAGCTAACACTACTTTTTTAAAATTTGAGGTTATCATAAGGGCTAGTTCATTAAACACGTATACTCAAATTTTAAAATCTCAGACCCCCCCCCCCCTCGTAGACTTTTCTCCATACAATGTTTTGAAATTTTGTATGGAGCGTAGACTTTGGTCAAACCCCCGCTCCCCCCAGAAAAGTCTACGTGGTATAAAGAGTAGTAAGATTGTTTGATCATCGTTGTTCTTTTTAGTATACTCTACTTAATAAACTTACTACATATGATTGATTTCATATATTGATTTTATGAATGTTAATTTGAAATGCTAGGATATTTGACCATATCAATCATTTGGAGTAGTGGAGTTCGAGGTGATGCCCCTTCAAGTAGTGGCGATCAAGAAAGAGTAACATTCGGGGTAGAAGTGTTCGGAATACGGGGTAGTGGGGTGGAGTCAAACTGATACGATTAGCATCTGGTAGCATATTGAATTAAGAAGCCACTGAAACTCATGCTCATTAATTGTAGGCAGCTTAGATACCATAACAGTTCAAGTTACACTTGATTCTGAAAGTCTTACATAAAAATAAAATCCTTTCTAATGTACACCAGACAAAACCTGGTGCGTACTTCTATCGCATATTTTTTTTAATGAACTGGGGTCTTCTATTCGTAAGCCGAGGCCTGTTGGTATTCAGTTAAGAGAGGAAAAGTAAAAAGCAAAAAAAAAAAAGTTTTTATAATGACAAAGCACATTTGATTCCCTGCTTAAAACGCTTCATATGAATCCGCCTGTTCAATGGTCTTTCTCGGCATCGGGCATTGTTCCCGGGAATGTTGGAAATCGTATATTTTACGACATGTGAACTCCGAATCAGAAAACCTTTATTCCGCATGCCCGGAGCCAAAATTGCTCCCAAAATCCATGACGTTATGCGGATTATCATCATCCGTGATTTTCCTGCACACAATTGTATCAAACTTATCAGCATATACAAGCCGAGGATAGTAACATGCCCGGACGACCCAGAAGCGAACACCGAGCAACTTTTAAATGGCAATGGATGCCATTTTTCAAAAAGTTAAATGAGAATTTTCATTGCATTCGATAAAACTGCCCCCGGATAACGAAATGGCATTAAAGTTGGTGTTTGGATCCATTGGAAAGAGGGAGCATTGGATCCGTGTGGTTCTCACTATCACCACCTTCGATATGATGACTACGACGACGGTTGACGCACCCCAGCCATAGAAGTACATGTCACACGATAACGAGCAGAATGAAGCACCACCGACCTAGTTGACCCTTGTTTGGTTACGGTCGCTATCTCATCATGTTATGTGTATCTGTTTACGTTTCATATCAAACTTTGACATTAATAATATTTTATAGGTTTGTTTTCATGTCGCACTGGTGAGATTCTGATACATGCCATCGTGTTTCAGAATTACTCACCAAAGCACGTTGTCAGTAAAGAAAGAGAGAAAGCACGTAAGTTTGCCAGAAGCCAGATGAACCTGATAAAAGTCATGGGGTCAGAACCTATCGCAGTTATGTACATACACACACATAAACATTTTAGTCACATTCTACGGGACGAATGCGTGCATTAATGCAAAAAGGTTGCACTGAGCTGCGATTCATTGCACATGGTGATCCTTCACGTGCCATTTGGTCAAACGGATTGGAACGCGCCACGGGATTTTGATCGGACAGAGCACTGCCCTATGCATCCACAGTGCAATGAGTTACGGTGCCTAGTTTATCGCTTCAGCAACAATACATAAAGTTTCTCATGTAGACAATCTATCATGATTAAAATGAACCCGCATTTCGATGTCTGCTTAAACGGTTTTCAATAAATCAGAATTCTGCTCTGTCCGAAACAACGTTGGTGAGAAAGTAGAATGTGCTCAGTGTCACATGGTTAGCGTTAGGGAATTATAATGCACTCTACTATTTATATGTTCAAGAGTAACAGTTGTGTGACGCTTCCAGGATCACGCTACTAATCAGTAATTGTTTGCCACGTCATTATTTACTGTCCGATAATGATAACACTACTGATAGTTGCATGCATGAAGCTGCTATAAGTGTTTTTTTTTTCAAACCCAGAGCCGAAATCAGTCACTTACCGACTAGGTTAGGATCGTCTGATACGTGGGAAAGTATCTCTACTTTTATGAAGCAACGGAATATTAAATATTTATGCTTTCACGAACGTCACACCTGTTGATGAAAATGGCGTATAAAAATATCGTGTTTCGTTGAGGGTGGCATTGGTTGAGATGTTATAACTCCCCTCATATGAATCGCATAAATCAAGTCTCCTTTATAATAAGTATATAGTAAGTATAATAAGTATAATAGGTATATAAGTACTTTTGTTAATGTACTTCATTTTCATCTACTTTTTTAATTTAAATGGCAAAAAACCCTTTCCTAATCTTTCTCTTCTTACAAAATTTGAGTTGCCTAAGTAACTCCCGTACAAACTTTAAATAGTTCACGTAAAAGATTTCCTTAACAAAATGAGTACAAATGTTTGGAAACTCATAGCAATCTAATATAAAATTAGTTTAGCATTATTGGTCTTGAATTTCATAATTTGTATTGAACTTCGTGGAGAACTGAAATCCAGACTGTAATAATATCTCGAAAATTCAACCGTTTTACCTCAACTAAATGGTGAATTAGGCAGTTTCAGTTTGCAATTATATACAGAAACTTTCCTAAAATTCCTGGATTGCTTGAACTTTATAACATACGGAGTAAGGCGTGGCAGAGTATTAAAGGGTACTTCCAGTCAGTGTATGTTTAATGTGAGTTCTTTTCAGATTCTTAAGAAAGTGGTGCTTAAAATATTCACGATACTCCACTCGTAATAAAGCTTGGCACGAATTAAAAAAAAACTATTACAGGTTATGTCATGTTGAATTAATCTCTTGTAGAGCCTTTTAACCATTGCGTCCAATACTTAGGAATATTGTAGTATGACCCAGATTTAATTTAGTGCTAATCAAGTATCTAACCACAACTAACATGCGGTAGACATTGGTAGATGTATCACACAATCCCAGTTAGGCTCGACTCGTGTTATAAAGCCTAGTACCCTACTGGGATTGCTTTGCAAAACTTCAATAGGCTCAAGTAACCCTTTTCCAAATATTGAGCTTCTTTGATTGAAAAGTGCTACACAACTGCAAAGTATGTGTTCGGATGTTTCATTTTCAAATTGACAAAAACGACATTCTGATGATTCGATTTTTCCAATTTTGTTTAAGTGATACTTACTAGGGTAGTGACCAGTCATCAGACCAGTTATTACCGTTAGATCCTTTTTCCCCAAATTTAATAGAGCCCGAGCCATTGCTGCACTGGGTTTTATGAACCTTTTTGCTTGCCGGCATGTATCCGTGGCATTCCAGTTGGATTCTACCAAGGAAATTTCCCAGGTTTTAAGTATCATTCTCAATTAATCACTTACTTTAATAGTAAATAGTTTTTTAAGTTCTAATATATTATGTTTTTAATTCCTGTCTCATATTAAAAGAGCTCTTTTAGATACTTTTTGATATAATTATATTAGTTCCATATGGATTTTTATTATATCGAAGATTGTAGCAAAAGTTAATATTCATATTGCGCCGATTTGTTAATCCCGGAAATCTATCGCACGGGCCTCACCATCGCATGTAGCGCTAAATAAAAAAACGAACATGATTTATTTGCAAAGACAATATCCTGATATCATCGAGAAAATAGTTAAGCAGATAGATGTCCATTCACTGGTAAAGACGTTCCCTAGATGATCATACTATGATGGGATAAAGCATCAGTTGGTATCCAGGGCTACCTTGATAAGTCGTTAATGTGGTAAATGTAAAGAATTTAAGATAAAAACCTTGAGGAACACATAATGTAACAAATTGATCGCGGTCGGTCAGGTATGATTCAAGCCATTTGAAGATATGAGACTGATTACCTATTTAACGCAATTTGAAAAGATGATTGGTTATGTCGACGCGGTCTAGTGCAATTTACTTAAGTCAGTATACAGAACATTTACATGGCTCCCGTTATTCATTGCTTCCCGAGAATAATTGACAAATTCAAGTAAGTTGGTGGTTGTTGAGTGACCTTAAAAAAAGCCAAACTGATGAATAAGTTCTATCTTCTATTAGATTTAATTTTCATTGACAGTCCTCTCATTTGGTTGTGGGGAACAAGACATGAGCACTATATCATTATAATCGAGGATGTATAATCCAACATCCAGACTTAAAGATGGGTACTAAAAATTAGCTTTCTATATTTTTGGAAAGTCTCCAAATTGAAAATAAAATTTTTTTCAATGTAAATTATTAAACTAAGCTAATTGCAATTATTAGAAAAGTTTACCAACGTCGGCGCGGAAATTGGCTAAGCAATTTAACACCAGCATCAGGATGATTTAACGGATTAAAGCTCGGAACTCCCTGAAACCGTACAAGAAACAGAAAGTGCCGAAAAAGTCCCTGGAACTGCAAGCTCGGGCCAAAAAAAGACTGCAAAAACAGTCTAAATAACCGGATTGTGGAGAACAAAGACGGATGCATCCTGATCGATGACAAAACCTACGCCAAGGAAGATTCGCGAGCGCATTATACGACCAGGACTGCTGGACCAGGACCTGAACGACACTGGCACCACGGTGACGATGGAAGAGTAGCGCCAGAAGGGGCTGACAATGCATTTGTACCTGTGGTTTGCGGTCGCCGATTTTTCTTACGAAGGAATCATTTAATGCCACGGTGTACGATAAGGATGTGTACGATCAATAAGGATGTGTACGAGAAAGAATATCTGCAAAAGCGGTTGCTACCATTTATCAGAAGCCAAGACTCTCCAGCTCTGTTTTGGCCTGAGTTGGCCTCCTGTCACTATGCGGAATCCATCGTGGAATGGTACACTGATAGGCAAAATAAAGTGCCCACCTCTTCGTTTTTTCGATTTCTCTCATTTACTTGGTTCAAATTAAAGTAAACACACTGTATTTTTTTATTATCTTATTTTTTATATTTTTTTTTAAGTTTCACTTATGGAATACTGAAAAACAAGGAGTTTTACTTAAAGAAAAAAAAAATCAATCTGTGTTGAAAAAAAAACAGTGACAAAATAAAGTGCCCACTTCAAAAATCGATATGTTTTCGATAAGTTTCCATTGGAAGACCCCTCGATTGTTTATGTTTTGATATTTTGACATGTTTTGAAGCAAACGGCTCAACCTGGTGCATTTGTATACGTGATCGCATTTGATTCAATCGAAAAAAAAATGGAGAACGCAGTGCTTTCGAAAGCAATTCCCTTGTGTATCCGAAAATTGGTCATTCGTGATGTGTAAAACGGTGAATCGCACCGGGCTGTCGCTCAGAAGTACAGTATCAGTAAGGCAGCGATTGGCAAAATTCTTCTGAAGCTTAAAACGTTTGGATCAGTGGTGGATCGCCCTGGCAGAGGCAGGAAGCGGAAAACGGATGCGAGAACGGACACCAAGATCATGCGCGAAGTCAAGAAGAACCCGAAGGTAACTGTCCGCGAGATCCAGGAAACCCTTCAGTTATCAGTTTCCGGTCGAACTGTTCGTCGCCGTTTCGTAGCACAGGGGTTGAATAGCAAACTTGCCCGGAAGCGCCCATTTATCAGCAAGGCAAACAAAGCCAAACGGCTTAAGTTTGCTAAGGAGCATGCTGATAAGCCCCTAGAATTCTGGAAAACGGTTCTCTGGACGGACGAATCAAAATTCGAGCTGTTTAACCGAAAGCGGCGGGTTCGTGTTTGGTGCAGATCGGGAGAGGAGCTTCAGAAGCGCCACATCCAAGGCACGATGAAGCATGGAGGAGGAAATGTGATGGTCTGGGGGTGTTTTTCGTGGGGTGGAGTGGGAAGCATTGTGATAAGGTACAAGAGGTGTATAAGGTACAAGAGGTCAAATACGTGCCAAAAACAGCCAATCCAAATAGTACCGATGATTTTAAGAGGTCTAATGTAGATATAACTCTATTATTGTGAAACAAACAATCGATTTTGTCTAATTATGTGTATTTTTTTTTACTCCTATCATTTTGGTGTCCGAAATTTAACGTCGACACGCTTTATGTGTCCATATTTTGTTGGCATCGTATGATTTGAAAGATTATTTTAATCAATTGTAATTATGTGACAGGTTGTTCAATTAACCCTACTGATTACAAACACCCAAAGTCAAGATTTGCTAAGCTGAAACTATTTTAAAACAAAGCACTATAGTAAAGTGTAGTTGAGCGTTCTAAAAGCCAATTCTCCCACCAAATGGCGCAAGCAGATTGTTTAGAAAGAGCAACTCAATAAATTGGTATTTAAAAAAAGACTTAATTTTCATTGTCTGGACTTGATGACGTTGTCGACGAAAAAGCTTAAACAGAAAGTGCTGGCCTGGCATTTGTACCGTACAGAAACCATAAGGCTTCTATTTTCTTCAGGTCGGATATGGTTTCCACCCACTATGCAAACAATAATGTTCAATTCTTCGGCCAATTGAACGGTATTGGGCGATTTTCAAGCGGCACTTTCGAAAGGAGGGTACAGTGGCAGAAAAACTTGACAGCAGCCACCAGGAAAGTCACAAAAGCAACTGTGCAGGATTTAATGAAGAATGTCAAGTCCAAAGAGCAAGTGACTTACAGAAACTAAGATTTGTATTGATATAAACAGTGAAATGCAACAAAAGGTTATTGTTCTCCAATAAAAAGAAAACTAAAATCAAAATAGGTTTTTTTTTAATCTTTTATTCGAAAATCAATGTTACTTACTATTTTTCGAAAAACCATTTTTTTACCATGTTCAGCGCTGGGCTGGTGCATCTTCCGTCGTAGTCATTCAAATACCTTTTGGGTATTTTCATAACTTGTCCGGGGGTAAGATTCGAACTCGTGACTTTGGCGTGAGAGGTATGGATGGTAACCACTACGCCGGGGCCGCCCCCATTTTCGAAAGACTGAAAGAATTCCTCAAATGCAATATTCACAGGCATTTCATAGAGATGTGCTAGTAAAGAATACTCAATAACTGTGTAAAATACTTCACTTTTCCAGTAATGCTTTTTGCTGATTCCCCTAATTCTTCATCTAGCCAATGTGA
Source organism: Aedes koreicus (assembly GCA_024533555.2). NCBI lineage: Eukaryota > Metazoa > Arthropoda > Insecta > Diptera > Culicidae > Aedes > Aedes koreicus. Next base: position 933,840 of record JAHHFK020000699.1, read on the forward strand.
CTGCTCCCTTCATCTTCAATTTCCGCTTAATTATCGCTCAATACTTCTCTATTGTACAGAACTGAGGACAATTTGATGGAATTAGTTCTTTTGGGATGAACTGAACCCCATTATCGTTGTACCATTGTAACATTTCCTTACTGTAATGGCAGCTGGCCAGCTGGTCAAAACGACCGTCATGGGACATAACAAATGGGTAAAACGATCCAGCAGTTTTGCCAGCTCCCGAGAAGACGCCAATAAAATTGGCAGGTAACTGTGCACAATTATTTTTAGGTAATCCTTGCACTGATGGTGGGTTCTTACCACACCACATCTCATCACATCATCAACTGTGCAACATTATTTTTCTTTTATTTTCCTGCATGATGAATATCTTGGAACCACGTTAGTTTTAAATTGTGAAGAAAATAGACCGAGCAGAACTGTTAACAAACATCAAAACGATGTGAACAATTTGCATATCACTCCCAAATTAAGTATCCCACCCTTAATGATCTAGCCTTTATATGAACCCAGGAGGCCACAGGATGATTTGGCAGCATGTCCGACAAAATAGAAAAAATGGCAATTTATTAAACTTGTCATAGAGTTCGATTATTTTTTAACGCTCTTTTCAGATGCCTCAAAAGAATAAGCTCTATTTTTCAACATAAAAAAAACATAGGTTCTGAAAAACTAAGAACATAAGTCGCTTATTTTATTCAATATTTTTCAACGATATTATCTATCAAGACGAGCCTTACTTGTTTTATATTTTTATAAAAGGTTTTAAGTCTCCATCAAACCCCATGGTATATTGAGTAGGCCATATTAGTGGATAAAAAATATTTTTGGATAAAAATAAAAATGGTTGATAAAATTTGGTTTCTCTGAATCTTAAATGTGTTTGTGTAAAGTGCTATTTTTCAGAAGGTAAAAAAAAAATTCGTTGAATTAAAATTACTGGACATTTAATTGACAGAGAAATTAAATTCTCTTCAATGGGAAAATTTTACATTGCAAACGATTTACATTATCGGAAATTAGCCAGACCAGTTTAAACCGATTTAAGGTTAATGATATCAGTCTTTTAAATGCTTTTGATTATTTATCAGAAAATCAGAAAAGTTATAATTCAAACAGTAAGATCATTTTTTTATATCAGAAACGCAATAAATCATTCAATCAACTCTATTGATCAAATCATATTAAGATTATTGTTGATCTTTTCACATACATTTTTTTTACGCATCAAATTAAAACGCAACACAAAATGATGAATGTTAACCTGCTGATCAATGTCTGCTCGTTTCACATACGAAGCGACATACTGTGTTCAACAAGCGTTTACTTATTACTTATACTTATTTTTAAGTCCAAGTAGGGAAGATGTACCTATGTTAATCTCATCACTTTGCAATTCATCCTACTTGAAATAAAACGATATACACGTGACAGAATTAGTAAGTAATGTTTGCTGTAGTTATTTAACGTAAGCAAACATTATTAGAAAACGAAACCGATCCTTCAACTGCCCAATTGTTTGATTCGTCGTAGAATGAATATAGGAACAATGAGATTAATATGGGGGCAGTAACCCTATATGCAAAAAATCTCGAGGCAAAGCACCAAAAACAATTGATTGATTGACTTTTCTTCTTCAACAGTTGATCCATAGAATGAGTCGATTAGTAGTCCCAGAGGTCAATCCTCTCGAAGCTCCTAACTCCACTTAAACAAGGTTTGGACAAGTTGTTGCAAAAAAACAAACTGGCCACCTTGTCTTGCAGAGACTTTTTTTAACAATATGACGAACAAAAATCTGAGGGTACAGGTCAAAAGACAACAGTTCTATATTTATAGTGCAACGAAAAACGAAAAACGAAAAACCTATTTAGTTTTGTATGAAAACGAAATTAAACAAAGATAACCTGTAATTGTAACACTGTTAAATAACCTCTTGAGTTATTTTTGATACATCTAGGGGCCACCTTGTTGTTGAAAAGTTAATAATCCAAAACCACTCGAGAAAATGTCTACTTTGAGCTGCAATATTATGAATTATTAATTAGGAAACTGTGGATCTAGTTTCATTAACGGGTCAGTTTGTTCAATATTCCGTATCTGTCTGGAGGTCACCGAGTGACAGAAAGCATGTTATACTGGTTACAAAATGATTCTAATGTTTGCTCTATTCTAATGGAGTGATCATGTAGATTTTCCATTTAACTTCATATTGATTTTAATGTGACTTCAAAATGGTTTCGATTGAAAACAAAATCTTTGAGGTTTTGGCAGCCATTTTCTCAGATATTCCAGTTCTACCAAAGTGCCACCCGAAATCTCAAGGAATGTTGTTCAAGCTAAATGTACAAAATCATTCTAAGGAGACTTAAAAAGTGGAGTGCTCAAGGGTCAGTTTGGATGCATGGTTAGCATCGCAGTCATTTTTATTTTTATTTGCAATGAATCCGGTTTTGACTGATAAAGGAGCGCACCTTTAAAGAGTGCCCTCATTTATCAATAGTGATGAAGTAACTCTACATGCTCGAAACAAAGGATACGGGATATACTACATTAGATCAAATTACTGCACGCAGTGGTTTTTGTCCCTGAGGAAAAAAAAGGGTCAGTTTCAAAAATTGGCCACTATTTTCTAAAAAAATTGTTGTTATATTTATTTTTTCTTTCTTCATTATTTAGATTTTTAGCCTCATGCTGGTTCATCTCCCTTCGAAGTCACTCAAACACCTCTTCAGGGATTTTTGTAACTTGTCCGGGGTGAGATAGAAACTCATGACTTTGGCGTGGCTGGGGTCACTCCCTATTCCAATTATCCTGTAAGCTACGTGCCGATTTCTTGGGTAATGTCTATATCGCGGTCCGCATTTCCAAGGTTTTTTTTAACTGTTTTTACAGTTAAAGAATTAATTTAAAATGTCAGCTAAAATCATCAAAATCATTTTACCGACATTATTCAAATGAATCAGTGTATTGCAACATAAACCTTGTCTACATTTTTTTTTTTTTTCTACCTTTGTCAAATCATTATTCCAAGTTTACAGACAATTTCCTACCAGTGTATGGTTTTGCTGTCAGTGGAGAGCTTCATCTTTGCAACGATGCAAATGTTATTTTCTTAGAACTTACAGTCTTCAAAATGGCGTCGCGACAACAGGAAGTGCGAAATCTTATTTTGGACAGATAGCAAGCAAATCTAAAATGTTCTAAATGTCGCGAAGCAGGTCAGTGTGCCTCAGAAAACAGTCTCAAAAGTAATCAACAAGATTCTGAAAACTGAAACAATCCAAAGAATGCCGACTTAGCAGCCGAAAAGAGGAATACTTTATATGCGCAAAAAATGTGCTGAAAGTGTACACAAGAAAGCCAAAGATATTGCTACAGCTAAGTCAACCGTTTAGGATATTAATGAGAAATGTGTTCTGAGGTCATACAAAGCACAGAAGAAACCTCGTCGGTATGATAATGAATTCAAAAGGTGAAAAGTCAAGATCGAAAACTGGCGGTATCCTTGTGGTACCGCATGACATAAATCCTCCAAATTGTCCAGAGTTTCGACCAATCGAGCAATTTTGGGCTTTTGTGAATGCTGATAGTTGGTAAATGGGAGGAGAATTAAAATCAGTTCAAAAGTTCAAAAAGAAGAGGACAAATCCGTACAAGGTCAGGGGAGAAAAGCTTGTCCGAACATTAATGGAAAAGGAAAAATTTGGAAGATTTAGAGCGGAAATGTTAAAGAATATGAATGAATTAAATAAAGGTTGAGAAATAAATGTGTTGGTATTAATTTTGGATTCATAATATTCATCTAATGTTAGACAATTCGAATCCACACTCGCTTTAGTCAGTCAGAAGAAAGAAAACCAACATCGAAAACACGTTTGATCACTAAATGGGGCCTCATGGCCAAATCTTGTTAAGGTTAATGTTGATGTCTTTCACCAAATGAACATTGTGGTAAACTATCACTGTTCCTAGAATAGGGTACAGTTCATGATTCTTTGTTTGCAATTTTTTTTTCAAGTGATTCTCACAAAACGCTTCGATCACATATGTTTGCGCATTTTGCATTTTTCCATCAACAAATAAAATCGCACCATACTGACGGCAATGTACTGGACACAGCGACCGATGCAAGCAAGAAGATTAAATTTCAAGCCTCCTTGCTTGCCTAAGAAACTGCTCTGCGTACGAAACCTTATTTAAATATCGATCACCTACACGATCGATCCAGGCACTTCGAACCTATACATTCAACTCGTTATGTAGAATTAAGAACGAACAGGTAGAATTAAGTCTTTCTTAAAAAAAAAACGTTACATTCAAATTTTTCATCGAGTAGAGAATAGTGATGACCGCGGTAGGCTTACTACATAAAACGCAATCCATAACAATCAATGTTATTCCGTTTTGTGGTACTAACTTGTGTCCAAACTAACTCACTCAACAAGCTCATATAGCTTAACATTAAAAGCAAGGAACATTAAAAACAACAGTGTGTAAGCTTATAAGGCAAGCTTTGCGATCTGGAACAGCATGTCAATTACCTCAAATAAAACTGTAGGAGTAAACAGACCTCCCAACTAACCTTATTATTATTATTGGGAACTAAGCAACTGTGCGTACCAACAGAAGGTGACATAGTAATGAACTTTTGTATATTTTGCACGAACTGGTATGATGAAAATAATATGTACTCACTGAGTGTTTTGTACAATTTGTTGGATGCAATTTATGAATATTATCACTCCTGATGTAAAGTGGTTTAGTTATATTGATCGAAAATATCTATTAATTTTTTAACGATATGCTCTATTTTACTTCAGTTAAAGAAATCTGGTTTATTGTTTCCCATATACCAACTTTTACGATACTAATTATATTTAATCTTTAGTTTGATTTCTTTGTGGGTTTTAAATTATTCTGTTATTAATTCTTTGTGTGACAATCTACGTGAATTGTTGCTAAACAGCTATTTGAAAATTAAACGCAGCAACTTCGTTTAACCGAACCTAGAATGCAATGGTTGAGGATAACTATTTAACCGTTTGAATTTTAAATGTAACTGAAAGATTGTCGGAGAGTGATTAATCATGTGATCAAATGCAAAAAATCAAATTTGTGTAAACCACACAACTTCTGGTTACATACAACACACTACCAAAATGTCATGTAAATGTCTGTATCCTGAGACCAACAAATGCATGCGTCCTTTAGTACATAAGAATGGGTTGAAAGAGATGAGAAAATAAATTCAATCAAACACATCTTTTGTTGAATTGCGTGTGTGTCAGTTTCAGGAGACATAATTTTACACGAAATCTGTGTTAACGTTTCCCGACTTTTTACAAATATGAACTACGTCTCGTGTAAAATTCATAATTTCTAAGTGTGTACGAGAAATTTAACAAGATATGTACTCAAAAGATCCTTTCCACACATCGCAATTGACAATAGGCAGGTTGAATTCAAAATCCTAAATACCAAATACTCATTGATCTATTCCCTTGGTATTGCAATCGAGAAACAAGCCGAATCTCACCCAGAACAATCATCCACATGCTTCGGTTCACTTTCCATGGCTAGGTACAACTTAGCAGGTACCTAACTGGGGTACAATTTTCCCATTCCTAGGAAACACAAAAGGACAAGCAAGTTGCACACCTAAGCAACACTATCAGCGCAACCAATCGGAAGCGAGAAACAAGTCCTCCCGGGGTCTCGCATATCCGATAATCCAACATCACGGCTCTCCCCGACTCCGTGCGTGACTGGGGGCTATCGATACGATGTAATTTATATCCAATTATAGCGGTCTCTTTCCCTGAATCACCAAAGGCTACAGCAGCGGTGAGCTGACATTTCTATCCACAACCGTTATGTTTCCTTCGGGCTCTGACTCTCCTTTCGAATATCTGTTTTGCATGTTTACATTTACACCGTTTGACACGAAATTAATATTTAATTTATAGCCTACATGGAAGGTGCAACGGTGCGCAACCAGAGGGATAGGAAATAGAAAACCAAACGAGAACCACGTTGACAATTTACCATTACCGTTCTCTTTCCACGATCCAGGCACCTGCAATTCACAAAGCACGAAAACAGGGCTGTACACCGCTTCCTGTGGGTGGGTAAAGTGTCCATTTTCTAACTAAATTACACTTCAGTTGCCTTTTATTAAATTACGAACCTTCAAGCCTCTGGTGTTTGAAAAGTAAAGTTGTTGAAAGATTTCCTCTGTAAGCTCATTCTATATGGTATGTATATTTTACAAAAGAAAAACAATAGATTTTTCTATATTTAACTTAACAGAATATGTGTATTTTTTAAGTAGTGAGGATACTTAACAACGATCTCATTCTAATATTGATTTCTTCATTAGAAGGGACTTTATTGTAGAAGCTATTAGTCCCATTGCGGTCATACTGCACTTTCAAGCAGCACATTAACTATCAGCAGCGATGTAAGCTCATTGTGGTCATCAAAAAGCTTAAAATGTTAAAATAGGAACTATGAATTTTGAAATTTGATATCACTACAAAAGCAGTCTCAGCCTAGTCAGCAAAGCCATGACCAAGTCGAAGGCTGCGGGTTCGATTCCCTGTCCAATCGAAAATATTTCGGGTTGCACATTTTTCCGACTTCGTAAAAAAAAACAAAAGGTATCATTGTGTGTACCACACAGATACTGATGTATGCATTGTTGTTGGAATCGAAAGCATTCAATTAGGAACTGTGGAAGTGCAAAATTGGAAAGCAAGTAATAAGCTAATTGTGGGAGTCATTTACTTGAAAATGCTAAAAAAGAAAGATGAAGCATATCATAAGTATTGTACCTTGAGGATAACTGTAATAATACATCAACGTTTACCTGCATACTGTATTTTTTATAAAAATCGTTTATCCATCTTGTCACACCCAGCACATTTTGAACCTATAATCTAATGTTCATCCCTGATATTACTAGCCGTCTATAGCTCTTCTTTGACGTGGATACAAGCCCCATGGAGACTGGTTTCATCCTTCATTTCAAGAACCCAAGCCAGCGTGTTCGGAAACCATTTTCCACTACCACAAGCTCTCTGTCTTTAGCTACCTTCAACCGCTTACCTGTCCATTCGCAGGTTGTTCCAAACTATAAGGCTCAAATGAATGACTTTTCTTGTTCAATTTTCATTTCCATTTGGACTCTCTACACAACACCTCGCTTCATGTTACTTCAGCCCGTTCGTTTGCCCGTGGGTTTTGTTTCGTTTTCATTTTAATCAGGCGCCTTTACAGCGACGGGAGCAGCGAAATTGGATTTTCCCCAGTGCAACCCTTGAAAGTTTCCATCAGTTTGCTCCTATCCTTCACAGTTGATCAGGGTTCGCATTTCTTCAGCGGTCGTAAATTTTCCTTCGTTAGTGATTTTTTGCTTCCTTAACATCTGAAGTATTCAAGTCAAACCATAATCCTTGACTCGAAAAACCATATTTGAATAATGTGACAAGCTTCTTCTTGTTTTTCTTCTATTGCTTTTAGCCGTATGTGGTGTTCTGGTTGCAGTTCCACATTTATTGATTAGCAGCCTTTTAAGCCTCAACAGCAATACAAGAATTTGCAGATTTTGCGGCTAACTCAATAATCCCTAGATTGGTAATATCGTGCCTTTGACGATTTGCGTATTTGAGATACCAACATGCAGAACAGTTAATTTTGGTCTTTTGCAACTATTTCAAACAAGGGGAGGTCAGGTATGACGGTCACTTCATAAAAACATCAAAATGTTAGGAAAATACAGTATGTCCCATAAAAAAATGCGAAAAACCATACCTCAGTTTCAAATAAGTTTTTTTCATAGAAAATGGTAAAAAAAATCATAATTTTATTTAGGAAATCGTTTATGAAGCCTTTCATGATTACATGACTCAATATGTCCACCATTTTTCTCGATCACCTTCTCCAAACGGGGACGGAATCGGGAGCATACCTTCTCAATGTATGAGTCAGTCATCGAGTTCCATGCCTTGGTAATGGAAGCTTTCAGGGCACCAGAACTGGGGTGAGAACGTTCACAGGCCTTAGCCTGAACATATGTCCATATTGAGTAATCCAAAGGATTCAAGTCCGGGCTGCTAGGAGGCCAAATGTCCTTTGGCCAAAATTCCATGTTTTCCTTCAGCCACACTTGAGTCCTTGAGACGGTGCTCCGTCCAGTTGAAAAATGACGTGTTGGTGTGCTCCAAAGTTGGCTTTCATCCATGGCAGAACGTGGTCCTTCAAAATGTACATGTAAACCTCGGTGCCACGGTAGCCAGGTGGCATCCCACAATCGTTGCAATTTGTTTTACGGGCTTTTGGGCGAGCAGCAAACTAGTCACAACCTCCTTTACGTACATTTTTCTCAAATTTGTTACTCGCGAACCACTGATTTGTTTACATCGTTTAAGAGTATACAGTCCGATGATTACACACACGCATTAAAATAGTAAAAATAATATTTAAAGCTACCCAAAAATAAGTATTGAAAACTTTCGCATTTTTTTATGGGACATACTGTACAAATTTCCTTGACATTTTAGGAACTTACATACACTAACAATACAGTACAGTAGATAAGTCCATAATATGTATGGGTAAAATTGAACTCATTTATTATGATATTTGTATTTTACTAGTTGAAAATGTTTTTGTCATTGTCAAATAAATAAATCTGTTCATTTACACTTTCAGAAGTGGCAAAAAAAGTAAACCGCACAATAATTGTATCAGTCAACACAAGGGCTGCGCTTTGTGCACTTTATTGTTGACTTGCAAGACAAAGCAATAACTCTCATTCGTTTTGCAAAATTCTTCAGCGAATGGTTGAAGTTTTCGTATATCTTATCGCAAAGTAGCAGAAAGGTTCAGCTTTCCGGCAGTACTAAAAATCTGAAAAAAAAATCCAGCAGTTTGGTTCAATTGTGCTAGTCGAGCACGAAAGCGATTGACAACGTCACGGCAGGATGCAAGTATCTTGATAGAAATTCGTCAAACCCCACGGTTGACAAGTCGAGCAGGTAAGGAAAGCTTGTCTCTGAATATTTCCGAAAGAACATTTCCGAAAGTACGACTTAGACTGCAGCAACAAGGCTTGAAGAATAATGATGCATCTCGACGGTCACTGATAAGTCAACGCAACTAAATCAAGCGTCTGGAATTTGCAAAAAAAAAACGACAAGCCGAAAAAGGTGTTGTGGACACATAATAGTATGTTCGAAATTTGGACATGAGCAGCGAGCCAGGATTGGGTTGAAAACGAGAGAGGAGCTTTTGGAGAAGAATGTCCAGAACCACGGAGGAGGTAATATTATGGTGTGGGGAACCTTCACGTGGCCTGGTGTTAAGGAATCGAATCAAAGGAATTATGGATGCTAACAAGTACATTCTGTGCGAAAATTTTGAGGCTTTCTTGTTGAAAGTTGGTTTAGAAAATGACTACAACTAGACAATGATCCAAAGCACCCAGCACGTAAAACTATTACTTTTTTCCGTGGCTCTCGTATAAAACTGTTGAAATGGCCTCCTCAGTTTCTGGACTTTAACCCAATAGAAAATCTATTACGATCTATTCTACAATCAACTGGTTGATAAAAGTAACGTAACCAATAAGAATCTGATATTTGACGGATTAAAGGAGACTTGGGAGAACACTTCTCAACAGCCTTTCAGAACCTAGTGGAAAGTATGCCAAGGTGTCTCCAAGCAATTTTCAGCGCAAAAGGAGTACATACTAATTACAAAAGCTTGTTTTGAAACTCATCTTACTGTCACGTATAATTTATTTTTGCCAAGCAAAAAGTGATAAATAAACGTCAATGAATTCACTTCGGGAAATGTGCTGGTGTTTTGTTCCTTCAGTGCCATTTTCAATATATTTTGTAAACACATATTGATTTTTACTTATATTAAAACGATCAGATTAGATACCAATGTATTAATGGATACAACAATAAATAAATGTTTTACTCCAAGAATGTTTTATTTTGTTTATGCAGCGAGTTTGACTTTTAATAACTCAATAATTTTTTCATGTTTTCGCAGTGTCATTTTTGATGGTGACTAATTTTAATTAAAATGATAATCCAACAATTATTTCAATATTCGTTTTGAGTAACACAGTATCGTGGATGTTTTGATTATTCTGATTTTTTTATTTAAAAAAAAGATGCTAGTGCCAAAACTACTTGTCCAGAACAAGGCCTGGTGGGTTGAAGAATCGAGCTGTTTATATTTGATTTTTGATGTGACATTTTTAGCTGTTTTCTTGAACAGAATGTTTTACAGTCATTGGCAACATAAAGTGCCCACCCTTTATGATTTCAACAAACACTCCTTTTAACTGCAACTTCTGAAATGAATCACTAGATATATTTTTAAAATGATCATACTCTAGTAGAAACATTCATAAGAAATTTATAACAAGCAAACCTCGATTTTACAACGGAATAAGTTGAGATTAGCATAAGTAGGTGTGACATAAAAAAGTGCCCATTTAAAAAAAAACCTTGCAAATCTTTCTCATGCTCATCAGGAGATTTGATTTGTTGAGTTTTGACATTTGGATTCAAAACATTTTATTTGTTCTGCTTTTGTAATACGTTCAGGTTGTTTTGAAATAATTATCGTTGAAATCATGGAAAATGCAGTGCTTTCAAAATCAATTCTTTCAAGTAACCGTAAACTGGTAGTTCGAGATGTGAAAATGGAGAATCGCAGTGGGTTATCGTAGGAAAGTAAGGTATCAGTAAAGCAGCTGTCGGAAAAATTTGGTTGAAGTACTGAACCTTTGGATCAGTGGCGCATCGCTCCGTTAGAGGCAGGAAACGCAAAACGGACACAAGAATGCACAACAAAATCGCGCGGGAAGTTAAGAAAAACCCAAAATTTACTGTCAGGAAGATACAGGAAATTCTTAGGCAAACAATAACAAGAGGAAAGTTGATTCTATCCCACGCTCCGTTTTCTGGAAGATTACGGTAGTTTTTTTTTCTCGCGATTGTTTCACTCCTGCCGTGGAGTGAAAGTGAATTTTTGAATGTCAGCCCAAAAAGAAACCTTTGAATGTGTACCATATTACTACTGATCTGACGAAGCGATTCGCAGCCGTGACACAGATAACGAAAGTAAAATTTAATAAACTCCATGTTGTCGTCTCTAACCTGAAGCAGGCTAATGAGATTGCTGCCTACCAGATTTTTACACTGGAATATCGAGTTTATATTCCAGCTCGTGATGTGGAGATTGTAGGAGTGGTCACAGAGGCGAGTCTGTGCCCTGAAATTTTGGAGAAGCGGGCGGTTGGCCGATTCAAGAACCCTCTGCTCCGCCCAGTTCAGATACTGGAAGTAAGAAAGTTAGTCAAAATATCGCAAAGCGAGGGTAAGAAAAAAGTAACCCCCACAGATTCGTTTCGGGTGACCTTTTCTGGCTCTGCCCTTCCTCACTACTTAGAACTGGACAAACTTCGGCTACCTGTGCGGTTGTTTGTACCTCGGGTAATGATCTGTCAAAACTGCAAGCAGATGGGACATACGGTCTCCCATTGAGGCAATAAGGCACGCTGTTCCACTTGCGGGGAGAAGCATGAGGGTTGCCCCTGTGCAGATAACACACTAAAATGCGTTTTCTGCAAAGGTACTCCTCCCCATGTTCTCTCGTCGTGCCCGGCGTACAAACAACGCGGGGAAAAATTGGAACGTTCTCTAAAACAACGTTCAAGGCAATCTTTTGCAGAAATGCTTAAGAAAGCCTCGTCATTCCAATTCCAATACAAATCCCTTTGCTCCTCTGTCAGATGACGAGTCTGATTCTGACTTTGCTCCTCTGTCAGATGACGAGTCTGATTCTGACTTGGTTGAGGAGGGAACATCTTTCAGTTTTCTGGAAGGTACTTCATGCAAGCGAAGACGCATCCGACCACGGAAAATAGATGAACAGAAGCCCCAAATCAGCTTGCGAAATTCAAGGAGTTGTGGGAAAAAGGAAAATCTAAATCCTCCTGATTTTCGTAGTACTAACTACACACAGGACTTCCCATCCCTCCCGGGGACATCCAAAACCCCTGATGCCCCACTTTTAAGAACAGAAGCCCCTTCTTTATTCGGACTGTTCTCATTCGATAATATTGTGGAAGGTATCTTCACAAACTTTGAAATTTCTGACCCTCTTAAAAGCATTATTATGGCAATGCTTCCCACTGTGAAAACTTTTTTGAAGCAATAAACATTAAAGTGGCCCCTCCTTGCAGCTATCATTTCCTTCAATGGATAATTTTCCAAAAGAGGTCGAGGATTTGATCCCTGTTCTGCAGTGAAATTGTCGAAGTCTTATTCCAAAATTGGAATCTTTTAAATTTTAGCTCACAATACCGGTTGTGATGCATTTGCTCTTTGTGAAACATGGCTCTCGCCCGAAATCGATCTTCCGTTTCATAATTTCAATATTATTCGTCTTGATCGTGAGGATTCACGTGGAGGAATAGTACTTTTGGGGATCACTCCAAATAGATAGCTACTCCAAAAGAGTGAATTTACCTCAAATTCCAAGTATTGAAGTGGTCGCATGTAAGGCTGTTATTAAAAATAAAACCCTTTGCATTGCTTCTTTGTATACTCCTCCTAGAGCCTCGATTAACCGTAAACAACTTCCGGATATTTGTTCGGTTCTTCCTGCTTCGTGGTTGATCTTGGGAGATTTTAACTCTCACGGTACAGGTTGGGGAGAACTGTATGATGACAACCGTTCCTCTTATATATATGAACTCTGTGACAACTTCAATATGACAGTTCTCAACAATGGGGAAGTTGGCTGGACCATCCTCAATTGGCAGTAGATTAGACCTCACACTTTGCTCGAATTCATTATCGTTGGACTGCACATGGAATGTCATCCAGGATCCCCACGGTAGTGATCATTTGCCCATAAAAATTTCGATTGCCACCGGGTTCAATCCTTTGAAATGTATCAACGTCGCGTATGATCTAACCCGTTACATCGATTGGACAAATTTTAGTATAGTAGTAGATGAAACCGCAACGACGGCAAAAAGGCTCCCTGCTGGAGGAATATAATTTCTTCTCCAACCTGATTTTGGAAAGCGCGCTTCAAGCTCAAACTCGACCGATTCCAAGAACGTCATTTTGCAGGAAACCTCCTTCTTCATGGTGGGATCAGCAATGCACCGAGGTTTACCTTGAAAAGTCCGAAGTTTTCCGTAGACGTGGAATACCTGAGCATTTCGAAACGTACACGGCACCTGAACGCGAACTTAAGAACCTCATCAAGGCCAAGAAACGCGGATACTGGCGAAGATTCGTGGATGAACTATCGCGCGAGACGTCGGTATGTACTCTACTCTACGAACAACAAGAGCGAATAGTACTCGGACCAATGGATCCAAAAGTTCGCGCAAATAGTTTGTCCAGATTTGGTGCCGGCACGGATGATTCCTCGCGAAACCACGAATTCGATAGATGAGAACAGCCAACCCTTTTCAATGGTAGAACTCTCTCTCGCACTCTTTTCGTGTGGCAATACGGCTGCAGGGGCTGATAGGATCAAGTTCAACTTGCTTAAGAACCTCCCAGACGTCGCTAAGAGGCGCATGTTGACCTTGTTTAATCAGTTTCTGGAACTTAACATTGTAACGGATGATTGGAGACGAGTGAGAGTTATCGCCATCCAAAAACCTGGTAGACCCACGTCCGACCACAACTCCTATCGACCTATCGATGTTATCTTGTGTTCGAAAGTTGTTGGAGAAAATGATCCTTTTCCGTCTGGACAAATGGGTTGAGAGGAAACAACCTGCTTTCAGATACTCAATATGGTTTCCGTAGGGGTAAGGGAACGAACGACTGTCTCGCGTTGCTTTCCACAGATATTCAGTTAGCTTTTGCTAAAAAAGAGCAAATGGCTTCTTTTTTCTTGGATATCAAGGGAGCTTTTGATTCAGTATCTGTTGAAGTTCTTGAGCATGAGCATGAGCATGAGCATGATTGACCGCCCACGGATGCAATTCCGTTATTGCCAGATCAGCTGTATTTACACAAAGAACCAACCGATGATGTTTCGTTCTAACATACATCTTCAATGTGTAAAAACTTTATGACCCATTATAAAACAATACCGGCGCCGGCCGTGCCCGAATGCTGGTCAAGTAGGGAATGGGAAGGGACGTGTTGACATGATACTCGCTTTGAAGGAAGCCGAGAAATCCTTTGCGCTTCCACGAGAAATCACTGGGATGTTGGATAGTTGGGGAAAGGTTAACAGCAGGGTTCGTTTTGGTTAACGATACGCTGAAAGTATGTAGCACTTTCCGCCAAAAGCAATGGCCCGCTCCAATGTGACTGAAAAGAGACAAGTATAACGAAAAACAAAACAAAACAAAATAGACAAAATAAAACAGGATATTAGATATCGTCTTCAAAATTTGGTAAAAATAAATGATTTGTTGCTTTGCAAACTAGCTCTCCTCGATGTCCTAGATCTCGGCTAAGTTCTGCTGGACCCGCAGCTGCTGCATTCGACACTCGCCCCGATCAAGCCGTCAGTCGCCGAAGTGTCGGAAACCTTCCGGTAGTAACATGATATCTGCGTCTAATATACTCTTCTTGCACCGATTAATTTACAAACTTAACCTGCATACCGAATCAAGATCCACTTAGGCACGGTTTTTCTATGGCAGTTTTTCAAAATCATCTCAATTTTTGATGTAAATACTCAAAATTTTAAAAACTGTATTTTGACCATTGCTTGGTAAGACAACACATACAAACAAAATCGAAGCAATTTAATATGTTTATGCATGTGAATTGATCAACACTATTTTGCCTTTTTCACGCGGTTCCATAGTTAAATTGGCACGTATCGCCCATGTAAAAAGAAACCTTAGTGTATTTGTTTGCAGGATTCTAGTTAAATTGTTTCATATGATTTAAATGCTTATATTTTTCTTTGTAACCATAACTTTTGTAATCAAAAGCCAACTGGATCGAACAACATTTTATCCAAGCATTGCGCAAGCGCAAACAAATAAAGAATATTTTCATAGCATTAAGTTTTAGATAACAAAAGTGCGTTTAAAATTTGCCGCAATATTTCAAAACATGCCAATTACAAATGCATTCTCCCCGTCATTCGAAGATTGCGCAAATGTTGGTGCGATGTTTATTGTTTAGATTGGTAGTCGTCTTTCGTCAGTACATAGCCGAGTTCAAATCTCCACACACACACACACCCGTAAACATACACGATTGGCCCGCTTTTTCTTCGCATCACACGCACACATCCGAATGGCGTCCCTTTCTGTCTGCTGATGCCGTTTCGATTCGAGCCCACGAGCGATGATGGGGTTTTCGTGTTCGACTGCCTGCTGTTTATGACATGTTTTTTGCACGTTTAAACTTCATTTCACTAAGTACCGTCTCATGTACGGCTTTGCTTTCATTTTATGCAACCATCACATACTTAACGGGAGAGTAAAAAAGAAACACCTAACCTCTTCTTCCACCATCGAATTTTGCAATGTACTCGAATGATTCCGTTTTATCAACTTTTTATTGCACTTTTGGCACGCTTTTTCACACATCTTCACAGCACTCTTCTTGATGACCTCCGGGTGCAGGGGTGAAGCACCAAAAAAACAAAAACGGTAAACGACCGACCATCACAAATTTCGGGAGGGAATCGATAATATTCACTACATCTTACACAAATCACGTGAAGATTTTATGATTTCACTGTTCGTTTAGGTTGAATTACGAATTACGAATATATTTTTGACTCTATTTTTCGCGAAAAGGACGCAGCAAAAACAATACACGTCAGTTTCCAAGCACGGCTTGCTTCGATATGAATTATAGCTTACCAATTCTAGACAAAATAGTCATAAGATCAAAAGTAGCATTTCTTCAGTATCTATAGAAGTTCTTTCAGATAAACTCAACGCTTGTGGCTTTTCTCCATTAATGAATAAGTTGTTGTACAATTTGCTGTCAGAGAAACATATGAGCTTTTCTCATAGAAACTCTACAGCTTCCCGATTTAGCTACATGGGTCTCCCCCATGGATCATGTTTAAGCCCTCTTTTGTATAATGTTTATGTCAAAGACATTGACGGTTGTCTAAGTGACAACTGTACGTTGAGACAACTTGCGAATGACGGCGTAGTGTCTGTCACGGGACCCAATGGGATCGATCTGCAAGGACTCTTACAGGATACCTTGACAATTTGATTACTTGGACTCTAATGCTAGGTATCGAATTCTCTACGGAGAAGACTGAGTTGGTGATTTTTTTTTTTCGAGGGAGCATAACCCAGCACAACCGAAGCTTCAAATTTGGTGTACACCGATAACTCATTCCATGTCATTTAAATATCTTGGGGTCTGGTTCGATTCAAAGTGCACCCGAAGATCCCACATTGAGTATCTGAAGCGAAAGTGCTAGCAGAGGATCAACTTTCTTCGAACAATTACCGGAGCCTGGTGGGGAGCACATCCACAAGATCTTCTAACGTTGTACCGGACATCGATTTTGTCGGGCATAGAATACAGTAGTTTTTGCTTTCAGTCGGTGGCTCGGTTGCACATCATTAAACTGGAACGTATTCAGTATCGGTGTCCTCGTATCGCGTTAGGTTGCATGCACTCGACTCATACCATGAGTCTTGAAGTGCTGGCTGGCATGTTGCCACTCTCGGATCGGTTTACAGAATTATCTCTCCGGCTCCTTACCAGGTGTGAAGTTATGAACCCCCAGGTAATCGAAAACTTTGAAAAGCTCCTTGAACTGAATCCTCAAATCTGCTTCATGACTTTGTACCATTTGTACATAACACAGGATGTCAACCCTTCGGCGAATATTTCCAATCGTGTTTGCTTCTCCGACCTCGACAATTCATTTTGTTTTATTTTGATTTATCCAAGAAGCAGGAGCTTCATGGAATCCCCGAACATCATCGTCCTATGATTGCTCCGGTAATATTTGCTGCAAAGTTTGGCCAAGTTGATTCCGCTAAGACATTTTTCACTGACGGGTCTTTATTAGAGGATTTTGCTGGGTTTGGTATATACAATGAATTTTACAGCGCCACTCGAAAACTTCAAGCTCCTTGTTCTGTTTTTGTTGCTAAATTGGCGGCAATACATTCTTCGTTAGAAACGGTTGCCTCACATACACCGGATCATTACTTCATTTTCACGGATAGTCTTAGTTCTATCGAGGCTATTGGCTCCTTGAGGCCGGTAAGGCACACCTCTTATTTTATTGTGAAAATAAGAGGTTCTTCACGTTCTTTTTTTATCACCTTTGTGTGGATCTCAGCTCATTGTTCGATTCCGGGCAATGAGAAAACGGACTCGCTTGCAAAGGTGGGCTCTATGGAAGGCGATATTTATGACCGACACATCGCCTTCAATGATTTTTTTTTCAATTTTTCGTCAGATATCACTCGTTAGCTGGCAGTATAAATGGAGTACAGGAGATTTGGGGCGATAGCTACATTCTATCACTCCCAAGGTGTCGAAGAAATTTTAGTTCAGGGGATTGGATGTGGGTCGAGACTTTATTCGCGTGATGTCTCGCCTCATGTCCAGCCCTAGCAGGCGACAGCGTTCGGCGTAAGCGGCAAGTTTAACGGGTCACTCCATGGAAGGTGGCGCAAAGCATATCTTACGAATCTGCGTTGGACAGCTTCAAACCGCGCACTCCATACAGCCTAGTAGGGGTTCCATACAGCAGATGCAAACTCAAGAATAGAGCGTACCAGCGAGCAGTAAAGAGCTTTGAAACACAGCGGATCACGAAACTCATTGGAGATTTTGAACATGAACCCAAGCTGGCGATTGGCTTTATCAATGGTACCTGAGAAGTGGCGAAAGGTTAGCTTTTCTCCAATACAACTCCGAGGTCTTTAACATGATCAACCCGTTGAAGTGGAGATCCAGCAATAGTATAATCAAACCGGATAGCATTATTCGTTCGACCAAAACTTATTACACAGCATTTTGAGATGCTCAGAACCATCATATTTCGCACGCACCAATTACTGAAGATATCAAGAAGTTTCTGTAGTTCATAGCAGTCTACTAGGCTTCGAACAACTAGATAAATTTTAAGGTCATCTGCAAACAACAACAGAAAACCTCCATTTAGCAGTATGAGGGAAACATCGTTTATAAAAAGCGAGAACAGCAATGGTCCCAGAGTGCTTCCTTGGGGAACTCCGGAATGGTTCGAAAAATAGACCGATGATTTTTTTCCAATACTGACAGATACTTGACGTTGCACAAGGTAAGATCGAAGCCAGCTGCA
The DNA here is from genome assembly GCA_024533555.2 of Aedes koreicus. Classification (NCBI taxonomy): domain Eukaryota; kingdom Metazoa; phylum Arthropoda; class Insecta; order Diptera; family Culicidae; genus Aedes; species Aedes koreicus. Next base: position 952,188 of record JAHHFK020000699.1, read on the forward strand.
GAAAGCAATGGAACAACCAATTTTCTCCAGTTTTGCAAGCAGTAAGTCATGGTTAACTTTATCGAAGGCAGATTTCAGATCGGTATAAACAGCGTCGACTTGGAGTTTTTTACATACGTTCTCCATGCAAAACGACGTAAAGCTGACAAGATTCGTTTCAACAGAGCGGCCGGGATAGAAGCCGTGTTGATAGGGGCTGATGTAATTCTTGCAGGCAGCAAACAATTTGTCGTTGATCAACGACTCAAACACTTTCGATTCCACACCAAGTGAAGTAATGCCACGGTAATTTCTTATATCACTTTTGTCTCCTTTCTTGAAAACTGGGAACATTGTAGAGCATTTCCACTGCATTGGAAATTTTGATTGCTGTAGTGATAAGTTGTATAGCAGAGAAAGTGGAGTAGCTAAAATGTCGGAGCATTTTTTCAACACAACAGAGGGAATCACGCTAGGTCCAGGATTAAAGGACGATTTGGTCTTGCGTATCGCCGAAAGAACCACCTGGACGTCAACAGCAAAGACATTCATGTTAATCACATCGCTGGGTACTTCCCGCACAGCACTTTCAATATCAGCTTGAGATGGTGAATCGCTTGAAAATACACTCGAGAAGTGTCTTGCAAAAATGCTACATTTTTCCTCGGTAGTTCGTGCAGCGTCTCTATCGAGAAACACACATGACGGGAGTCCAGTTTCCTTCCTCTTGGAGTTCACGAACGACCAAAATTTCTTCGGATGGCGTCGAAGATTTTCTTGTGTGCGATGTACATAATACTTGTAGCAGAGTTTGTTATAGCGCCGATATTCATTGCTGGCGCGATTAAGATCCGATTTGGTAAAGGCACATCGTCGAATGGAAAAAGCGCGAAGAGCCCTAGCGCGCACTCGTTTCATGTTGCGTAGAAGAGCATTAGTCCACGGAGGTTTTCTCGGAGTTTGGCACTTCGGTACAGCTGCCAAAACACTCTCACGCAGCAAACAGTTGAAGCGGTCAACAGCCGGTTCAATATCAAGATCACCCAATACATTCCAGTCAATACGGGATAAGCAGTGTCGAAGCAGTTGAAAATCAGTTTTGCGGAAATTGAGTCGATCGGTGCTTACAGGTTCATCAAAATGGAGATTAGGTTCGTATGCAATTGATATATCCAGGGCGGGATGGTAGTTATCAAGTGGCACAATGGCTTCCGGAGCTTCAACGACAGTACATTTGCGCAGTGAGTTCTTGCAGATAAACACCAAGTCGAGCAAGTTCGATTGGACGTTGGAAACTGAATTAATCTGGCTCAGTCCTAGAAAGCCAGTTCCATCGATAAGTAGGCGACTAGCAGGAGTAGAGGTTGAAGCAACCGGATCAGGAAACGCATACCCGTGACCGGAGGGCAACCCATTGAGTCCTGGTTGATTGAAATCTCCGAGCAGAAGAAGCACATCCGTCAAAGTAGTCAACTCAAATGCAAATTCTGTAGCATCCAGGTGAAGTTGCATAATGGTGCAATCACGTCGTCGGTCGGGAGGAATGTACGAAGCGCCGATGAAAAAGTTTCGTTTGGAAAGACACACTTTAACCCAAACTGTTTCAATAGAATTGAACTGTCCTACGGCGATTTGGCAGGAAACAAACACATTGGAAACAGCAACAAGAACACCACCTCCACGCGTATGAGAGCTATTAGCTAAACTGCGGTCCATTCTATACACGGTGAAATTGTCGCCAAAAAGTTGAACTGAGTTGATCCTTCCATCGAGCCAGGTTTCCGTGAATACATAAACATCATATTCGCTATCGAGCGCAGCAAGATAAACATCGTCCAATTTGGTCGAAAGTCCTCTGGTATTTTGGTAATATACTCGTAGATTGTTAGTGGTAGCGGTATCCATGATAGCACGGTTAGTTGATGTTGTGTCACGTGGCGTAGCACTAGGATGCAGAAACAAATCAGAAGCTGGGTTGGTTCGATTAAGCTCATACTTGCCTGAGATTGATGTTTGGAAGACCCTATCACCACACTCAACACCAGGGCCAGAACGACTATGATGGCAGGAACCGATAAGCTCGACTGAGTTGAGGGGCTCAAGGGCTTCCATGAGGCGACAGGCAGGGCGTTCTGGTTCAGCATGTTCATTGTCTTGAGTGTTGATATCCATTGTTGCAGAATTTCCAGGTATTGTTGTGTCACGCGCTGGAGCACTAGGATGCAGAAACAAATCAGAAGCCGGGTTAGTTCGATTAAGCTCATACTTGCCTGAGATTGTAGTTTGGAAGACCCCATCACCACGCTCAACAACAGGGCCAGAACGACTATGATGACAGGAACCGATAAGCTCGACTGAGTTGAGGGGCTCAAGGGCTTCCATGAGGCGACAGGCAGGGCGTTCTGGATTGACACGCTTTACGGCGACAAGTTCAGTGCTTCCTAATGCAGAATCAGTAGATAGAGCTGTCATGTCATCGGGTGGTTGTGCAATGTTGAAATAGTCAATATTGCGAAATGTGATCCTAGAACGTTGGGACACATCAGGAGAGAGATCGTTTCTATAGCATGCGTACTTGCCTGAATCCAGTGGTTGGAAGCCCCCGTCACCATCTTCGACCACAGGTCCAGAACGGCTACGATGGCAGGAAACAGGAAGCACGACTGGGTCTAGAGGAATAGGGGCTTCCTTAATGCATTAGGCAGTGCGTTCTGGTTCAGATGTGGAATTTACGCTGATGTTTCCAAGCTGTTCACAGGTTGATTTATACTGACGATTCGCCTCTCGTTTTTTGCGTGGTTTTCGAATTCTCGGAAGCATACATTTTCTGGCCAAGATGAACTTGACAGCGCAATGGCTTTCAGCGCTATGTTCACTCCAACTTTGAACGACACAAAGCTCAAATTGGTTGGATCTTTTCCTTTTGGGATCAACTTAATCACTTTTGGTGTTGAATCCGTTTCCATGTTCAAGCAGTCCTTAGTGAGTGACGCAATTTCCGCTTCTGATGTACTGGGGTGGAATGCAGAAAGGTAGATCCATACACATTCATCCGCATCGTCCTGTTGTAAAACTTTCACCAGTGGACAAGTTGGCTTAGTACCACGAATAGTAGGAAATTTGACGGTGGAATCATCATCACGTTTTCTTTTCGGTGTGTTCGATGTGTTCGTCCAATTAGCATTTTTCCATGCTGGCTTGATCATTGGTGTCAGAAGTTTAGCGTCAACTTTGACTGCAAGTGCGTTGACTGCATCATTCAGCTTGACGATGTCATTTTCCAGCGAATTGATTGATGTCTCATCGCCGCATTGGGCAGAATTACGCTTAACAATTCTCCTGAAGTGATCACTGGAGAACAGATCTGCGCAGTCATCACACATCCAAAATACATTACGCGCGTATTCTCCTAGCGTTTCTAGTAACGGTTGATCCACCTGCAGACAAATCGTGTGGAATGAGCATCCACAGTAACCGCGGCAAGTTAATAATAGATTGTAGTTTGATTAACTTAGACGTTTAGGTTAAATTTATGAGGATTATGTGCGTCAGATTATGTGCGTCAGTCTGTGTGTGTGTGTGTGTGTGTGTGTGTGTGTGTGTGTGTGTGTGTGTGTGTGTGTGTGTGTGTGTGTGTGTGTGTGTGTGTGTGTGTGTGTGTGTGTGTGTGTGTGTGTGTGTGTGTGTGTGTGTGTGTGTGTGTGTGTGTGTGTGTGTGGGTGTGCGAGGGTGTGTTTTGTTTTGTTTATTTTTCTTAATTAAAAACGTTCAATTCAAAACTTGTTATTTGAAGCTCTATACATCAGAAAACTATTTTTCTGTTAGTTTTGTTTACAATTCCCACCGCTATTTTCCCATCCAAACCAAATTGTAATCGAGACGACCGCGAGTAATCGGTTTTATCCCTTTAACTTTGTTTGAACATTTTTTTTATAATTCAATTTGATGTTTATGAAATGATAACTTGGCTCTGTTAAGTTGATTCGGTTGAGCCGGTTTAAATAAATGTTTATTAAAAAAATTACCGATCGAACAATCCGTCGAAGAATCGCTGAGCATGGTTTGAAAAACAAGTTTGCCCGGAAGTTGCCATTCATCAGCAAGGCTAATAAGGCTAAAGTTTGCTCGGGAGCATGCAGATAAGCCCATAGAGTACTGAAAGAAGGTTCTGTGGAGCGATGAGTTCAAGGTTGAGCTTTTCAATAAGAATAGGCGTGTCCATGTATGGCGCAGGCCAGGAGAGGGGCTTCAGGAACCACTTATTCAAGGCACGATGAAGCAATTGGGAGGTAACGTTATGATATGGGAGTGTTTTGCTTGGCCTGGAGTTCTTGTGAAAATCGATGGGATCATGACTGCAGACTCCTACATTAACATTCTTCGAGAAAATCTATAGGTGTCGTTGATTAAAACAGGGCTGGAAAATCAGTTCGTGTTCCAGCAAGACAACGACCCGAAGCATACAGTAAAGAAAACTAAGTTTTTCTTTCATTCATGCCGAATCAAGTCCATGGAATGGCTTCCCAAAAGCCCGGATTTGAACCTCATCGAGAATTTGTGGGCTATTATTGATGCCTGCGTTGATAAAACCGGAATTTAAAAAAAAAACTATTGCGATGCCCTAGAGAGAGCCTGGGCAGACCTTGAAAAACCTATTGGAGAGTATGCCGAAACATCTGCAAATGGTACTTAAGTCGAAAGGAGGACACATAAATTACTGAACGCCCTGATACCGCGTTAGTCCCAACAAACATTGGTGTTGAATAAGAGCTTGTTCAAACAAGTTTGGAGAAGCTATTCAGCTATTCTAGAAGAAACAGCTGAATAGCTTCTCCAAATTTGCTTGAACAAGCTCTAATTCAACACCGATGTTTGTTGGGGTTTTATCTTCGAATGGAAAGTTAAAGAATCGGGCAAATTTTTTTGTCAATACTTTTTTTTTAACTTAACACAATCGTACGCCAAGGAATTTATTCTTCTTTTTTCTCAGTGGTTTTTTGACTGAAACTTTAAATGAACATAATAAATAAAACTCCTGACAATATTTCGATGTTTTAATTAATTAAGTTTTGATGAAGGACTAAGTCTTTGTTTTCTGTACTGGGGTACATTGTACAAATATAAATCGAATGGCGACCGTCAAGAAAAGTGGTCAAGTTTGAGCGATAGTATCTCACTCATTTTTCCAATGATTTTTAAAAATGTTGCACCAATAGATCGAAAATATTTCTACGCATCGATTTCAAAAGAGGACATTTTTGATTTCATGCCACAATCTATTGAAAAATAAAAAAAAAAGTCAAGCCTTACCTTAAAAAGTTTCCAAGTTCAAAAAATATTGCATTTTACAATCGAAATGGCTTCCATTTAGTAGCGTAGTCCTACGTCGTCATTTCGATCAACCCAGTGGGGCTGTACCTTGTAGTTTTTTTTTTTAAAGAAGTATTCAGTGGGCACTTTATTTTGCCGATGACTATAGAATATTCCAAACGGAAGCAGTGGGAAAGCTGAGCTTGCTAGAGAAAAAAAAATGCGCGTTTTGTTGTGTATTGTGCGTATGTTTATAGTTTTTGCTGATATTCAGGTTATTTTTACATATCAAACCACCACTTCCATCAAAATTTTCAGTGACATAAAGAGCGTCTAGCTATTTAAAACGTCTCATTAGATGGTATGTGAGTGGCATTCTCACCACATGAATAGACGGGCCTCTTACCCCGCGATAATATGTTTTCTTGTAGCTTTAATATCCACACTCCGGAAAAAAAACCTCTACTGTTTTTTTTTGTTTAATATTTTGAAATCTAGAGCTGTACCTTTCATTATGGTGGATTAACATTCCCAAAACAGAGACAAGAACAGTTGTGATAGCAAATTTAGTAACTTTCACTATGTAATCTTAGTAAACCTTAGGTAACGCAGTTGGACGTCTTTTTCCCTTCTCTGATGCGTTTTTATTTGAATTCTTTATCCAAGAATTGGTATATGCAAGTTACACCTATGCAAAAAATAGCACGTGTCTGTGGTTGCATGCAAAAGCTTATTACTTATCTGTTAACCACAACCGTTATCGCATAAAGCGCTGTTGACAAGATGAATGTTCAAGTTTGGTTATCAGTTCACCGAAATCTTTCAATTTTAAAAACTCCAATCTCCAATATATTATCTTTCTGTTTGCCATACAATAAACAAGTCGATGAATTAGTTGACAAAGATAGAAGTCCTTAAACATCTGGAGCACGACAGCATTTGCTAAGGTGTGGTGAAACCCCTGGATGCAATCTTGACAAAAGGTTCCATCCTAGCAGATCTTCCCTCGTTTATGATAGACCCGCAATTGAAGGTCGGCGCTAATTGCTGTACAAATATCCGTTATAAATGAGTGCAGGCCACGAGGGTTGTACGGCGGCACCTCATCGAGTCGATCAGTCGCTTGCATGGCTGGTAGTAATTAATTTTTCAACATACAAACGGTTTCCATATAATCATCTAGCACGTTGGGGTACGCGTTGTATGATTGCATATTGCCTGACAAATGACGATTGATGAGGGGAACGTGGTTGATGTTCTAGATCTAGTAACGATTACGAAACAAGTTTTGTGTGACCATCACGTTAATCATTCGTTGATTGCTGTATTAAGAGTTGAACAATTAGTGACAAGTGTTGCATATCAGTAATTATATTTTTGAGAATTAATCATTTCAAAACTTTGAAGATAGAAGTGAGCTTTTACACATCAAATTTTAAAACTTTTGTTATGTTTTCATTGATTTAATGAGATTAATTGAAAAATCGGTAATTTACCTAATGCAGAGGTTACTAATGTATAAAAAAATAGTTTATGCAACAAGTCGCAACTTTTTGCAAACAGTAGCATAATGTGAAACTTTTTGCAATGTGTTTGCATTGTGAAAAGTAGTACATTACGCAATGCTTTTTTTGTCAACCTGTTGCACCCTTCAGCGTGATGCGTAGCTCATTTCTGTTAATGGAGTATACTTTCAATATCAATGTGGAGAAAACCTGTTGGGTTTTAAATGCAAATTATAATATACAAATATGCAATGTATGCATTTACGAGAGTCTTTCGAGAACGAAGAAATGTTGCAACCCCAAAATTTCTTAAAGACTTGTAATGTTTTCCGGAAGAATATTTTTTTCTCCAATTGAGTGTTTCGAATTGCCTCACAAAACACCTGCAATGTTGTCATCATTTTTTTCTCCATGAACGAATTTTTCACATCCCCATTTGCAGGGGTAAATGACTTTGAACCTCCATGCCTGAGGTTTTTAATGGACTTTCCTTGGAACTTGGAAGTTATTTACAGTCATCCAGCATAAAATCTTGAATCATAATTCATAAATGTGTAAACATATGCAGTCCATAAATCTCAATGTTTCTGCATTGCAATAAATGATGAATTAAATTTGTTGCAAAATTCGAATTTGACAGCTCTCATCGACAAAATCTCGATAGATGAATACAATACAATTACGTGTACGATTCGTACTGAAGAAATCTTCTTTTTGAAATCATTTATTTGTACAGGATTAATATAATCAATTTTACAGAGCCAAGTTTTTATGTTAATATACATCGTTTATCTTAGAACTAAAATAAAGGAGGTACAAACGATTACCCGCGGTCTTCTCGAGGCTAATAAGGATGACAATTTAACGGATGAGAAGATTGGTGGGAATTTAAAACATTTATTTTTAATTTTAATTCTTAATATTCTTATCATAATCCAAAACATTAAAACTTTTGCTTTACGTTTGACTTGAACCTTCTCGAAAAAGTAAAAAATGAACACACAACCACAGATAAAAAAAACTTATAATAAACATACAGGGTAAACAAACTGCAATCTAACGCTAATGTGATTCGAAAACACAAAAATGAGTTTCATTAGCTCCAGATCACGTAGAGTCAAAATATTTCGAACCGGTACATTGGGTTGTCTACCTCGAGCCGGAAGGGAATCATAAAGCTCAGATCTGAATCCTCGCTGCTCAGCACAAGACCATGTTACATGAACTGCGTCCTGGTAACCTTGTCCACATTCACAGCGATGGCTAACGTGCAGCCCAACACAATATAAGTGAGCGTTCAAAAAATGAATGATGGGACATGAGGCGAGACATCAGACCAAGATTTTTTCGAAACCTTTGCGATGATAGAATATTGCCATCGTTCCAAATCTCCTTTACTCTATATATGCTGCCAGCTGACGAGTGACTGTTTACGAAAATTAGGAAAAAAATCATTGAAGGCTATTTTCCAATCATAAATATCGCCTTTCATAGCGCCGCAAACGAGTCCGCTTTCTCATTGCCCAGAATCGAACAATGATAACACTAGTTTACAGCATCTATGAACACGGTAAGCTGATCATCATTTCTAATGTGAAATTTTATGCAAAATTCAAAAATGCCGTCAAAAAAAATTAAAGTAGAACAGTTTTTGAGATATGGATAAAAAATTATTTTTTTTTATAAATGAACAAAAATACATTTACTTAAAATGGAATATCTCCAACGCGTGTGATCCAATTTCAAATGAAGCAGAATTAAATTTAACACTATTCTTTTGAAGAGAGAAAGTGTGTGTGAGAGAGAGAGAGAGAGAGAGAGAGAGAGAAATGGGCGTATTTCTTTCGAATTTCTGTTTTTTAATGCATTTCTGCACTTTTTACAAAAAATAGCAAAACTTCCTTATTTTTCAACCGATTTTCACCATTGAGCCCTTTTTTTCTTTGTTTTTTTGTTGACTTTAAGCTAAATATGCAATTTATTCTTTTGTTGACGTTATTTTGGTATTACTCATATGTTTAGCACAATTTTTTTTACATATTTTAAAAAACAAATAGCAAAAAATTATATAAACTTATAAATAGCGCCGAAACTATTACTCGTAGAATATTGCAGAAGATGCAAAAGATTAGTGTTAAATTTTATTCTGCTTCATTTGATCACAAAATATTTGAAATTGGATCACACGCGTTGGAGATTTGCCATTTTATATAAATGTGTTTTTGTTCATTTATTAAAAAATAAACTTTTATCCATATCTCGAAAACTGTTCTACTTTAATGTTTTTTATGGCATTCTGCATAAAATTTCACATTAGAAACATTAGTCGCATTATAAAGTTCATCACTTTTGATTTATTTTGTAAACTAGTGTAAGAGGCGGATACAAAGGAGATAATAAAATAACGCTAAGATAAAGTACTCAGAAGCACCTGTATTTTCATGAAAAAATACGAGCAGAGCTCTACCGGCCTCAAGGAGCGAATAGTCTCCACTGAACTGAGACCATCCGTAATAATATAGTACTGATCCGTCGTTAGTGCAGCAATAATATCTAGCGTAAAGTGTTTTCTTCTTTCAGCCTTTCAAGCTTTTTGCTTTCACAATTCGCTTATTTTTTCACTCAACTTAGTGTTCTAAATGCACTTCTATAGTTATTAATTGATAGTTTTTGATACCAGGTACCATTTTAGCATAAGTATGATTGTGTGGCAAGTACAATCATACCCTATGCCCAGGGAGTCAAGTAATTTTCCTTATCCAAAGAAATCACAGACCAGACCGGGAATCGAACCCACTCTCCTTCAGCATGGAGTTGCTTTCCCAAGTAACATTGCCAAAACCATCCGGATTTATTAAGTTTTATTGAGGTTTTCTCAAAGCCACTAGACATCAATTTGGTTTTATTATGACACCAAGAGGTGCCAATAGGTTTTAAAGTTTAGTCAGGTTTATGAGGACCTACACATCTTGTTAAAAACGATCTTCAAACCTCGTTTTCTCAAATTACTTTTACTCCTATCAGAGGCTCTATTAAATGCATTAAACGGCAAATTGGCATTAAGGGAAGTCACCAAATGACCAAATAGTTTTAAAGTAGTCATTGCGAAGATAACTTGGTTTTATGGCAGAGTTGTGATTTTTTCCAGTCGCCATATTGAAATAAAAGAAATAATTGAAATGTGGAAAACTAAACGAATTTTTTTTTGAATGTAATGCAAAAGAACTGTAGATCGGAGACCAAATTCGGCATTCTTTTGGATAACCTTATAGAATCCCATCAATGTTCAGGAAATTCGTGATTAGTTTATCGAATATATTTGTTTTAATTTTGTTTTCGTTGTTGTAAACTCGCATAATTTCCGAGGCGCATTCATTTTCCGCTCTCATCGTGCCTATATTAAACCATAAAATTAAATGCGCATATGATTTGGAGCATGATACTCAATTTGATTTGGATATTATGCTATCAAACCAAATTTCCCGCAACAGTACACAGCAAAAAAATATGAAAGTTACACCTGATGTAAACCGGATCAGTTTGGAAGATACATCAGTGTACTCTCTTAAAGTGGTTGAACTTTCAATTAAAATTCATGCACATGAACTGAGCATTTTTAAATATTTAAAAACACATGCATTATAAAAGAAATATGCACTGCAAAGTAGGTTTCAGTCGTGATGAAAAAATAATTTAAAGCACTCTGCATTTTCAATTTATAAAAATTTAAATTTACATGAACGTGTAAATCCAAATGTTTGTTCACTAAAAACGATACACCATGGGCGCCCACTTCTTTTGTTACATCTTCCCATTAGCTGTCACTCGTCACTGTCACTGACACCAAACAGAGTGAACAGTTGCAGCGCAAATGCTACATTATAATTGTTCTCGAATAAAAAGTAAACCCGCTTCATACATCAGTGTGATAATAAAATATAATATTATTGTGAAACAGTTGCTGTCTTCACATTTAAAATGTTAATTTGTTAATGAAAAAGGAGATCAGCAAGAATGAGGCAATGCCGCTGAGAAACTAAAGTTTGCGAGACCAAATTCAAGTACTAAATGGTGGTTGTAAGGGGGGTTCTCGAACAACTGGAATTTGGTATCCTAATATGATCTCGCTCGAGTAACAGTATATGAGCAATTAATATTTATTTGCCAAATGAAATTTATTGCAAACCAGTAATGAATTAACTCACTTGAGTTGAAAATTACATGAGGTGCTTTTTCAATTCAATTCGAGTGAAAATAAAGGTTATGTAATTTTCACCTCGCGTAATTTTTGTTTTCGACTATAATTTTCAATCTTTTTAAATGCTCTAGTTATGTGCATGAAAATCAATTGAAAAATACAAGATTTTTTTTTTCTTTTTAATCTTTATTTTACGTCGGCCTATTTCCTCACATGGTGACAATCACCGACGCCAGGAAGACGACTCCACCACCTGGATCCTACCTAACGACTCATGAATATGAACCGGGACCAACGGCTTTACTTCCCTTCCGAAGGAAGACGTGACCAGATTTTTTCGCCTCAGAAAAACCACCGACGTCGACTGGGATTGAACCCAGGCCCTACTGGGGTGCCAAGTAGCAGTCACGCTTACCACTACACCACCGACGCCGGCAGAAGATTTTATTAACTGTGTAGAACTTTTTTCTTAGATATTATTTACTGCTGAATGAATCAGAAAGGGCAAAAAATCGAACAAAGCAGAACAACAAAAACCAACCACGATATCACAGGGAAGTTTGACAGCTGTGCCTATTTGGCCGTATGCTGGTTTTGATGGCAGCCAATAGGTTTTATGAAGGTTCTTAAGTGGTCATAACATATTTCATTAGAACATCCCTTGCGCTGAACTGGCCGGCTTGACGTGCCGCAAGGGCTCAGTAGGGATCAAGACCCGAAGCTAAGAGTCAGTTCCTTTGTGGTTATATCACATTTATTAGCAGAGCAGCACATCGAAATTTAAGGTTCATTTTATGCTTTATATCCCATGATTCCTTATATACTATACAATTTCAGATCATCCATGGATATCCCAAGTTTTGTAAAATAATTTTAAATCAATTTTTTTTCTCGTGGCTATGCTACATTGTCTTAGCTTTCAGGTTCATGGTACAATTGCAGCAGGACCACAATCTGCAGACATTTAAAGAAAAATGAAATTATTATCATTTTATATTATAACATCCATGCATTACATTTTGTATGCTTTTTTATAAGTCATTTTCAGCTTCGCATATATGCATCCTTGTCAGTTATAGCTCATCTAACCTACGTTATGTATTTGAAAAGATAGAAAGGTTTTTGATGTTTTTTTTATTTTTTAGAAAAAATCATATTTGAAAAATTCTACTTAAAAAAAGCTCTTTCCTTCTTCATCAAAAATATATATTAATTTACAACCTAGCAGTTTACAATCATTCATTTCCTATTTCACAGACATAAAGTATCATTTATGGGTCCAGATGAACAAGAGCTATCGAAAAATTCATTTTTTTATCTATTTGTATGTTTGTTTTATTAAGATTCAGTTTTTGGATTCATACTCATATGAAATTTTTTTTGCCTTATTATTAGCTGTTTTCATTATGATATTAATACACATCTAATTTTTATTTTCAGTAACATACCAGTAGATGTCAGATACATCTTGTACCTACGTTTATTATGTTCTCTGACTATTATTGTGAAAACAAATTCTAATCTTAGTAGATCTTAATCCAATAGAAACTTCAAAAGTGGAAGTCTTTCGATGAGTGGATGTTCAGCTTAATTTCGGTTATATGTATTCTACTATAGTTTACTGGCCTGCTGGTATTATTATTTTATATTATAACGTCAGTTTATTATTTTATGTTATGATATTAAATGATGTGACATAATTGCATTTAAATTCATTTCATTAAAATCACTATTTCCGATGAGACTCACTACATAAATTATTGCAAGGAAACGGAACAGCACATCGAAATTTTAGGTTTACTTTTCTATTGCTATATAATTTCAGATCATTCATAGGTATCCCAAGTTTTATGAGATAATTTAATATCAATTTTTTTTCTCGCAGCTACATTGTCTAACTTTCAGGTCCACAAATGGAAGTGCTATTATCATTCTTATATTCATTCACTATTTTATTTGTCATTATAATATTCATTCACTATATTTTTATAATTATAATATTAATTCACAAGATTTTAAATATTACTATATGACACTGAATATATATTGGGAAAGGAGGGAGCATCAGGGTATCACTCAAGCTGGAATTGGACAATGGAGTGGTATGACAACCGGCGTCTAGGAGAGAACAAACAGTATCATTTTCTTTATCCTACCGATTCGATTGTGATGCTGTGAATTCTACTCCAACAGTTTCAGTGAGAGTGACGCGCCCTTCTTAACAAGCCATCCCGTAGAAAGCTTAATAAGTATAGCGAATTGGGTTATTCGATTTGTTGGATCGTATCGTTGGAAGGAGAATCTCATGTTCCCGCGGGTTTCGCGTAAGTGTCTCTGCTTACGGGTCCGCCCCACCGTTTTTGGCCCTTCATACAGCGTTACTGTGAATGCAACCCGGTAACTCAATTTGATCTTGCTATTAAGTGGAGCTGCATACATGACAAGGTCTTAGAAGGGATGGTGGCTACCTTACATACACATACATACATACACATAACATATTTCATTAGAACATTTTTAAAAATTTTTTTTTTTTTTTAAATGTTTTATTTTTTTGTTTTCAAAAAAGGAAAAAGAGGAGGAATTGTGAAATTGGGGGGGGGGGGGGGGGGGTGGGAAGAGAAAAAAGTGTTGAATGTAGTTTATAAAAAAAAAGGAAGGAGAGAGGGGAAGAAAAAAAAAATAGTTGTGGGGGGGGGGGGGCGGGGAAAGGGAAAGAGGAGGAAGGGGGGAATGGAGTGAGGGTGATAGAGAAGAAAAAGGAGGGATGTGGGGGTTGTTTTGGGGGGAAGAACGTTCTGGTTGAATCAATTTGGCCAAACTTTGCAATCATAGGACGATGATGTTCTGGAATTCAATAAACTACTGCTTCATAGATAAATCAAAATGAACCGAATTTTTTTTTTTTTTTATCTTGATTATCGAGATTTTCAGCCTCGGGCTGGTTCATCTCCTGTCGTAGTCACTCAAATACCTCTTTTGGGTATTTTCGTAACTTGTCCGGGGGTGAGACTCGAGCTCGTGACTTAAGCGTGAGAGGTATGGATGTTAACCACTACGCCGGGGTCGCCCCCATGAACCGAATTGTCAAACTTGGAGAGGCATACACGATTGTCAAAGTAGTACAAAGTCATGAAGCGAGTTTGAGGATTCAATTCAAGGAGCTTTTCAAAGTTTTCGATTACCTGGGGGTTTATAACTTCACACCTGGTGAGAAGCCAGGGTGATAGTCCTGAAGACCGATCCGAGAGTGGCGACATGCCAGTCAACACTTCAAGACTCATGGTATGAGACGAGTGCATGCAACCAAACGCGAAGCGAAGACACCGATACTGAATACGTTCCAGTTTAATGAAGTGCGACTGGAAAAAAAAGCTACCGTATTCTATAACCGACAATATCGTTGTCCGGTCGCACGTTAGGAGATCTTGCGGAGGTGCGTCCCACCAGGTTCCGGTTATTATGCAGACAAATTTGATCCTTTACTAGCATCTTTGCTTCTGATACTCAATGTGGGATCTCCAGATGCCAGATTGGGCCTTGTGACAGACACTACGCCGTAATCTACAAGTTGTATCAACGAACAGATGTCACTTAGACAACCGTCAATGTCTTTGACATGAAAATTATACAAAAGAGAACTTTAACATGACCCATGTCCCTATATCGGGAAGCTGTAGAGGTTCCATGAAAAAAGCTCATGTATGTTTCTGACTGCAAACTGTACAAAAAGTAATTTGGTTGATTTGGTTAATGGTGAAAAACCACAATCGTGGAGTTTATCTGAAAGAACATCAACAGATACTGAATCCTTAATATTTTTCATGTCCAAGAATACAGAAGCCATTTACTTTATTTTTTAACAAAAGTTAACTGAATATCTGTGGAAAACAACACGAGACAGTCGTTCTTTCCCTTACCCCAACGGAAACCATATGAGTATCTAAGCAGGTTGTTTATCTCAACGCATTTGTCCAGACGGAGGAGGATCATTTCCTCCAACAACTCTCGAATGCAAGATAACATTGTGATGGGTCAATAAGATTTGTGGTCGGCCGTGGATTTACCAGGTTTTTAAATGGGAATAATTCTCACTCGTCTCCAATCATCTGGTTCAATGTTTAGTTCCAGAAACTGTTCATTCAAGTTCAACATGCGCCTCTTAGCGACGTCTGGGAGGTTGAACTCAATCCTACCAGCTCCTGGAGCCGTATTGCCACACGAAAGGAGTGCAAAAGAGAGTTCTACCATTAAAAGGGTTTGCTGATCTCACCTTTCGAATTCTCGGTTTCACGAGGAATCATCCGTGCTGGCACAGAATCTGGACAAGCTTATAGCGCGAACTTGAGGATCCATTGGTCCGAGTACTCCTCGCTCTCATTGTTCGTAGTTTGGTTACACAATCTTCGCGCCGTGTTCAAAGAGTACTTATCGACGTTTCGCGCGATAGCTCGCCCACGAATTTTCATCAATAACCACGTTTCTTTCCCTTGATGAGTCTCTTTAGTTCACATTCGAGTGCCGTGTGTTCTTCGAAATACTCATGTGCTCCACGTCTACGGAAAACGTTAAACGTGTCGGACTTTTTACGGTAAACCTCGGTGCACTGCTGATCCCACCATGAGAGAAGGAGGTTTCCGGCAAAATGACGATGCTGGAACTGGTCGAGTTTGTGCTTGAAGCGTGCTTGTCAAGATTAGTTTTGAAAGGAAACTATATTCCTCAAGTGGTGGAAGCCCTTCTGCCACCGAAACGGCTTCATATATAGCTGTGCTAATCGTTGTCCAATCGATATAACGGGTTAGACCATAGGTGAATTTGATGTATTCCAATGGATTTGAACCGGTGGCAATCGAAAATTGTATGGACATGGAATCACTGTCGTGGGGATCTTGAATCTTCCATGCGCAATGCCACGAAAATTAATTCGAATAAAGTATAAGGTTTAATCTACTGTCAACTGAGCTTAGACCAACCAAACGTTTAACTTCTCCGTTGTTTAGAACTGTCATTGAAGTTGTCACAGAGGTCATAAATCAAAATAGACCGGTTTTCATCGTACAGTTCTCCTCAGTCTGTACCATGAGAATTAAAATCTTCCATGATCAACCGTGGAGCAGGAAGGACGGAACAAATATCTGTAAATTGTTTATAGTTAATGGAGGCTCTAGGAGCAATATACACAGAAATAATGCAAAGGCTTTTATTTTTAATAACAACCTGACGAACGACAACTTCAATACCTAGAATTTGAGGAAAATTCGCTCTATAGAAGAAGTAGTACTTTTTGATCCCCAAAAGCACTCCTCCCCCACGCAAATCCTCACGCTCAAGGCGAATTATATTGAAATCATGATCGATTTCGGAAGAGCGCATGTTCAAACTACATTTTACTTGTAACATTTTTCGCACTAAATAATCAGTTGCATTATGTGCTACATTTTACAATGCTATTGAGTTACGAAAATTACTACACCTTGCAACGCTACTTTTTGACTACCTTTTACACAATTTAGTGTGATACGTAGCAATTTTCTGAAAATTGAATGATATTAGTGTTGCAATTATTCTTTGAGTATCAAGCTTAAAAAAATCTATTTGAAGTACTCGTGGGAGAAGAACATGTTGATGATGTTAATAGCAAAATGATATTTAGAAGAAAAAGGGGCTTACGAGTTAGGAGTAATTGCGACAACAGTACTTTTTTGAAGACCTGTACTGCTTTCGGGAGACTTTGTGATCTTTCATCACTCAGATATCGCTTCTTAAACTGATCATGTTTGTTCTACGACAAAGTTGTTGAGCAAAGAATTCCTTTTAAAAATCTCAAAATTGACGGTACTTGGATACTGACTACATCTACTAATGGTAATATACTAAAACCAAAGACTCTCTCCATATATTTTGATGATTTTTCCCATACTTACCGTTTGGGAAATGGGTGAATGCTGACCGATTTGGCTCAAATTCGGACCAGGCAATGCTGCATCGAAATAATGGCTTTGTGATGTGCAGGATTCTAAAAAACATAAACCTAAACCCTGATAATCTTATTGTACAAGGTGCAAAATAAAGCAAGGTACGTTAAGCGGCGTTAGGAAGGGCGCGTCACTCTTGCTGAAACTGTTGAAGAAGGATTCACAGCATCACAATCGAATCGGTAGGATAAAGAAAATGAAACTGTTTGTTCCCTCCAAGACGCCGGTTGTCATACCACTCCATTGTCCAATTCCAGCTTGAGTGACACCCTGATGCTCCCTCCCTTCCCAATATATATATATATTCAATGTCATATAATAATAGAACATAAAATGATGAATGAATATTATAATGATAAAAAATATAGCGATTGAATATTATATATATGAAAGATATTATAAATATATTTATTTATATATATATATCTATATATATATAAAATATATATATATATATTTATATATATATATATATATATATATATATATATATATATATATATATATATATATATATATATATATATATATATATATATATATATATATATATAAATATATTTATACATATATATATATATATATATATATATATATATATATATATATATATATATATATATATATATATATATATATATATATATATATATATATATATATATATATATATAATATATATATATATATATATATATATATAAATATATATATATATATATAAATATATATATATATATATATATATATATATATATATATATATATATATATATATATATATATATATATATATATATATATATATATATATATATATATATATATATATATATATATATATATATATATATATATATATATATATATATATATATATATATATATATATATATATATATATATTTATATATATATTTATATATATATATATATATATATATATATATATATATATATATATATATATATATATATATATATATATATATATATATATATATATATATATATATATATATATATATATATATATATATATACAGGGTGTTTCGTTCTACTGATATGCACAAGTCGAAATCGTTAGCACAGTGGGGTGAATTGGGTGGTTTTTAAAGATGCCAATTAAAGACCTAACATCGTGTGCTAATAATGAAATTACACAAAAACTAAAAGCGATACATGTTTGGAGTCCCGGAACGAATCATAGAACATAATAAGAGGCTCAGTTTTGTCGAAAAACATGATCAAGTTTATCCTGGATTTTTCCAAAAAAGTCTGCAAAAATGTCCGAAAAATCACCAATTTCAAACTTCGTTACTCTTAAAATGTACAATAGGGAGGAGGCAGTCCCATGCTCCCTATCCAAATCGTTTTATTTGGGTGCCCTGATGGTCCCTCCCTTTCCCCCTTATGTGTTATTTAATATTTAGTATATTTTGTACACGAAATATTAGGATATCTTTATCGACAAGATGCTCATTTATTCAAATTTTAAACTGAAATGATACATCCAATGGATTGTTACTGAAAAATAAATAAAATTAGATATGTATTAATATGCTTTTAGTCCTGGAAAACCTGAAAACAGAATTGATCATTCCAAATATCAATGATAAAATTTCAATGAAAGATATTATTTTATAAGACATGTTGTAATATTTTTCTTTTAACTGTTCTAGAAACATTTCAAAGATAGCAACTGGAGTGATCGAAGAGTCCGGTTTGATGATTTCTGAAATAATGGCTTATCTTCCCATAATACCACTAAACACAATATTAAAATATAATCCTACATTGCTTGTTAGCACATGCCAGTCTTTTATGAAGTTTAGATGTGCAATTTTAAATTAAATGTTATGTTGAAATGCTGAAAAACAAATTGAGCCTTTGATGCCTGTCATGTTGCTCCAGGTTCTTACATGGTGTTGGAATGCAAAGATGATTCTAAAGCATTTTTATTTATGGCATTTCAAGCTTATTGCTTTCACAAATTGCTTTTTGCCTGCTCTCAACTCAGTGTGCCAAATGCACTTCCACAGTTATTAATTAAGAGATTTTGATGCCGATGATTTTAATGCGTGCTGAAATTATTAATAAATTGAGAATGGAAAATATGCAATATGACTTAAGGTACGTGATGTTCAGTCGCACCCCCTCACTTCGCTATTGTCAGATTGACAACATTGCCCAGGCTACGCCAACCAGCGTTTCCATGTTTCAGCTGGCAGTCTTTTGTGATCATATGACTCGTGGAGGCGTGAGGTAGGAACTTGTGAGGACAAGAGGTCGGTCGCCCAACAAACATCGGTATTGAATTAGAGCTTGTTCAAGCAAATTTGGAGAAGCTATTCAGCTGTTTCTTCTAGAATAGCTGAATAGCTTCTCCAAATTTGTTTGAATAAGCTCTAATTCAACACCGATGTTTGTTGGGCGTACCCTCCTTCTAGGTTGTCAACTCACCATTTGAAGCCCATATATATATATATATATATATATATATATATATATATATATATATATATATATATATATATATATATATATATATATATATATATATATATATATATATATATATATATATATATATATATATATATATATATATATATATATATATATATATATATATATATATATATATATATATATATATATATATATATATATATATATATATATATATATATATATATATATATATATATATATATATATATATATATATATATATATATATATATATATATATATATATATATATATATATATATATATATATATATATATATATATATATATATATATATATATATATATATATATATATAATATATATATATATATATATATATATATATATATATATATATATATATATATATATATATATATATATATATATATATATATATATATATATATATATATATATATATATATATATATATATATATATATATATATATATATATATATATATATAATAAATTTGAACAATGCCAAAAAAGAGAACTTAATAAAACTACAAATTGAATATAATATATTGTGTCAAGCTGCAAATGACATACATAATATATAGTGAAGGGCTGTTATAATACCAAATGATAATAACAATTCTTATTGTATCCACCTTAAAGATTGTGTTCCTGCGGCAAAGTATCATAACCATTAAAAAATTTAAAAATTTAAAATTATTTTACCACACTTGCAAATTCCATGGATGTTCTGAAATGATATACCGTATAAACAATAGTATACCTATAATTTCATTGTCCTGCTGCTACTGTGGAAAAACGAATTGATGTGATATAACCACAATGGAACTGACTCTTAGCTTCGGGTCTTGATAAGGAATCCCTACTGAGCCCTTGCCGCAAGTCAAGCCAGCCAATTCAGTGCAAATGCCCGTTCCAACCTGTAGAACTTTTCACAAAACGAAAATGTCCATACTAGTCCACTGGGTGTTAGGATAAGTTGTCCGTCATTTTCGTCATTGAAAGGGTATAATGAGACTGCTTCATCTCGGTCATCGAAAGACTCAACATTGAAAGGGTGAAGAGAGGGAGGAGGGGTGAGAAATGCGTGTTGTTCGTTCAAACTGTCTTTCATGTTCAAACTGTATAGCGTGCGTGAAAGAAAGAAATAATCGAGTTCATTTAAGAGTTTCATGGCCCTGGTGCGGTAGGTTGTGAAAATTGAAAAGAAGTAGTTAAAAATTGAGCGGAGGGCTATTCAAAAGGCAGTACCCGATCAAGCGTACAATCTTTTACCAAGCTACCCAAATGCTGGATAGGTAAGGGGAAGAATATCCCCTTAGCTAGCCCCCTAGTAACGGCATTTTTGAAAAGGTAGAGTCCAGGACATCTTCCTGGCGAGATTGACCAGTGTTAGACTTAATGCTACTTTGACACAGAATAAAAGGAGATTTTGTTTTTATTTCACTTCTAAGGCATTTTGAATTGCATTCAAAAAAGGGTGCTCCACCCCCATTATAAACTATTCGAGAGGTTAAACATGCCATGTGCTCCTAGCTTCGCGCATATACTTGCAGTGCTTCCATACAATATGCACGAGAAAAGGATGCGTAAATATTTTAAATTCATTTGGAATGTGAACAAGCTGTCGTCGCTTCTGCAGTTTGCATAGGCCTTTGCTGCTGACCCAATTTGCGTGACATTAATGCTCCATCACTGCTGCATCGGAAGAGGGAGTAATTATCTGCGTCATAAGCCGTTATTTTAGTGCCAGGATTCCCAGAGAGCCCATCGGATTTATATTCACCCAAGGACGATTTCGCGGAACGCAGTGTCTGTGCATCGTCCGTTTTTCCGCACGGAAGAGTAAAAAGTAAAAGGACAATCTAGCTCAGTAGAAGTGCATTACGGTTTACAGCTGGTAGCGTTGAACTGTCATCCAATTTTATGTACACTGGCATTGGATGGGAATTGGACCCATTCATATGGCACGCAAAATGAAGAATGAGGGACGAAGAGTTAGTGAACTCAGTAGTGGAAAGCGTAAACATTGCAGCATGATGCATACGGACATGAAAATTATCATTCATCACTGTATGATGTGAACACGCGGATAAACGCAGCAAATGAGCGTGAACAAGAAGTGCTAGTGCATTTATTGCACACATACGCGCTTTACTACTTGAGTGCCTACTTGTACGGTTGTATTACCATCAACCGAATTTGAAGAGCTGAGAATTTCTCCGTTGCTTTTTGCAGAGACTTTATTTTACGTGAAATTGCAAAGCATGGCTTTCAGCAGGCAACGGGCTGTTATTCTTTAACTAAAAATTCTGTGCTATACTTTGGAGAAGGCCAGTGTATACAGGATGAAAGTAAAAAAAAAAAAAAGGAGATATGTAAAACGTTTATGGTAGAAGATAAGAGAACAAGGATTGTTGAAAAAACATTTTTTTAACGTACTTAAATTACAATAATATAGAAACTAGTTATAAAAATAATATCCCTTGTAATTTCTGATACACTTATCTCTCAATTTGATGGTAAGGAAGTTAAAAAGTTTTGATCTTGAAATCAGTGATTTTAAACCGTGTGGCGGTTTTCACGGATTTGGATTAGCTGATGGAGAAGGTTGGAATGAACAGACCTTGATCTGTTAATTGCTGGTCTCAGATAATAGTGATGAAAGTTGAATCCGTTTTTCTACCCAAAACTTGAATAGGTGGCAACAAATGCACCACGCAAATTTTGTAATATTTGTTAGCATATGTTGAGAAATCCACATGATTCAAAAAAAGCAATTTTTTCCATCTTGGTGCAAAAGCCGCCACGCTGTTGGCCACGGTAAATTCAAAATCCTAAGACAATACTTTTTTTCTTTTTCATACATGCCATGCTTATCAATTTTGCTCATTTCGATCCACAAAGCTTTTTATAAAATAAACGAAGCAATGCAAGTGTGTGTGAGCGACACATTGCACACATATTGGTGGAAAACATTCATTTGGTTTCATTTCCTATACCCCTTAGTGGCTCAACAGTCGTAGCATCTGTTGGGTCTTTATTTCATTCATATTCACTTTATGATTTCGCTGAGTGGTTATCATAAAAAGCTGCCAAGCTGTCGGCTGCGGTAAGAATCTTAAATAAAAATCTACAGTGTTTTTTTTTTCTTTTGAATATGAGCTATCGGACTTTCAAACCACTCACACTGCAATACCTCACGCAAACATTGAATTTGGCAAAGCGAATTTACGTGCTGCATTTTTACAAAATTTGAATTTGCATTTTTGAAACAAAATCATGCGTAACCGCAATACAATCTTGCTATTTTATTTTGGAAATAGAGATACAGTTACAGGTGTGGTTTTCGATGTAATCTAGTATTCATAGTTCTGTAGCTACACTGAAACTATAAATTTAGTTATATTACGTAATAGAAAGAAGGACTAACGAATTTATTCGTTTTTTTCTGCAACTAAACGGAACTGTTTTTCTTTAAGAAGCTACCTTCGTATTCAATGTCACATGCACATCTGTCAAAAGCATGAAGCATTTGTTGATACAGAAAGGACATCTATCTGGTGGTTGCATGCATTTCTGGCTGATCTACTATATCGACTCGAAATGAAATAATAAAAGCCCACTCACGAGGAAATATCCAGCGTTTTTTAATGTGTCTAAAATGGGATTCAATCCCATTTTTTATTTTTGAAAAGAGCTGTTATTGAATCCGTGTTTGATCTCACCAGATCATGATAACTCGTGAAAAGTTACGTGATTAATGAGTATGAAGTTATAACTGTTGACAACGCTTTAATTTTTATTTGGCATAAATAAATGACTGCCGCCCATCCCAGCAGCAACACCAACATTTATGACTACGATAGAAGCGGTGCAGCGATTGGCTGGTCTTCACGAAATTCGTGAATTATAAAAAGAGGGGGTAATAATAGCATTTCCCCAGATAAAAAGCAAAACAATTGTTCCATACAATATACGAGACATGTGTTCTGATGATGATTATGATGATGATTATGTAATACTACAATCTATTGTAGCAAGGCAACTTTCCATTGCAGTGGAATAATCTGAAAAAGGATTTGATCAGCGTTCCATTGTTGCTTGTGATCATCAAGCTCCTGTATGAAGGGCCAAAAACGTTTGGGCGAGCCCGTAAACAGGGACACTTACGCGAAACCCGCGAATATAGGAAGATAATCTCCTCCAAAAGCAAGTTCAGACTCACAGCACTAGAATCGAGCCCTCGATTGACAGAATAAACCCAATAGATGGGGTCAAAGAGCCCGCCCTCGTTCCGCGAAATGTTAACAATAGAAAGGAGGCAGTCCCATTCTCCCTATCCAAATCGTTTCGCTTGGGTGCCCTGATGGTCCCTCCTTTTTCCCGTTATATGTTATTTAATATTAAGTATATATTGTACACAAGAATTGCGATATCATAATAGACAAAGATGCTATTTTTTTCAAATTTCAAACTTGAATGATGTACATGGAATTACAAATTACACATTACTCAAATTATATTACTTGACTATGTTAAAAGCGGCTACAGTAAGTCAAAACGAGAACTTAATATGCGTATGTACGCAAGCGGCTACAGTAAGTCAAAACGAGAACTTAATATGCGTATGTACAAAATATATCTGACATCCCCTGGATTGTAACTGAAAAAAAAAGATATGTATTAATATCCTACTAGTCCTGGAAAAGCTTAAAACAGAATAGATCATTCCAAACATCAGAGATAAAATTTCAATAACATATATTATTTTATATCACATATTGATAAACAAATTCTTTATATTGTTCTAGATCCATTTCAAAGATAGTAATTGGAGTGATCGAAGAGTCCGGTTTGATGAATTCTGAAATAAATGGCTTATCTTACCATAATACCACTAAACACAATATTAAAATATAATCCTATACTGCTTCCAAGTACATGCCAGTTTTTTATAAATATAGAAGTTAAAGTTCTGAAGTGCAATTTTAAATTGAATGTTATGCTGAAATGCTGGAAAACAAATTGCGCCTTTGATGCTTGTCATGTTGCTCCAGGCTCCTAAAGGGTTTTGGAATGCAAAGATGACTCCAAAGCGTGCTGAAATTATTAATAAAATGAGAATGGAAAATAATATGATACGATTTACAGACGTGGATATCCAAATTGGTTTATAGGTACACGATCTTCAGTCGTACCTTCTCACTTCGCTATTGTCAAAATGACAACATTGCCCAGGCTACGCCAACCAGCGTTTCCATGTTTCAGCTGGCAGTCTTTTGTAATCATATGACTCGTGGAGGCGTGAGGTAGGAACTTGTGAGGACTAGAGGTCGGTCGCACCCTCCTTTGAAGTTGTCAACTTACTATTTGAAACCCTGGTCCCTGGTTCCACTGGCTGGAATGGGAATCAAACCCTTACCTCGAGGAAATCGCTTGAACGATGGGAGACGCCGCTTACCGCTTGACTACGAAGCCCACCAAAATCTAAACTGATCTTTATAGTTATGCGATGGGTACAGAAACGTTAGTTGGGGCAATGGGAGCGCAAGTCAATCCAAAGCCGAGGGTAAGGGAGAGGTAATAGCTGAATATTCCATGCAGGCGACTTGAACGTCATGTGAGAGGAATAAGGATAGTTTATGGAAGGTAGGTGGCTTTTGAGTGCTACAAAATGTTTTATGTACCAATGGAGTTATATTAATGTTTTATGTACTAATGGAGTTATATCAGCTGGATGTACTTCCCTGTTAGTGATTAAATTTATGTTTTGTTCACAACATTTCGTATTCTCGTGCTACGAAAGAAAATGACCGACTTTCCTTTTGGTTTACCACGGCAAAACAAAATTTATTTTTAACATACATGGGGTTTTGTTGGTTTTTTGTTATTTTTTTTTTTTTTTTTTTTTTTTTTTTTTTTTTTTTGAAATTTTTTTTTGTCTCTTTTTTTTTTTGGTTTATTAAAATTGATAAAAGTGGTGGATCCCCCCCCAAAAAAAAAAAATAAATAATTTTTTTTTATAAAAATTTGTGGGAGTGGTTTTTTTTTTTTTTTTTTATATATTTTTTTTTTTTTTTTTTTTTTTTTTTATTCTTTGTCTTATTTGTGTTGTTTGTTCGTCCTCCCCTCCAATCAGGGTGGCCACACAATCTTAATTTAAAAATTCCCGCATTTTTCCCGCATTTTTGCATAATTTTCCCAACTGGAAAATTGAGTGATAATATATGTTGTATTAATAGATATTTTTGAAGTTTTTGAGGAAATTGTTCAACCTGGAATGCTTCTGACTTGTTTCAATGACGAATAGCAGCTGCAATTCGGGCTTCTTGAGTATTGCGTAACCGGCTTTGGTCTCGTATTTTGCATACCAGAACAAAAATCGCTCTATACAATTCATTGATTTTTCAAGTTTCTAGAAGCATAAACATCCTTTTTTTATGAAGGTTTACTGGCGGGACTCTGAATAGAGTAGAAACCGCTACACCAGGCCTTTGATGACACGTTGCGTAAATCCTTTCGAATCATGTTGCCAGCCGTACACGGAACATGTCATCCAAGAAGACGCTGTTGCAAATGACTCGGAAGGAGCCGCGTTCGAGAATTTTGAGTCCTTTCGTCTGTTTTTTTTTTTTTTTTTTTTTTTGTTAGTAAGTGACGTTTGCAAATTTAATACGGCGTTTCGTAATTTCTTCAGTCTTTTGTAGTTTAGTCCGTGAAGTGTGTCATTTATGTGCTATGACAATCTCCCGGAGCAGTTCTCTAGAACCAAAAATAAGAAGCTATTGTATTGTTCCTTGTGCGTTAGAGTGATATAATTAACTTCTATTGAAGAATTTCACCAGCCGTGCATGGATCATGACATAAAGACACTGTTGACACTGCCTCAAGTTCAAGTTCAAGTTTGCTTGCCCTTTCTCTCAGTCATGTTCATGTCCACTGTTTTGTATGGTGTCATTTCGTCTTTTTTTTATTTAGTTTGGCAGAGTGTGTTTTCTTCAGTCTTTTGTAGTTAAGTTCGTCATTTTTGTGCTGCGAAAGTCTTTTTGAGCAGTTTTCTCGAATAAAAAATAAAAAAATAAAAATAGTAAAGCATTCGAAGTTTTTGCGTATAAAATGATGCAGACTATACTCGATGTGAAATTCAAATCATGTATGACGCAGATACAGGGTGCACAACTGTCGGTTAATGCATCTACAAAGACGAGCTCCACCAAGTTTACAATCGAGTTGAGGGTTAAGCCATTAAAACACGGCAGACTTTTATGGGCAGGTTATTTAATGCAAATGGAAAAAGAAAAACTGAAACAATAATATTCAGAGGACTGCGGCCGGTATTCATTGGCTGTACGCTGTGGAAGCGCACAAGAATTCCTCAACGTACAGGAGAAATGTTTTTGAATTATTCTTGATCAATTTTCAAAAAAAATTCTTTAATCCGTCAAGTTCAATCACAAATAGTTATATTTTAAAACCCTTCGGTATCCTCGCTCACTTTTGAAGCTTTTTTATTTGCTCGACAATGCACGCTGCATCCTTCTGGGCATTGGCCAAAAGCTTCATTTTCTTTGCTTCAAGCTCCTTTGCTGTTCTTTCTGATTCCCTCTTCATTCTCGCGTCTTTTTCTTGCAAATCCTTCACGTTTTCGTGCTGTCAACGACTCGCCGTATTTGCGTGCATATTATATCAAGGACTTCGTGATTTCAACGTCGTTGACAGTTCCTGCGATCGTTATGGCATCGTAGACAATTATATGAGCGACCAAACTCTTTTCGGTTTGTTCACCTCCAGACACTTTTCATTTATAGAAAATCCTCGCTCCATCGTCGCATTTCCGTGCGACAGGATCAGCACCCTTTTAACAAATCTCGACAACTTATTCAAAACGACGTATCTGATTATGTAAACAAAGAGGGGAAGTAAGATTCAAACGTACATTTCTCAAAACTCTCAGCACCCTAGCATTAGCATCACCATCATGTTATGGAAATGCTATTTGTTGTGTTGGTGGTCCTAGTTTGCGTGAAAGTGGTAAGGGTTTCAAAAATTTAACGCTTGAATATTACTTCCCCTCTTTATTTGCAAGATCAAATACGTCGTTTTGAATAAATTGTCGAGAAATGTTCTCAAATTTGGCAGCTCCTTCTTGGAACGACCAATCAGTTGTAGCCATTTTTTTTACAAACGCTGCTCTTATTTCTGGAATCCTACAAGCAACGTCTTTGAAGACTGGATCGAGCACAGTTGCCCAAATTCTTCTTTCACTTTGTTAGAAACCGCAGTGCTCTGATGGTCTTTATCTACGAACGTTTCTAGACACAGCTCCAAACATTTTTTAACTGTATCCGTGAAGTGAGTTATAACATCACGGCTAATTCAGATGACGTAAAGCGTTAAAGGGTATGTTAATGGAGTTTGTTGACTAGTTTCTTTAAAAAAAACTACAGTCAAAAGATTGACAGTCGTTGCTGAATGCCAAAATGTCTTTGTCAAAAATATTGCTTTTTTTGAAATTTTTAAATTTCTGCAATTTTTTTTGTTTCTTTATTGCCGATTTAGAGGCCAAACCGATTTCCATGTTAAGGGCTGCGTTAAGAGAGCAGAAGAATGCTCTCCGTCAATTCTATTTCAATTAAAGATTTTGACTGTCAGACGCTCGGGTTTAACAATTTTCTCCATAGCGGTTCTAATTAAACCCGTCAAATCATCGAAAAAAAAAAGAGAATTTAGATCTGCATCTGGATTAAACAATGATTGATTCATATTTTTGTATGCAAATAGTTTCGTCTGTGGAAATTTGGTGATTATTAGGATTTTTTACGCTAAAAATCTGCATTTTTTTTTTTTGATCAAAACCTCAATATCTTAAAAAATATAAGAGAAAACAATAGAGTTTTTCCAGGAAATTTGTGTTTTTCTATGATAATTTGTTTAATTTATGTTTAGTGTAGCGCATTTAAAATTTGCAAAATAAATCGCCACGAGATGATAGGGTATGTGTCCCGTAACTCAGCCTAATATGCAACGATCGATTACGTTTTTTATCATAACTCATGAAGTATGGTAGCTGTGAGTAATATTGAACTATATTTACACTTGCTTAGGTACGTTTAATAAGACGATTGGTAGTATGTTTCACAAAATGTTACACAACTAATTTTATTCAGTCAGAAACATTCGAGGGATATGGATGTAATGTCGGTCCATAGACACCAAATTGGGTCTATTTATGGCTGCAACTTCGTCCCATTCGAGAGATTTACTATTAAACGCAGTCTTCGTTTGGTTTTTTTTTGCTGATTTTCTGAATAAAAGCATTGCCAGCTGTATTCAATCTATCCAACACATTATTTCACAAACAAACTAAACTAAAATTACTTTGAAACATGTCAGTGATTTTCACGTATGATTTACCGGTCATTCGATAATGAAAACATTATAATTTACTCTACACAGATTTTGTTCCTTTATTTGAGCCATTTGAAAAATATACAAACGCAAACTCATACATTTGCATTGAAAATTTTACCAATAACAACAGTTTTACTACGTTATTAATCTAACAGGCCATAGTTGGGTACATAGAAAATAATATGTCCCTAACATTGGGTCTAAGGTTTTCTTGTTAAATTATTGTTATTTTATTGATGCGAACAGTTAGTTAATAACGTGTGACTATTTTTTGTACATCTAGGCTGCATTACTCGGTTAATCGGTTCAATTTAGCCAAATTTAGACCATTCGAAGATCATGCAGATAATCTGTTCAGCTTAACCAGCGAAGTCATGGTATCTAAAAAGGTAAGGAAATCGAACATTGCACGGGTGTGAATAACAATAAATTGATTAATGATGTCTCAATTGCCTTGGAATTAATCGGTAATCTCGATAGCAACATGATTTTGTTGATTATGGCTGAATTAATAACATATTTGGTACATAGGCCGAATGAAGGAGCTAGGCTAACATTACATCCCGTTACCCTATATTTAAAAAAAAAACTGAATTAGAGGGTTGTTCAAGAGAACCCCCCCTATTGTTATATTAACAAGATAGGGGTGTGGGGGGGGCGCGGCAGTGTTGTTTTTTTTTTTTTTTTTTTTTATTGTGGTGTGTAAAATTTTATTTTTTTTTCAAACAATAAAAAAAAAAAAAAAAATAAAAATATAGTTATTAATTAACTTATTTTTTTTTTTTTTTGTTGGGAAAAAAATAAAAAAATAAAAATATAAAAAATATTAAATACATTATTCTGGTGTGTTAGTGTGCCTTCTGGAAATGTAGTAGTAAAAAACATAAAAACAGCTGTCAAAAAGATCTTTTCTATCGCGAAGCACAAAGAAAACTTTTAGGTTATCTGTGGGAAAACTATCAATTTTTACACGATGATAGACAGGATAGTGTGCGTACGTTAAACGTCACTAAGCCTAATAGAAAAAAATGTTTTTTTTTAATTCAGAACAATTTCGACCACGTTTTTGCGCCTTTGACTACAGTATGCGACGGTCCGGCCTTACTGGCTTCGTGTTTTCTCAGGTGGAGCAAATTAATCGAAAACACACACTGACCATGTTTACTCGAGTTTGCCGGAAATGAACACAGATTCTACTCAAATCATCAATTTTAAAAAGTTGTGAGCATGGCCCTATGACAAAAATGGCCATATGACAAAAATTCCCGATGAATTTTGAAATTCCCGACTTTTTCCCGCATATTTCCCGATGATTTTGGATTCCCGCATTTTTCCCGCATTTCCCGATTTTCCCGAGTCTGTGGCCAATGCTCTTATAGACAGATCTCTTTTTGATTACCTTCTTGTTCCTCGGGTTTGTTTTCTTAGAAAAAAATAGTTTAGAAAATAGACAAGATAGGCATAGGCCGAATGAAGGAACTAGGCTGGTCACAAGATCTTATGCCAGACTAGTTCCTTCATTCGGCCTATGCACCAAATATTTCATTAATTCAGCGCTAATTTACACAATTATGCTGCTATCAGGATGACTGATTGATTCCAAAGCAATTGAGACATTTTCAATCAATTTATAGTTGTTTACTTCTGCGTAGTTTTAGATTTCCTTATCTTTTCAGACACCAAGACTTAACTGGTATAGCTGAACAGATTATTTCCACGATCTCCGAATGATTTTAATTGGGCTAAATTGAAATACTATAGTTGTTATGTTTGTATTCTCCATGCGTGGCGTAACGATTATGATGTAGAAGGAGATGTTTGCTCATCACCATGAGGCCTCAAGAGTGGACAGTAATGTTTGCTAGAACTGAAAGATATGAAGAGAAAGTGTTGATAGTTCAGTCAGTGTGCGGTATGTTGTGAAAATTTAATAGAAGTATTGAGAAT
This sequence comes from Aedes koreicus, assembly GCA_024533555.2. Classification (NCBI taxonomy): domain Eukaryota; kingdom Metazoa; phylum Arthropoda; class Insecta; order Diptera; family Culicidae; genus Aedes; species Aedes koreicus. Next base: position 983,020 of record JAHHFK020000699.1, read on the forward strand.
TGAGCGAAGGGCTTGGACATAGTAGTACCTGAACCAAGGTGAAACCAACGTTATAAATTGAATTGATAAACCGAGCAACGCAGCCTAGGTCACCCGTTATAAACTAGCTGTTCACATACATATAAAATAACAAAAAATATCAATAAAACCTTGAACCCAATGTTAGAGACGTATTTCATTCTGTGTTAACAACTATATTTGTGATGGTTTTAAAGTGTTTATCAAAGTATTTCGTGCGTTTGACTGTCATCTTTTGTTTGTTTATTTGCTTGCACGGTTTCAATTCATCGTTTTCAAAATTTCACGCATGGGAGAAGACACGAAAATTATGGGTTTGAACACATGGCTACATCACAAGGGTGTAACTATGCGACAATTTGGAATTCATCACGCGAATGTAAAATTCATCATAACCAAGAGGCAGAAAACCCGGATCAGCCAACCCTAAACTAGAAAAGAAAATGGTAGCTCTAATTCGGAAGATCAAATCAATGTAGGAACGTAATTTAGCCAATAAAGCGGGAACCAGCGTCGAAATGATGCAACGTATCAAGAAACGGAACAACCTGAAGACCTACATGAAGCAGAATTGCCAAACAAAGTGCAGAACAGAAACAACGCGCAGCAACAAGGAACGGAAATTGTATTCGCGAGTTTTGCAGCCACCAGATCATGCATTTTGATGGACGAGGAGACCTGTCAAAGGACTCAACCTCCCTTCCAGGTCCACAATATTACACTGACATCGTAGGGAAGGATGTAAGCGATTCAGACAGGTCGATTCAAGTGGAGAAGTATGGTCGAAAAGTGCTAATATGGCAAGCAATATGTTCCTGCGGTATGAAGTCTACCATTTTTTACACTACTAGAACAATCGATTAGGAAATCTATCGATCTGAGTGTCTGAAGAAGAGCTTGCTGCCTTTATATCAGAAGCATTGTACTCCTCCACTGTTTTGGTTGGATTTAGCCAAAACAAATTTCAATTGGATCACGGAAAAGGGTAAAGTTTTCGTTCAGAAAGACATCAATCCACCAAATTGCTCTCAGCTTCGGCCCATCGAACGCTATTGGGCAATTGTGAAGAGGGTCTTCAAAAAGACTAGTAAAGCAGCTGAGAATATGCAGAAGTTCAAACAAAATTTGGGCTAAGACGTCCAAAAATGCGACGAAATACTTATCCGGAACTTGATGAAAAGTGTTCGATCAAATATTCGCAAATTCGTGAAATAATAATATTAAATTCACCCGGTCTTCATAATGTTCAAGTTCAATCCCGCTCAATAATTTGTTTTGATTTATCGTCATTTGTAATATGATTTGCAAGCAAAATATATGGATTTCTTATTGTCGATGCAGTCCTTAGTCATTAAACTAAATTAAGTTCGATGGGTAAATTTTCAAACACAAGTCCTTGCAGCAAATAAATCACCACCACCACCACCACCACCAGGAACTTTTAATAACTCAAGAACTAATCAAGTAAATGGAACCAAATTTGACATGTGGAAGTACTTGAAGGCAAGAAATGTTTCTATGGTAGATTGAGACCCCTCCCACTTCTAGAAGGGGGAGTGGGCACCCATACAAATGAAAGAGGAACTTCTGATAACTCGAGAACTAATCAAGTAAATGGAATAAAATTTGACATGTGGAAGTTTGTGCAGACAAGAAATGATTATTTGGTAGTTCGAGACCCTTCCCACTTCTAGAATGGGGGGCTCCCATACAAATGAAACTGGATTTTTTGGATAACTCGATAACTAACTAAGCAAATGGAACCAAATTTGGCATGTGGAAGTTTTTGAAGGCAAAAAATGTTTCTATTGTTGTTCGAAACCCCCCCCCCCTCCCTCTGAAAGGGGGGATGCTTTCACACAAACGAAACTCAAAATTCAACCAAACATGAGAGTATATCATATTTATTATTCGATACATTATAAATGTTACATAATATGATTCAATGTTGCAAATCACTAAGGGTCGTTTGATGTGTGCTTATTTGCAATCACAGTCCACTGTTTGAGGGCATGTGATAATTTCTGTTTGATGGCATGTGAAGTGTGAAGTTCGTTGGTAATATTATCTTCGAATTCCAATCAGTGTTTAAAAGTGTTTCTTGCGTTCTAGTGCGATGGATAGAGTCCATACCATTCGATAAGAAACAAATTATTTTGATATTCGAGAGTTGCTCAAGCTTTAAGCTTCAGCTTCATGACAAAGTGAGGTGGCTGCACTAGCTGTTCCCCTGACCCCAAAACGGCCCCTTTCAAGGCCTCCAAAATAACTGGAAAAGAGAGTTGTTCGAAATGGGCGGTTGCGAAAAATATCGTATGTCGAAGCCATAATGTTTTCGACATTTGCACATTTGGCAGTGTTGTACATACATAGGCTTAGAAGAAATCGTATGCAATTGGTGGTGGATGAAGCCAGTCTCTTGGGTAAAAATGTCCTAAATGTCTACTCGCATAAACAATTACCATGAGAAGCACCTAACCACCAATTCGGGTTATCATCCCAACTGTAACCGGTACGGGTAAACCATAGACTAACTCTAAGACCAGTAGGTCCCGAACAAATGCGATTTTTTTCTTGGCTCAGTCAGTACTAGCACATCGGTCCCAAGCTCGGTCCCAAGCTTAATAATACACCCCTAATAATGAACTCACACAAACACACGCCCAAATATTCTTCCAAAATAACACAGCAAATAGAAACAAAGGCGCAAATATTTTTAGCAAGGTGCTGGCTACAAGGTGTACTTCGGACCAAGGGGTTCTACAACAGTGAATCAATTTCAAATCGCTACTTGCAAATTGATTGTTGGTTAAACCATCTGTAATATCGTTCTTGTATGTTACATGTTTATTAGGGTAGCCTGTTTAGTGTATTGCACATTGCTACATAGGCCTACGTTACCTTTGCGTACAATCCCATTGGGCTGAACCTTGTAGTTTTTAATTCGGAGGAGAGCATCACACATCAAAAAGTCATTTTCAATTCAACTAAACCTATTATTTTGAATAGTGTCAATCGCCGAATCTTACTTATTACTGTCATAATCACAACTTATATTAATAGTAACCATTCGATGTGAGCCTACAACATTAGACATTATGTTCTACATCAAAAGAAACAAATCGACAAAGATTTTTCATTAGGGCCTAACTAAGAAACGTAAATAATGGCTTCTTCCGTGACACAAAAGCTACCCATGTAAGCCTCCAATTCTATCGGATAGGTAAACTCTTTCTCTTCGAAACGATTGGTGGATTGATCAGGCGAGTTTACAATAACGAGAAATTCGCGGAAAGAGCCATTGTTTACGTTTGTCAGTTAAGCCCTAAACAGCACAGACGTTCATGAACATCCACCGGCGAATGGACAAAACCAAAAAACGACTTTGAAACTCAGCGGTTGTTCTGTTCAAGATAATACTGTCATTTTAAAATTCAAATTCACGAAGATAATTGGTCTTTCCATTAAAGTATGTATTATGTATCCCACATTTAGGCGTTTTTTAAGATAATAGAACACAAACTTATTAGTTATAATGGCATAGATTCAATTGAACTCAGAGACCATAAATTTTATAAACAAAACATTATCGTACATACAAACATACAAACATTGTTGGGGGATTCTGATCAATTCCACCCCGAAAGACCAAACTTAAATTTAAAACTTCTAATACGGCCCTACGGCGTACTTGTTTTGAAGCATTAAATACACTTATATAATGGGCTTCAAATGGTAAGTTGACAACTTCGAATGAGGGTGCGGCCGACCTCTAGTCCTCACAAGTTCCTACCTCACGCCTCCAAGAGTCATATGATCACAATAGACTGCCAGCTGAAACATGGAGACGCTGGTTGGCGTAGCGTGGGCAATGTTGTCATTTTGACAATAGCGAAGTGAGGGGCTGCGACTGAAGATCGTCTATCTGTAAATCATGGTATTTACCTGTAAATAATATCACATTATTTTCCATTCTCATTTAATTAATAATTTCAGCACGCTTTAGAATCTTCTTTGCATTCCAAAACCATTTAAGAGCCTGGAGCATCAGAGGCTCAATTTGTTTTTCAGCACTTAAGCATAACGTTTACTTTAAAATTACATTTCGGAACTTCAACTACTATATTCATAAAAGACTGGCATACGCTATAAGCAGAAGAAGATTATATATAAATATTAGGTTTAGAACAGTAACAATCCAGTGGATGTCAGATATATTTTGTAATACGCAAATTATTTACTCGTATTGACTTACTGCAGCCGGTTTTTACATGATCAAGTAATTTAAATTGTGTCTTAGAATTTCATGTTCATCATTCAAGTTTGAAATTTGTGTCAATAGCATTTTTGTCTTTTATGATCTCTTAATTTTGTGTGTGAGACAAGTAAGACCTTGTCAAGAACGAGTACAGTATATATATATATATTTTTTTATTTTTTTTTATTAATCATTTATTTGTACAGGCTCAATCGAATCAACTTTACAGAGCCAAGATTTCATATTTTTTTACATCATTTATCTTATAACTAAAGTTAGGGGGATAGAACCGATTACTCGCGGCCGTCTCGAGGTTAATAGGAATTACAAATTACGGATGGGAAGATGGGTGGGAATTTAAAGTATGGTTTACATAACACATTAATTTTAAATTCTAAATTGTCTTAACACTTATAACTATACAATGTATGGATTTCTTTTAACTTGAACATTTTTTGAAAAAGAAAAAAAAAACACACAAACACAGATAAAAAAAAGAAAAAAAACTTAAAGTAAACATACAGGTTAAACTAACTACAATCTAATGCTAATGTTAGTCAAAAACACATAAATTAATTGCATATACTCCAAATCACGCAAAGCCAAAATATCTCGAATTGGCACATTGGGTTGTCTACCTCGAGCCCGAAGGGAATCATTAAGCTCCGATCTGACTCCACGATGCTCAACACAAGACCAAATAACGTGATCTGCGTCCTGATAGCCTTGTCCACACTCACAGAGATTGCTGTCGCTCAGCCCAACACGGTATAAATGAGCGTTCAAAGAATAATGATTGGACATGAGGCGAGACATGACACGAATGAAGTCTCGACCCACATCCATCCCCCTAAACCAAGATTTCTTCGACACCTTTGGGATGATAGAATGTTGCCATCGCCCCAAATCTCCTTTACTCCATTTATACTGCCAGCTGACGAGTGACTGTTGACGAAAAATAGTAAAAAATTCATTGAAGGCGATTTGTCGATCATAAATATCGCCTTCTATAGCGCCCACCTTTGCAAGCGAGTCCGCTTTCTCATTGCCCAGAATTGAACAATGAGAAGGGACCCATACAAAGGTGATGATAAAATAACGCGAAGATAAAGCACTTAGAAGCTCCTGTATTTTCATGAGAAAATACGAGGAGTGCTTTACCGGCCTCAAAGAGCGAATAGCCTCTATAGAACTGAGACTATCCGTGAAAATGAAGTACTGATCCGGTGTTAGTGAGGCAACGATTTCTAGCGTAAAGTGTATTGCCGCTAATTCGGCGACATATACGGAACAAGGAGCTTGAAGTTTACGATTGGCGCTATAAATTTCATTGTATATACCAAAGCCTGCTGACTCCTCTATCAATGATCCGTCAGTGAAGAACGATTTAGTGGAATTAACTTGGCCAAACTTTGCAGAAAATATCACAGGAGCAATCATAGGACGATGATGCTCTGGAATTCCACGAAGCTCTTGCTTCATGGATAAATCAAAATGAACCGAACTGCCGAAGTCGGAGAAGCAAACACGATTGGGAATATTCGGCGAAGGGCTGACATCCTGTGTTATGTACCAATGGTACAAAGTCATGAAGCGAGTTTGAGGATTCAACTCGAGAAGCTTCTCAAAGTTTTCGATTACCTGGGGGTTCATAACTTCACACCTGGTGAGGAGCCGGAGAGACAATTCTGAAAATCGATCCGAGAGTGGCAACATTCCAGCCAGCACTTCCAGACTCATCGTATGAGTCGAGTGCATACAACCTAACGCGATACGAAGACACCGATACTGAATACGTTCCAGTTTAATGATATGCGACCGAGCCGCCGACTGAAAACAAAAACTACCGTATTCCATAACCGACAAAATCGTTGTCCGGTACAACGTTAGAAGATCTTGCGGATCTGCTCCCCACCAGGTTCCAGTTATTGTGCAGAGAAAGTTGATCCTTTGCTGGCATTTTCGCTTCAGATACTCAATGTGGGATCTCCAGGTGCACTTAGAATCGAACCAGACCCCAAGATATTTAAAGGACATAGAATGAGTTATCGGTGTACCCAAAATTTGAAGCTTCGGTTGTGCTGGGTTATGCTTCCTTGAAAAAACTACCAACTCAGTTTTCTCCGTAGAGAATTCGATACCTAGCTCTAGAGCCCAAGTAGACAAATTGTCTAAGGTATCCTGTAAGGGTCCTTGCAGATCGACCCCATTGGATCCCGTGACAGACACTACGCCGTCATCTGCAAGTTGTCTCAACGTACAGTTGTCACTTAGACAACCGTCAATGTCTTTGACATAAAAATTATACAAAAGGGGGCTTAAACATGATCCCTGGGGGAGACCCATGTAGCTAAATCGGGAAGCTGTAGAGGTTCCATGAGAGAAGCTCATATGTTTCTCTGACAGCAAATTGTACAAAAAATTATTCATTAATGGTGAAAAGCCACAAGCGTGGAGTTTATCTGAAAGAACTTCAACAGATACTGAATCAAAAGCCCCCTTGATATCCAAGAATACAGAAGCCATTTGCTCTTTTTTAGCAAAAGCTAACTGAATATCTGTGGAAAGCAACGCGAGACAGTCGTTCGTTCCCTTACCCCTACGGAAACCATATTGAGTATCTGAAAGCAGGTTGTTCGTCTCAACCCATTTGTCCAGACGGAAGAGGATCATTTTCTCCAACAACTTTCGAATGCAGGATAACATCGCGATGGGTCGATAGGAGTTGTGGTCGGACGCGGGTTTGCCAGGTTTTTGAATGGCGATAACTCTCACCCTTCTCCAATCATCCGGTACAATGTTCAGTTTCAGAAACTGATTGAACAAGTTCAACATGCGCCTCTTAGCGACGTCTGGGAGGTTCTTAAGCAAGTTGAACTTGATTCTATCAGCTCCTGGAGCCGTATTGCCACACGAAAGGAGCGCGAGAGAGAGTTCTACCATTGAAAAAGGTTGGCTGTTCTCATCTATCGAATTCTCGGTTTCGCGAGGAATGATCCGTGCCGGCACAGAATCTGGACAAACTTTTCGCGCGAACTTGAGGATCCATTGGTCCGAGTACTCCTCGCTCTCGTTGTTCGTAGTTCGGTTACGCAATCTTCGCGCCGTGTTCCAAAGAGTACTCATCGACGTCTCGCGCGATAGCCCGTCCACGAATCTTCGCCAGTATCCGCGTTTCTTGGCCTTGATGAGGCTCTTAAGTTCGCGTTCGAGAGCCGTGTATACTTCGAAGTGCTCAGGTGTTCCACGTCTACGGAAAACTTTAAACGCGTCGAACTTTTTACGGTAAACCTCGGTGCATTGCTGATCCCACCATGGAGAAGGAGGTTTCCGGAGAAATGGCGTTCCTGGAACTGGGCGAGTTTGAACTTGAAGCGCGCTGTCTAAGACCAGGTTGGAGATGAAGTTATATTCCTCCAGCGGTGGAAGCTCTTCTACCGTCGTTACGGCTTCATCTACTGCTGTCCTGAACTTTGTCCAATCGATGTAACGGGTAATATCATACGCGACGTTGATGGATTCCGACGGATTGAACCCGGTGGCAATCGAAATTTGTATGGGCAAGTGATCACTACCGTGGGGATCTTGAATCACACTCCATGTGCAATCCAACGATAATGAATTCGAACAAAGTGTGAGGTCTAATCTACTGCCAATTGAGGATGGACCAGCCAAACGTGTTACTTCTCCATTGTTAAGAACTGTCATATTGAAGTTGTCACAGAGGTCATATATCAGGGAAGACCGGTTGTCGTCGTACAGTTCTCCCCAGCCTGTACCGTGAGAGTTAAAATCTCCCATGATCAACCGCGGAACAGGAAGAACCGAACAAATATCTGAAAGTTGTTTTCGGTTTATTGAGGCTCTAGGAGGAATATAAACGGAAGCAATGCAAAGGCTTTTATTTTTAATAACAGCCTGACATGCGACAACTTCAATACCTGGAATAGGAGGAAAATTCACTCTATAGAAGGAGTAGCACTTTTTGATCCCCAAAAGTACTCCTCCTCCACGTGAATCCTCACGATCAAGACGAATAATATTGAAATCATGAAACGGAAGATCGATTTCGGAAGAGAGCCATGTTTCACAAAGAGCGAATGCATCACAACCGGTATTGTGAGCTAAAAATTTGAATGATTCCAATTTAGGAATCAAACTTCGACAATTTCACTGTAGAACAGTGATCAAATCCCCGACCTCATTTGGAAAATTATCCATCGAAGGAAATGATAACTGCAAGGAGGGGCCACTTAATTTTAAATTGCTTCAAAAAAGTCTTCACTGTTGGAAGCATTGCCAACACAATGCTTTTGAGAGGGTCAGAAATTTCGAGGTACTTGAAGATACCTTCGACAATGTTATCAAATGAGAACAGCCCAGTCGAGGAAGGGGCTTCTGTTCTTAAAATTGGGGCATCAGGGGTTTTGGATGTCCTCGGAAGAGATGGAAAATCCTGGGTGTAGTTAGCACTACAAAAACCAGGTGGAATTGGATTTTCCTTTTTACCACCACTTCTTGAAATTGGCAAGCTGATTTTGGGCTCCTGTTCAGTTATTTTCCGTGCGCGGACGCGTCTTCGTTTCCGTGGGGCACCTTCCGGAAAACTGACTGATGTTCCCTCTTCAGCCAAATCAAAGTCAGACTCGTCATCTAATAGAGGAGCAAAGGGATTTGTATTGGCATTGGGTGATGGGGAGGCTTTTTTCACCATTTCGGCGAAAGATTGCCTGGAACGCGGTTTTAGCGAGCGTTCTAATTTTTCCCCGTGTTGTTTGTACGCCGGGCACGATGAGAGAGCATGAGGAGGAGTTCCCTTACAGAAAGCGCATTAAGGTGTGCTGTCTGCACAGGCGCCATCCTCATGTTTCTCCCCGCAGTTGGAGCAGCGTGCCTTATTGCCGCAATGGCAGGTCGTATGTCCCATCTGCTTGCATTTTTGGCAGATCATGACCCGAGGTACAAACAACCGCAAAGGTAGTCGAAGTTTTCCCAACTCGACGTATTGAGGGAGGGCTGAGCCAGAGAAGGTCACACGAAACGAGTCTGACGGTGTAAACTTTTTTTCACCCTTATTGGTCGATACTGTGCCTAGTTGGCGCACATCCAGTATCTTAACTGGGCATAGCAGAGGGTTCTTGAATCGACCAACACCCTGCTTTAGCAGGATCTCAGGGGTCAGACTTGTTTCGGTGACCACACTTTCAATTTCAATACCCCGAGCTGGGATATACACCCGATACTCGAGGTTAAAAAGCTGGGAGACAGCAATCTCATTAGCTTGCTTGAGGTTGGACACAACGACCCGAAGTTTATTTGGCCTGACTTTAATTATCTCGGTCACGGCCGAGAATCGTTTCTTCAGATCATTACTGATCTGATAAACGTTTAGAGGTTTCGTTTTGGGCTGGAAGTAAACAACCCATGGACCAGCTGAACTATCTGGATATGCACGTGATCTGGTAACTCTATGAGCTACCTCATCATTTCGTGCCATAGATGATTCATCATCTGACAAATCATCCATGGCTCGCTTGTGGGAGCTTTAACGCTCAACCAATAACGCAATTATATACAATGAATCACAGATAAATAAACTAAAGCTAAACACACTCTCTCACACACTCACACTCACACAAAAAAAAAAACTTAACTTATCTTAAATGTATCACCGATCTGCTGCAGCCGGGCGACGAATGTGCTGCTGCTGTCGAACGACGATGTGTGGCCGCGTGTACCGGCTAGACGTGGAGCTGAACGATGATGATAATGATGACGATAATGATGATGTTGCTGGTCGGTGGTAGTTGGTGGATGGCCGAATGCACGCCACACACGATGGACTGCTGGTGTGCGTGCCGTATAGATGCGGAGCAGTATGGCTTTTAGATCGTGGCAATATTGATAATTGCAATTATTGACGTTGTTGAACTGCTTAACACACCACTTTTTCTTCTTCAAAACCAAGACTCGATTTCACTCGCGATCGCGACAAATAACAATACTGAAGAATTGAAACAACTTGTGAAAAGCTTCCAAAGCAACAGAGAGCGGACCGAACGAACTGCACCGTTCGCTTGTTCACTGACCAATAAATTTTCAACAGTTTGTACCTTAACATTTTTTATAAATCATCATTTATGCTAAAAATTTCAACTGTTCCTATAACAACTATAAAACTGGGATTGCGAGGGTAGCCTAAGGCAGTCGAAGGATTTGTTGACTGGACAAGGGTTCGTGGAGTCGCTTGTCCCTTGTCATGCGAAGACACGCGGCCTTCTGGTCGTAGTCTTCCGAACGTCCTCATTGAGATCGACTGGCCCCGTTACAACAAGCCATCACGTAGGCTATTTTCTCGGGGCAACCAGCTGAAGATAGTCCTGCAGACATAGGTAATCCTTGCACTGATGGTGGGTTCTTATCACATCACATCGCATCACATCACATTAAATACACTTATATAATTATCGCCCCTAATAACGTATCTCATATGGACACACTCTCAAATATTCTGTCAAAATAGCACAGCAAATCGAAACAAAAACAGAGATTCGAAAAGCGCAAAAATGTATTGCAAGGTGCAGGCTGCAAGATGTACTTCGGACCAAGGGGTTCTACAACAGTGAAGCAATTTAAAATCGCTAGTTTCATATTGATTGTTGTCATTAGTGATTGTCTGGCAGTTGTTTACATCAGAGACACGTTTTTGTGTTTTGTCGCATTCACCATGAACAGTTTTATTGAGCAAAGAGTTTGTTTGAAATTTTGTATTTCCACCGAATCGACATTGTATTCATAGACCCAATGTCTCGTACCCCGTTATGATGCGTTGGGTTGTAGGTTGGATCTGTTTGGCCCTTTTTGCCAACAAGGTTACATGTCTACAATATCAACAACAATGTGCTGAACGGTTGCATATGAGATGTTGAGATTAGCCTTCTCTCTAAGGCACACATGAGGATTTTCAAAGTTTCTTAATTCCCCACGGCAATTAATTCCGGCAATTCCACGTTTTCGTCGGTATTCGACGATGAAGGGCGTCCAGAACGGGTCAAGTCTTCGACCACTTCACGACCTCTTTTAAACTCTTTAATAACATTCGTATGCTCTGGATTTCTAAAGAGCAGATTCTCCAAAGGCTTTCTGCAATATTCAACGATTCCACATAAGAAAATTGGTTGGAAATACAAAATTTCTAACAAACTCCTTGCTCAACAAAACTTAATGGTAAAATGTGACAAAACACAAAAACTTGTCTTAGGTAAAAAACCGCCATACAAACACTAAAGCTTCGGTTACGCTCAAATTTCTTATGGCTGGCCCACAATTGATACGTTGCGGATGCGTTTGCGTGAATTTGGCAGTTTTCTCATAGGTTTTCTGTCAAACGCCAACGGAACGCAAACGTATCTATTGTGGGCTAGCTTTTACAGATTTTGCTTGAAGATATACCAACTTAAGAGTCGAGAGTGGTTCATTCAGGGCTGGTAGTGGATTTTTGGATAAATAATAGTGACTTTAGTGACTAAAAAATAAATAAAAATACTGACCACATAGTGAATAAAAAATGATATCCAAAATTTAGTAATTTTTTTAATCTTTTATAAATATGATATATAATTACAGCAAAAATGAACTGAGTGAACTCCCACGTTTGCAAAAATGAGTAGTAATGCGGCGCAGTGTCAATTTTTGGTTTTTTTTTCGTTAAGAAGCCTGTTATGAATTATTTTATTTACGTACGGCCTGTGCAAGAATTACTTCTGATTACTATCTTGCGTCTCAATTGCTTTTTTGAGTCGTTTTCTTGTGATGCAGCTGAAGCTTTTTTCACTACCTTGGTCACTTGAGGGTATTTGGGCTCCTTAACAGCAATTTTCTAAGTAAACAACTGGTTCCAATACTCCTCAATCCTGTACTCTGTACTCGAGGTCAGCACTTCGCATTTTAACAAGTTCCATTCGTCAAGAAGAAGATCATAGTTGACCTGAATCGGAAGTAAGTAGGCGATTTTCACAATATACTTGGAATTTTCAATGGATTCAACGGCTGTTGGGTTGAGGCATTGGCAATATTTTAGAAACGAGTTCATCTGGCTGGGTTCACTTTCTGATCGAGGATTTTTTTTAAGCAAAAAAACACCCGGGGGGGAGGGATTGTTTTTTTTTTTCTTATAATAAAAAAAAAATGATTTTTTATAAATTTTATATTAAAATTTAAGTGAAAGAAAAGTTGTGGTTCTGATTTAAATACTGTAATGCCAAGCAGTAACGCCATCATCAATGTCATACAGACAATCCAAAAAGCCTCCCATGAAAATCTCCGTTTGGGCTTTTCATCACTACTTTCCTTTTCACAGATATTAACGAAACTACAACGGCTGGCAATATTCTTTCGTTGATCACCCTGGCGGACTGTTGAACTGGGCATGTTGTCTTCCTCGTGAATGTTATTAAATGTCGGAGGCTTCAGAGCGTAAGATAGCAATCTTTTTTTTTCGGGTCTCTGGCCGAGGTATCTTCGATGGCCTCACAAAGGACTGGATTTTAACGAGACTTTTCTCAACAGTGGATGATCTAATTAATTAATTAATTTAATTAGGTTGAACACGGAGAGTTTAAATTCAGTAGAATTCTACTTACGTTTTTGAAAGAACCATTACAATTTTCTTCGCTGATCAACACACTGTCACATGAATATTTAAAATAAGCTATGATAGCTGAGAAGATATTTTGTTAATCTAGCAAATTTTTTGGCATATAATAGGTAAGTATTGTGTGCCTATTACTATTCGAGAAAGAAGTTCAAGTTTTGCCAATGCGTTCATTTAATAATGACATTATGATCTGGAATTTCTTTTCTTTTTTATTGCTGAATAGGGAATACGGGGCGTGTTCATCTCCCTAAGGAAAACGCCTTAGAAAGCGTAGAAAAACGATGAAAAAAAAGACTCAAAAATAGCCTATAGTTTTGGGGTGGGGTTTCTTATCCGGTTCGAAGCCTACCATCTCATTAGTTAGTTTTACCATAAAACTCGTGGGGTGGCTTAATTCCATGCTTTATAATAGGGTGTTGGAGATTGCGGGTTCTTTACCATAATCGCTTATGCATGTCTTACGCATGGAAAGTAAAGTGTCCAAAGCATTTGTTTTTCTCAAAACTTTTTTTTTAACCTAATTGTTTATTTATCAGGCACAAGTGCCATAGGCATAACGGAACCGAGTTCTTTTTAATTTTTACAATGATAATAACTAAGTAACTGTGTAAGTTTTGGAAAGCCAAACATTTTTCAACTCCTTCCATAATCTTTTGATAACATTCATCCATTGCTCAAAGTAACTGTCTTCTTTAATAGGAACAATGTGCTTGTGGAATTGCTGCCCATACCGAATGGCCAACAGGTGGTCATAATTCACCAACACTGTAATGCCAAGCAGTAACGCCATCATCAATGTCATACAGACAATCCAAAAAGCCTCCCATGAAAATCTCCGTTTGGGCTTTTCATCACTACTTTCCTTTTCACAGATATTAACGAAACTACAACGGCTGGCAATATTCTTTCGTTGATCACCCTGGCGGACTGTTGAACTGGGCATGTTGTCTTCCTCGTGAATGTTATTAAATGTCGGAGGCTTCAGAGCGTAAGATAGCAATCTTTTTTTTCGGGTCTCTGGCCGAGGTATCTTCGATGGCCTCACAAAGGGCTGGATTTTAACGAGACTTTTCTCAACAGTGGATCATCTGAAATTATTAATTTAATTAGGTTGAACACGGAGAGTTTAAATTCAGTAGAATTCTACTTACGTTTTTGAAAGAACCATTACAATTTTCTTCGCTGATCAACACACTGTCACATGAATATCAAAAATAAGCTATGATTGCTGAGAAGATATTTTGTTAATCTAGCAAATTTTTTGGCATATAATAGGTAAGTATTGTGTGCCTATTACTATTTGAGAAAGTGGGGTGGCTTAATTCCCTGCTTTATAATAGGGTGTCGGAGATTGCGGGTTCCTTACCATAATCGCTGATGCATGTCTTACGCATGGAAAGTAAAGTGTCCAAAGCATTTGTTTTTCTCAAAACCTTTTTTTTTAACCTAATTGTTTATTTATCAGGCACAAGTGCCATAGGCATAACGGAACCGAGTTCTTTTTAATTTTTACAATGATAATAACTGAGTAACTTGGTAAGTTTTGGAAAGCCAAACATTTTTCAACTCCTTCCATAATCTTTTGATAACATTCATCCATTGCTCAAAGTAACTGTCTTCTTTAATAGGAACAATGTGCTTGTGGAATTGCTGCCCATACCGAATGGCCAACAGGTGGTCATAATTCACCAACACTGTAATGCCAAGCAGTAACGCCATCATCAATGTCATACAGACAATCCAAAAAGCCTCCCATGAAAATCTCCGTTTGGGCTTTTCATCACTACTTTCCTTTTCACAGATATTAACGAAACTACAACGGCTGGCAATATTCTTTCGTTGATCACCCTGGCGGACTGTTGAACTGGGCATGTTGTCTTCCTCGTGAATGTTATTAAATGTCGGAGGCTTCAGAGCGTAAGATAGCAATCTTTTTTTTCGGGTCTCTGGCCGAGGTATCTTCGATGGCCTCCCAAAGGACTGGATTTTAACGAGACTTTTCTCAACAGTGGATGATCTAATTAATTAATTAATTTAATTAGGTTGAACACGGAGAGTTTAAATTCAGTAGAATTCTACTTACGTTTTTGAAAGAACCATTACAATTTTCTTCGCTGATCAACACACTGTCACATGAATATCAAAAATAAGCTATGATAGCTGAGAAGATATTTTGTTAATCTAGCAAATTTTTTGGCATATAATAGGTAAGTATTGTGTGCCTATTACTATTCGAGAAAGAAGTTCAAGTTTTGCCAATGCGTTCATTTAATAATGACATTATGATCTGGAATTTCTTTCCTTTTTTATTGCTGAATAGGAAATACGGGGCGTGTTCATCTCCCTAAGGAAAACGCCTTATAAAGCATAGAAAAGCTATGAAAATAATGACTCAAACATTGCCTATAGTTTTGGAGTAGGTTTTCTTATCCGGTTCGAAGCCTACCATCTCATTAGTTAGTTTTACCATAAAACTCGTGGGATGGCTTAATTCCATGCTTAATAATAGGGTGTTGGAGATTGCGGGTTCTTTACCATAATCGCTTATGCATGTCTTACGCATGGAAAGTAAAGTGTCCAAAGCATTTGTTTTTCTCAAAACCTTTTTTTTTAACCTAATTGTTTATTTATCAGGCTCAAGTGCCATAGGCATAACGGAACCGAGTTCTTTTTAATTTTTACAATGATAATAACTGAGTAACTTGGTAAGTTTTGGAAAGCCAAACATTTTTCAACTCCTTCCATAATCTTTTGATAACATTCATCCATTGCTCAAAGTAACTGTCTTCTTTAATAGGAACAATGTGCTTGTGGAATTGCTGCCCATACCGAATGGCCAACAGGTGGTCATAATTCACCAACACTGTAATGCCAAGCAGTAACGCCATCATCAATGTCATACAGACAATCCAAAAAGCCTCCCATGAAAATCTCCGTTTGGGCTTTTCATCACTACTTTCCTTTTCACAGATATTAACGAAACTACAACGGCTGGCAATATTCTTTCGTTGATCACCCTGGCGGACTGTTGAACTGGGCATGTTGTCTTCCTCGTGAATGTTATTAAATGTCGGAGGCTTCAGAGCGTAAGATAGCAATCTTTTTTTTTCGGGTCTCTGGCCGAGGTATCTTCGATGGCCTCACAAAGGGCTGGATTTTAACGAGACTTTTCTCAACAGTGGATGATCTAATTAATTAATTAATTTAATTAGGTTGAACACGGAGAGTTTAAATTCAGTAGAATTCTACTTACGTTTTTGAAAGAACCATTACAATTTTCTTCGCTGATCAACACACTGTCACATGAATATCAAAAATAAGCTATGATTGCTGAGATGATATTTTGTTAATCTAGCAAATTTTTTGGCATATAATAGGTAAGTATTGTGTGCCTATTACTATTTGAGAAAGTGGGGTGGCTTAATTCCCTGCTTTATAATAGGGTGTCGGAGATTGCGGGTTTCTTACCATAATCGCTGATGCATGTCTTACGCATGGTAAGTAAAGTGTACAAAATATTTGTTTTTCTCAAAACCTTTTATTTAAACTTAATTGTTTATTTATAAGGCTCAAGTGCCATAGGCATAACGGAACCGAGTTCTTTTTAATTTTTACAATGATAATAACTGAGTAACTTGGTAAGTTTTGGAAAGCCAAACATTTTTCAACTCCTTCCATAATCTTTTGATAACATTCATCCATTGCTCAAAGTAACTGTCTTCTTTAATAGGAACAATGTGCTTGTGGAATTGCTGCCCATACCGAATGGCCAACAGGTGGTCATAATTCACCAACACTGTAATGCCAAGCAGTAACGCCATCATCAATGTCATACAGACAATCCAAAAAGCCTCCCATGAAAATCTCCGTTTGGGCTTTTCATCACTACTTTCCTTTTCACAGATATTAACGAAACTACAACGGCTGGCAATATTCTTTCGTTGATCACCCTGGCGGACTGTTGAACTGGGCATGTTGTCTTCCTCGTGAATGTTATTAAATGTCGGAGGCTTCAGAGCGTAAGATAGCAATCTTTTTTTTTCGGGTCTCTGGCCGAGGTATCTTCGATGGCCTCACAAAGGGCTGGATTTTAACGAGACTTTTCTCAACAGTGGATCATCTGAAATTATTAATTTAATTAGGTTGAACACGGAGAGTTTAAATTCAGTAGAATTCTACTTACGTTTTTGAAAGAACCATTACAATTTTCTTCGCTGATCAACACACTGTCACATGAATATCAAAAATAAGCTATGATAGCTGAGAAGATATTTTGTTAATCTAGCAAATTTTTTGGCATATAATAGGTAAGTATTGTGTGCTTATTACTATTTGAGAAAGTGGGGTGTAGCTTAAGAAAATTCCCATGCTTTATAATAGGGTGTTCGGAGATTGCGGGTTCTTTACCATAATCGCTTATGCATGTCTTACGCATGGAAAGTAAAGTGTCCAAAGCATTTGTTTTTCTCAAAACCTTTTTTTTAACCTAATTGTTTATTTATAAGGCTCAAGTGCCATAGGCATAACGGAACCGAGTTCTTTTTAATTTTTACAATGATAATAACTAAGTAACTGTGTAAGTTTTGGAAAGCCAAACATTTTTCAACTCCTTCCATAATCTTTTGATAACATTCATCCATTGCTCAAAGTAACTGTCTTCTTTAATAGGAACAATGTGCTTGTGGAATTGCTGCCCATACCGAATGGCCAACAGGTGGTCATAATTCACCAACACTGTAATGCCAAGCAGTAACGCCATCATCAATGTCATACAGACAATCCAAAAAGCCTCCCATGAAAATCTCCGTTTGGGCTTTTCATCACTACTTTCCTTTTCACAGATATTAACGAAACTACAACGGCTGGCAATATTCTTTCGTTGATCACCCTGGCGGACTGTTGAACTGGGCATGTTGTCTTCCTCGTGAATGTTATTAAATGTCGGAGGCTTCAGAGCGTAAGATAGCAATCTTTTTTTTCGGGTCTCTGGCCGAGGTATCTTCGATGGCCTCACAAAGGACTGGATTTTAACGAGACTTTTCTCAACAGTGGATGATCTAATTAATTAATTAATTTAATTAGGTTGAACACGGAGAGTTTAAATTCAGTAGAATTCTACTTACGTTTTTGAAAGAACCATTACAATTTTCTTCGCTGATCAACACACTGTCACATGAATATCAAAAATAAGCTATGATAGCTGAGAAGATATTTTGTTAATCTAGCAAATTTTTTGGCATATAATAGGTAAGTATTGTGTGCCTATTACTATTTGAGAAAGTGGGGTGGCTTAATTCCCTGCTTAATAATAGGGTGTCGGAGATTGCGGGTTCTTTACCATGATCGCTGATGCATGTCTTACGCATGGTAAGTAAAGTGTACAAAATATTTGTTTTTCTCAAAACCTTTTTTTTAACTTAATTGTTTATTTATAAGGCTCAAGTGCCATAGGCATAACGGAACCGAGTTCTTTTTAATTTTTACAATGATAATAACTAAGTAACTGTGTAAGTTTTGGAAAGCCAAACATTTTTCAACTCCTTCCATAATCTTTTGATAACATTCATCCATTGCTCAAAGTAACTGTCTTCTTTAATAGGAACAATGTGCTTGTGGAATTGCTGCCCATACCGAATGGCCAACAGGTGGTCATAATTCACCAACACTGTAATGCCAAGCAGTAACGCCATCATCTTTACTGTACAAACATCACAAGATCCCGGGGCCCCCCCCCTTGCAGAGAAAGTCCTCTCATTCGGCAGTGGCGTAGCGAAGGTAGGGTGATGTTTCTCCCGAACAAATGTTAAGTGCACAAAGTTGGTTTGTTATGAATCATTTTTTAAGATAATGATTTGTTATACAAACTATTAGAGACCATTGGCAATTTATTTATGGAACATTAACAATAATTAATTGATGATATGCACATATTTATGTTAGTGCAGAAATGTAACATTCTGTGGATCAATTTTGCAAGTTTAAGGAAAGTTATTGAACATTTTAAATATCATTTGCAATATGTTAATGAGGAATCCAAACAATTATATATATATATCATTTCCTTGATATATAACGGTAAATTTTTGACATTTTATTGCTAAACTTTGTTAAAAGTATGGATCAAATTGATGTATTTTAGGGATCATTTTTATGTTTTTTGTGAATTTTCACCAGAGTCATTTTTTGTGTATTTTCACCAGAGTCTTATGGGTCAAGAATGCGTTTTTATAGAACGATTTTAAATTTTTCATGGATCATTTCTTCAGATTTAAAGGTGCAAACTTAGGGCTGCCGTAGTTCTTTACGTGCACAAGTGCTCTTTACCAAATTAATTGGGAAACATGTGTCGCAGTTGCGGTCGTAAAAGAACGTGAGAGCGCAAAACTAAGTCAGCTTTCTGAAAATTGAAAATCTTCTCCAAAGTGATCCTTCTTTTACAGCAATATTTAAGCCGAATAGCTAAAGGAACGGAAATGTTAAAAAATCTGAGTACAGTACAGGATCAATTTCCCTGTATTTAAAAATAAAAAATTTTTAACCCAAAATTGGAATAATTACGGCATAATTTATGGATCGTACATATTATTTGAAGTGCACAGAATTGATAAGCAATGGACCATATTTAAAAGTTTATGGTTCATTTTTCAAACCTATGAATCATTGGCAATTTATTCATGGAATATTTTCAATAATTTATTGATCGTGTGCATATATTTAATTGCACAAGCGTTACATTCTAAGGATCAATTTTACAAGTTCAAGGAATGATATTGAACCTTTTATGGAACATTTGCAATATGTTTATGGGTAATCCGTACTCTTTTATCCATCATACTCTAGATATATAACGGTACATTTTTGACATTTTATTGCTAAAATTTATATAGAGTATGGATCACATTGCTGTATTTTATGGATCATTTTAATTTTTTTATGGATTTTCATCAGAGCTTTATGGGTCAGAAATACGTTTTTTTGGAACGAATTTCAATTTTTCATAGATCATTCCTTCAGTTTAAAGGTGCAAACTTAGGGCTGCCCTTTTGACCGTATTGACATTCCTTTGTTACTCTTCAGGTTAGAAAAAATAGAATTTGAGGATAGATTTCATAATTGGAAAAAAATAAACGTCACGAAATGTAACTTAATCACTTTCAGTAGAAAACGAAAAACACTACAAACTACTGTTTCCTTAGGAACTGAAATTTTTGAAAAATGCGAGCGAGTCAAAGATTTAGGTGTTATTCTAGATTCTAAGCTTAATTTTATCGACCATTATAACACAATTCTCCATAAAGCAACCAACACGCTGGGTTTCATTAAACGTTTCTGTCAAAACTTTTATGAACCATATTCGATCGAAACATTGTACGTTTCATATGTGAGGCCTATTCCAGAGTATTGTAGTGTCATATGGTCTCCTTTTATAAAAACATACGAAGAATGATTAGAATCAGTGCACTAACAGTTTCTCTTGTATGCTCTCCATAAATAAGGCATTTCCACTTTCAACTTACGAAGCACGATGTTTGCTTATAGACATTCAAACTCTTAAAGAACGAAGAGAATTTGCCATGATCTCTTTTCTTAACGATATTGTATCACATCGCATTTCCTCCCCTAGCTTAAAGTATATTTTAAATTTCTACACCCCTTCTTGGCACGAGGAACCGGAACTTGTTTGCATTAAATACCATTCGGACAAACTATGCGAAATTTGGACCACCTAACCAAATAATGTTTCTCTATAATCTTGTGCTCTCTCGTGCGTTCTATCCTGGAATTTGGAGCCTTGGTTTTGTGCCCGTATCAAAGAATGTGGATTGCGAGGATTGAAGCTGTTAAAAGAAAATTTGTTCGTTATGTTCTCCGTCATCTACCGTTGAATGATCCTGTCAATCTTCCAGCGTTCCAGGATCGTTGCTCACTCTTAGATATTGAAACTATGAAGCATAGCGTACAGTCATGCAAGCAGTCTTCGCAGTAAAAGTGCTGCTAGGTGAAACGGACTCTCCAGGAATTCTGGCCGAACTTCTTATCTACTCTCCTGAACGAGTTCTGCGAACAAGAAATTTTCTGCAGTTTGAAACCCGTGCTGCAAACTACGGCCAACACGATGCAAATCGATTCATGCCGTCACGCTTCAATGAACTCTACGCTCTGTTTGACTTCAACTGTTTCGCTGAGAGCTTCCGTCACCGCATTCATGTGCCATTAGTACTGGCATTAATGGCGAAGATACCAGGCGACTGATTCCATCACGAAAGACTATTTTAAGTTTACGGACAAGTTTTGTGTAGGTACTAGAAATAATTTTGTTTTACTTGCTTTGTATTCCTTCTATTCATATTGATTAATGTAGTGTTCGGTTAAGAGATCGGGGGTTTTTACGCCACATGGCTTTTCCCCATTACATTCCAATAAGACGTTAAGTCAAATGGAACTATATCATTAAATAAATAAATAATCTGCGTTGTGCATCAATTGACTTTACAATGTCACGTAGTAACCCTTATTTTAATTCTATGCGATCTCTAAGGAGATAGAACTAAGTGTTAAGATGTAGTCAACGATCGGTTGACGAAATAAATAAATAAATCATAAATAGAATAGAGAATTGGCTGACTTTACTTCCCTTCCGAAGGAAGACGTGATCAGAGATTTTTCGTCTCAGGAAATCCTAAGCGCTGATTGAAATTGATACTGACTGCGGTAAGAGGCAACAACGTATACGCTTACCACTACACCAACACTTTCAAGATGCAACTATTTTAAGATCAACAAAATTACTTGTTTTAAATTGTATTGTTATATACCTTTTCATATTTGTTAATTATTTTTCTGGGGTTCTTTTATTTTTTGTTGGGGGGGTGGGAGGGGTTGGGTTAAAAACAAAATTTTTAAAAAGTTGGAAATTTAGAACAAAACGAACATTCTCATTTGTTTTATTTAAAATTAGTGTGTTGAGTTTTCCTGGAGCTGTATCGAACTGTATTGATAATACAAGCATCTCAAATCCAAACTATAACTAAAACTGCTGCCCACGTGCGTTGTTAATATCAGCCCATTGTTTGGGAGTGCAATTGATGGCATGGACATTTTCTGAAAATTTGAAACCGATTTTATAAAAGACCCGGCACAGGTTATGTGTTATCTTCTCCCTCTCTCTTAATATTCTTTTTTTTTTAGCCTCACTGCAGGCTCAGCATTGTGCAGCGTAGCTCGTTGCCCGGAACTTTACTGCTAAGTTGCCTGTCAGTAAATGCAATGGTTTAATGGCTCAATTGAGCGCATTCCCCAAAAAGTCCTCACAGTAGATGACGAATGAAGCTTTGTGTTCTACCCATAATTATTCCGGTTCGCTTCAAATGCAAACCTACAGACATATATCCACATAAGAACGTGCAGAACTTCGCAGCATGCTTCTGAAAATAGGGATTTTTGTGCGTGTAGGCTTTTATGATGCGATCAATTTATCCTAAAATTGATATTCGCCGTCGCTTGGCAAACATGCACTTTGGTCGATGCGTTGAATTAAGTGCATGCCTACAGCCGATGCATTCATGTGCACGTTGTTTCTGATGCCTGATTTGTATTCAATCTGATGCTCGAACAAAAACTCTCCCCCGGTGACCGTTTTGAAATGATTTAACTCCGGCAGTTGACTGCTTTTATCATTGGATTCAAATTGGGCTGGCACGGAATGGGAAATATTAGATATTATTCATTCAAATTAGGGCCAACTGCTGGACATGCAGCACACAGGCAGATTCGGAAATTAGTTTCCTAGCATGCTGAGCGCATCAATGGGACGATAACGGTTTGACTGCCGATGCCAAAACTGAAATGTTGGAGTATTGCATTTTTAGGTCTGTTGGTTGATGGCTTTTTGGAAAATGTGCACTTCTGTCAATTCCGCACATTGAAAGAATTATGCATTTTCTACAGTTCGAGAATGCAATAAGACGTATGAAGCATAAGGTTTGTTCTATGCAATTCAACAGGATATATGCGCTTACTGAAAAAACCATAACATAAAAAAAAATTGAGTAACATCTTGTTTGATTTTGTGCAATGACTATACATCCGTCACAATTAATATGTTGTTGAAATGTGATTTTATTTATGATCAAAGCACTTTTTTGTACATGAAACAGCGTTGAATTTTGCGTTCTGCATTCAAACATGTCATAAAATGCCCCCAATCAATGAACCCACTAACGCTCATGAACTTCAGGTTTTTCCTCCAGACTTGTTCCTATTTCAATTCAAAAAACTCATAAAACGTTTATAACAGGGCAGAGATTTGATTACGCTCTTCTGCATTAGGAAGCTACCTTCCTGTAGATGTATGATAGAATCCGTACAGGTTATTCAACTTGTTGTATGGTTTTTCTTGCACGTGTCACCATAACAAGATATACTCCCTAATTACTTTCGTTAAAAACAGCATTCACTCTGCATAATCCGTCCATTAGCACAGAACATAAGCGTGAGTCGGATTAAATTTCCCTTCTTGTGCTCTTCACGTGTAGTATTATACAGGGTGTTTCAGAAAATAATGCGAAAATGTTCAAACTTGAGTATTGGCTTAATTCGTGTAGCTAGTGACTAATTTCTGTCGAAAGTGTATTTGTTTATGTTTACTTTCAAGTGCTGCATCCAAACATTCTATTTGTTTTATTGCAAATTCGTCAAAATGTTCGCAAAAGAAGTAATCATCAGTTTGTTACTCGCCCAGAAGAAGCCGAAAGAGATTGCCAAGGTGGTAGGGTGCCATTTGGCAACAGTTTACCGCATAAAAAAGTCCCTGCAGGATGGTCCTAAGCAGTGGAAGCCGAGAAGCCGACGTCCACACTTTGCACGCACGCCGAACGTGATCAAATCGGTCCGTGCAAAAATTGCTCGCAACCCGGTGCGTTCCATAAGAAAACTTGCAAAGGAAGCCAATATTTTGGAGAAATCCATGCGGAGAATCATCAAAGAAGATCTGCATGCATTTTTCAGAGCCAGAGTGAAACGCCACTTGATTACGGACCAGGTCAAGGAACTTAGAGTGACTCGTTCCAAGAGATTGCTTGCCTTGTTGAAGAAGGAAAAAATGATAATCCTGTTCTCCGACGAAAAGCTTTTCAGCATCGATGCTGTGGCCAACAGCCGCACGGACCGGTCATTTCACCGCAGAAAATGGAGAACGTTCCGGAAAAATTGAAATTCAAATTTCAAACCAAACATCCGGCTGGTGTCATGATGTTTGGCTTGGTGGCGTCCAACGGTTTGAAAATGCCGCCTTTTTTCATTGATGCTGGAGTTAAAATCAATACCGAAGTGTATATCGTATCTTAAAGGACCAAGTCCTTCCCTGGGTGAAAGCCAAATTCTCCGAGGACCAAAACGTTGTCCTACAGCAGGATGGAGCGCCAATCGAACCCAACAATGGTTGAACGACAACATGAAGTTTTAGCCGAAGATTTGTGGCCCCCTAGCAGTCCAGATCTTAATCCGTTGGATTATTCGATTTGGGCATATGTTGAAGCACGAGCCTGCAAAACATCACACCCTAGTGTGAAAACCCTGAAGTCAACCATAACACGCACATGGCAGTCAATGTCGGAGGACTACGTCCGAAAGGCATGCTCTGGCTTCCGGCGTCGGCTCGAGGATGTTATTAATAAAAATGGAGGACACATGGAATAAATTTGTTTAAAAGGACTTTATAAAGATAACTGCACTCGAAAATGTTGATATTATTGCTTGAATTTGTTGAAAATGGGATTTGAAAGTAATAGAACAAATTTTCGCATTATTTTCTGCCGCACCCTGTATGTTGTCTGGTATTGAAGTGTTTTCATTTGATCATTGATATACCTGAAAATAAAATGCAACACAACAGAGGAAGGGTAAGAATGTCGGAATGTATGATTTTTTAGGGTCCTTCGTCTCGAATAACAGAAACAAAGTCACGAATTCAATTGTCCGTATCAACTACCATTTGCAAACCTGATTTCAATGGTCATCGAATGAATGTTTGCGTATGTACAAAGCCATACAGGAAGCTAACTGATAGAACGACAAATCGTATCAGCGATAGAAAGCTACTACGAAAAAGGTCAAGCAACGTGTAAATTGGTAAGCCTATAATCCTAAAGGGCTGAATTGTTTAGCTGCGAGGCAGCCTTTGGAAGACACTTAGTGTTCAATGAAGTGTTGTGCTAAAAATGTAATTTTATTCAAATGAGTTCGTGTTTCATTAGTGATAACGACTTTACTCTTGTTTTATGTAAATGTCCCGATTTCCAACAGCATTATTTTAATGAGTCAATTGTACCTTGCGAGCCGGGAAAATGGTGGAGCTACCGGTCCAAGGGGATAATCAGAGAGGGGATTGGTCCTATCACAATGTTGTGAGCTCAATTGTAATTGGGAGGAGAGAGAAAGACTGAACATGCGTTAACATTTGTTCACTTGCCGAAGCATTTTGTCTACCATTCGCTGGCCACTCATCCGATCCTCACTGAAACAAAGTGTGGTGCCATAAAATTGAACCCCAATTGAAGTATTTAAATTAATAGTGGTGGTGGTAGGTCCGACATTAAATGAAAATTTTAAAGGTATAATTGGAAGAATACTTTGATAGGCCTATATGGATCGAATTTTTTTTTTCAGTTATGCTTAAATTGAGTGGTTTCCAGTGGACTGATGACTATCGGTGCTTCTTGCCCTCTTTCATTAACTGAAACCTTATCTCGCGTGGGCATATTTTTTTCTGCGCATAAATCCTCCGTTTCACAATCAGGGTATAGCAAGTATATTTCATTATTTTTTTCATTTACATTTATTGCTGGCTCAAACCAAAATATGTGTGATGAGAAAAATTCTGTTTAATTTGGTCTTTCTGGACGCAATTGAATATAAGGTTTCAGCTCCTATCGCCCCAGCAATTTTTTTAGTAACACTTTGTAACATAAAGTATAAGTCTGAGCCTACAGGCACGAACTGAAATCTGACGAAGGACCGGGGGTGAAGGAAACTATTACTATTAAAATATGTCCAATTTCGATATTATGGCTTCTTTTGAGTCAAATGCTATCCCGTAAATCAAAATTGAAGTTTTCAAGAGAGTGAATGTTGCAAGCGAAAACTTTTGCTTTTTCCGTGAATTTCTCGTGATACAAAGTCAATCCACAGAAGCCACCAATACTTTGGCGATCGAAACTACCTGCACAAACTTATTGTGATAAGTTTTTTTTTCTTCCACGCTCAGTAGTTTTGGGAGCTTTTCCTATTTCGTTTCTTTAAAAATCGAGTTTATTTTTCTCATTATTTCGTTTTGAGTTTTTATTTCCCAAAGAAGAAAGTGCAGTCTTAGAAAAGTGTGACGACAAATAATTGATTGCAATTGGCAGTCGTCAAGCCATTATGCACAGCATCTCTGCATCGTCACGCACACCAGCAGTTCATGAAGGGAGACTCTATCGACTGTAAACGTACATTGCATAACACTCGTTGCGCTTCACTCCTCCCCAACATGAGTCACCCGGCAGCAGCGGCAGCAGCAGCAAGAGCTCAATAATTCGATTAAGATAAGTGTGTTGTTACTCTCTTTCCCTTCTAAATACACGGCCAGAAATTGAACTCAATATGAGAGGCCACTTTACTCAGTCGCATGGGAACTGCGACTCAGTTTCGTAGTTCCCATGCGACTGAGTAAAATGGACACTCACATTGAGTTCAATTGGCGGCCGAGTACATGATAATTTTATTTCGTGTTCCTTATTTCGTACTTAAGTTATGATGAATGCCTCAGTGGTTGAGGGTCATTAGCTCCCACGAGCGAGCCATGGACGAATTGTCGGAAGATGATTCATTTTTGGCGCCAAATGATAAGGTATCTCATAAAGATACCCGATCACGAGCCTATCCAGCTGATTCAGCTGGTCAATGGGTTGTCTATTTTCAGCCCAAAATGAAACCTAGGTATCGAATTCTCTACGGAGAAAACTGAGTTGGTTGTTTTTTCTAGGAAGCATAACCCAGCTTTAACAACCGAAGCTCCAAATTTGGGGTGCACCTATAACTAATTCTTTGTCATTTAAATATCTTGGGGTCTGGTTTGATTCTAAGTACACTTGGAGATACCATTTAGGGTATCTGAAGCGAAAGTGCCATCAATGGATCATCTTTCTTCTAGCAATTACTGACACCTGGTGGGGAGCACATCCGTAAATCTTCTAACGTTGTATCGAACAATGAATTTGTTGGTTTTAGAATACGGTAGTTTTTGTTTTCAGTCAGCGGCTCGGTCGTACATCATCAAACTGGAACGCATTCAGTATCGGTGTCTTCGTATTGCGTTAAGTCTTATGCATTCCACTTATGTCATGAGTCTTGAGGTACTGGCTGGCATGTTGCCACTCTCGGATCGGTCTTCAGAACTATCACTCTTGCTCTTCACCAGGTGTGATGTTATGAACCCTCATGTAATCTAAAACGTTGAGAAGCTTCTTGTGCTGAATCCCCAAACTCACATCAGGACCTTTTACCATTTGTACATAACACAAGATGTCAGCCTTTCGCCGAATATTCCCAATCGTGTTTGCTTCTCCGATTTCGGCAGTTCGGTTCATTTGTTTTGTGTATGAAGCAGGAGCTTCATGGAATCCTAGAGCATCATCATCCTATGATTGCTCCGGTAATCTTTGCTATAAAGTTTGGACAAGTTGATTCCACCAAAACGTTCTTCACTGACGGATCATTGATAGAGGAGTCAGCAGGCTTTGGTATATCTAATAAAATTCATAGCACCAATCGTAAATTTCAAGCTCCTTGTTCCGTATAGGGTAACGGGATGTAATGTCAGCCTAGCTCCTTCATTCGGCCTATGTACCAAAAATGTCATTAATTCGCCGATAATCAACAAAATTATATTCCTATCAGGATGACCGATTTATTTCAAAGCAGTTGATACATTATTAATCAATTAATAGTTGCTCACTTCCGCGTAATTTTCGATTTCCTCAACTTTTTAGAAAATATGACTTTACTGGTTAAGCTGAACAGATTATCTACACGATCTTCGAATGATCTTAATTTGCAAAAATTTAACCTATAAACCGAATAATACAGCCAAGATGTACAGAAAATAGTCACACGTTATAAACTAACAGGTCACATAGGTAAAATAAGAATGATTTAACAAGAAAACCATAGACCCAATGTTAGGAACATATTTTTTTTCCACGTTCCCAACTATGGCCTGTTATATGGAAAGCGTAGTAAAAATGTTGTTATTGGTAAAATTTACAATAAAAATGTCTGAGTTTCGATTGAAAGTTTTCCATATGGGTCATCTTAACACAAACTAAAGGAACAAAATCTGTGTAGGGTGAATTATAATGTTTTGATTATCAAATGGTCGCTAAATCATATGTGAAAATCACAAGTGTTTCTTAGCAGTTTTAGTATAGTTTGATTTATGAAATTGTTTGTTGGGTAGAGCGAATACAGCTGGAAACGCATAGAATCAGAAAATCAGAAAAAAAAAAAAAGGTACGAAGAAAAAATTTTATTACAAATTGGGCGGAGGGGGCGAGCCTGAATCAAGGAATTGGGCCAATTTGGGGCTTAAAGACCAACATTACATCCATATCCCTCGAATTTTTTTGAATTTATTAAATTAGTTTTGGTTTTTTTGGTGATTAATTGTACAAAAGGGATTATTGAAAGTGGGTAAGGGGTGTCCCCGAGAAAATTGCACACTATTAAAATTGGCACTTTTTAACCGTTGGGTAGAATTTAATGAAAATTTGGGTGAATTTAGTTCATAAAGCATTATTTACATCCTGTAAGTTTTAAAGTCCTGTGATCAAAACTCGCGGAAATGGAGTCGAAAGAACAGCTCGTGCGTGATAATATCTTGCGCATTCATCACGAGAACAAGGATCTCTCGCATCGTTCCATCGCTAAAACGTTGGGAATCGCGAATTCCACGGTGTCGCGAGTGATTAAGCGGTTCGTGGAACGGTTGACCACCGATCGGAAGCCCAGAAGTGAAGGAAAAAGTATTCCGTACAACACCAAAAATCACAACCGCGTAGTTGGGGCCTTCAACCGAAATCCGAACGCCTCCGTTCGGGATGTGGCTAAGAAGCTGCACCTAAGCCGAAGTTTTGTCCAGAAGGCCAAAACTAAGGCTGGGCTTCGAACGTTCAAGGTACAAAAGGCCCATAATCGCGACGAGAAGCAGAACAAGTCCGCCAAAACCCGTGCCAGGAAGTTGTACCTCAACATGCTGACGAAAGTTGAATGCTGCATCATGGACGACGAAACATATGTGAAGGCCGACTTCAAACAGATCCCCGGCAACCTGTTTTTCACGGCCAAGGATAAGTTCAGCGTTCCGGAGCATGTCCGCACTCAGAAGATGTCCAAATTTGCGAAGAAATTCCTGGTTTGGCAAGCCATCTGCACGTGCGGGAAGCGGAGTGCACCTTTCGTGACCCAGGGCACGATAAACGGACAGGTGTACATAAAAGAGTGCCTCCAGAAGCGGCTGCTTCCTCTCCTGAAGGCCCACAACGTCCCAACAATCTTCTGGCCGGATTTGGCCTCATGCCACTACTCCAAGGACGTGCTGAAGTGGTATGCGGACAATAAGGTCAATTTCGTGCCGAAAATGTTCAACCCTCCCAACACTCCGGAGCTCCACCCCATCGAGAAGTACTGGGCGATTATGAAGCAGCACCTTCTTAAACGACCTAAGGTAGTGAAGACAGTCGAGGAACTGAAGAAAGTATGGGTTTACATGCAAAAAACGGTTTATTTATTTGTTTATTTGTTTATTTGGTTCATTCCTTCATCTGACTAGCAGTCTTAATGAAGTTTTGATGGGGAAAAGCCTTAATGATTCGGCCGCATGCAGATACCGTATCATGGAGGCGAAACAACCCCATATCTTTTATAAATTATTAACTACAACTACAAACCTAAACAGAACACATAGTATGAACATAGATTAGAATTAAACATTTATCATTTGCGGAAGCAGTAAGTAAAATCATGAATTCTCTCTCCGCATAAAGATGTTAGGAAACACCAGAAAACATCCTAATTTCTTCTCAGGGACTTTCCAATAGCTTACGCTTGAATGTAGCAGCAGAAGCGTTGAAATCAAAAAGCATGTACGATTGGTTGAAGCTAGCTGACATGAAGCGTATTGGATCATGCTGACCATACATAGCATGACGAGACTCCAGATGCAGAAAATCACGTTGGCGAAGGAATCGTTCTGGTGCGTAGATGTTTAGCTGTGCGAGGATTTCCGACGAATCTGTATCTCCCAAAAGGACTTTAGCTACTGCTTGCGCGGAATTTCTTCGTTTCTCCAAACTCTCTATGCCCAGTAGCTTACATCGATCTTCGTATGGTGGTAGATTGAGAGGGTATTCCCATGGCAGAGAACGGAGGGTGTATCTTATAAATTTTCGTTGAATTGTTTCGATCCTATCAATCCAACATGACTGCTACGGGCACCAAACCACAGCATTGGATTCTAAGATAGACCGCACCAGAGCGCAGTAAAGAGACCGAAGGCGGAATTCGTTTGTTATTTTATCCAAGCTGTCGGTTAGCTCTGCAGATTATGTCGTTGTAATGTAATCGGTAGGTCAGTGCTGGGTCAAGGATAACTCCTAAATCACGTACTTTCTGGACACGCTCTAGAGGTTGATCAGCAATATTGTAGTCATGTATTATCGGTCTTAATTTTCTGTGGAACGAAATGACGTGGCACTTGTGGATACTCAAAGTAAGCATATTTCTGGTACATCACTCAGAAAAACGATCAATTAACACTTGTAATTCGAGGCAGTATTGGATACATTTCACCTCCATGTAGATTTTGACATCATCAGCATAAAATAAACGGCATCCTGGGGGCAGTGTATCCGATAGCTCGTTGATGAATATGGAAAACAGCAGAGGCCTTAAGTTGCTTCCTTGTGGTACGCCTGATAGGTTGATAAATGGTTCAGAGGATTCACGTCCAATATTTACCATAAGCTTCCGGTCCGTAAGATAAGATCTAAACCAGCAGGTCAAGTTCCTAGAAACGCCGAGTCGTTCAAGACGTTCAAGCAAGATCCTATGATCAACACGATCAAATGCAGCTTTCAGGTCGGTATATACAGCATCAACTTGTGCGCCGAGATCTAACATCCGCAAGCAGAAAGAAGTAAACTGCACAAGGTTCGTTGAAGCACTTCTTTTTGGGTAAAAACCGTGTTGATCCGAGGATATGTAATGTTTAAAAGAATCAAACAACATTTCGTTAATTATGATCTCAAAGATCTTCGAACAGGCACACACTGAAGTTATTCCTCGATAATTCTCGATGTTTCGCTTATCGCCTTTTTTATGCACCGGGAACATAATGGAAATTTTCCAATCAGAAGGAAACTTGCACTCTCGCAATGACATGTTGAAAAGAAGCGTCAAAGGGTGGACTAGAACGTCACAACATCTTTTAAATATACACGAAGGAATACCATCATGACTTGGTGATGTGGAATATTTTAGTTTGTCGATGGCAGATTTGGTGTGTTGGAGAGTAGCTTGTACGTTACTTAGAGGACAGACATCACGTGGCGTGTTTCTACAAGCCTTTTCTATTTGAGATGGTGATGTCGAAAATTTGTTGAAAGCACTTTTAAAATGCTCTGCAAAAAGATTGCACTTATCCAATGCAGAACTGGCAAAATCATTCCCCAAAAAAAATTTCAAGGGGAACCCCGGGTCCCTTCGGTTGGGATTGGCGAACCTCCCGGACCCCCCCGGGTTCTCCCATAAATAGCGTGGGGGGGGCGGGGGGGTGGCGGGAGAACAGGAGGCGATAGTAGAAGCGGCAGCTCGACCGGCTCGAAAGAAGCGTGGCGGGGCAGGACAGCAGGAGGCACCGCCGTTACGGCGGGCGCCCGGGGCGGGGCGGCACCCGCCGCGGGGGGGGGCGGCCCCCGGGGGGGGCGGGGGCTCTACGTAGGGGAACATGCTTAGCAATAACACTTTGCATTATGCTAGTAAAGCATTCAACTGCATAGTCAACATCACCAGTGGAGCTCATTTGCGCCCAATCTATGCGATTAAGTGTCTCTAGTATTTTTATGAAATCTGCTTTATGAAAATCGTAGCTCGCTACATTGTAAAAGTTAACGAACTCTATTCCTTTGGAAACATCATTACTTCACACCTGGTGAGAAGCCGGAGAGACAGTTCTGTAAACAGATCCAAGATTGGCAACATGCCAGCCAGCACTTCAAGACTCATGGTATGAGTCGAGTGCATGCAACCTAACGCGATACGAAGACTGAATACGTTCCAGTTTGATGATGTGCGACCGAGCCGCTGACTGAAAACAAAAACTACCGTATTCTATAACCGACAAAATCGTTGTCCAATACAACGTTAGAAGATTTT
Organism: Aedes koreicus; assembly: GCA_024533555.2. Taxonomy (NCBI): domain Eukaryota; kingdom Metazoa; phylum Arthropoda; class Insecta; order Diptera; family Culicidae; genus Aedes; species Aedes koreicus. The sequence continues at coordinate 1,015,422 of JAHHFK020000699.1, forward strand.
GCGGATGTGCTCCCCACCAGGTTCCGGTAATTGTGCAGAGAAAATTGATCCTTTGCTGGCATTTTCGCTTCAGATACTCGATGTGGGATCTCCAAGTGCACTTAGAATCGAACCAGACCCCAAGATATTTAAATGACATAGAATGCGTTATCGGTGTACACCAAATTTGAAGCTTCGGTTGTGTAGGGTTATGCTTCCTAGAAAAAACTACCAACTCAGTTTTCTCCATAGAGAATTCGATACCTAGCTCTAGAGCCCAAGTAGACAAATTGTCTAAGGTATCCTGTAAGGGTCCTTGCAGATCAACCCCATTGGATCCCGTGACAGAAACTACACCGTCATCTGCAAGTTGTCTCAACGTACAGTTGTCACTTAGACAACCGTCAATGTCTTTGACATAAACATTCTACAAAAGAGGGCTTAAACATGATCCCTGGGGGAGACCCATGTAGCTAAATTGGGAAGCTGTAGAGTTTCCATGAGAGAAGCTCATATGTTTCTCTGACAGCAAATTGTACAAAAAAATATTCATTAATGGAGAAAAACCACAAGCGTGGAGTTTATCTGAAAGAACTTCTACAGATACTGAATCAAAAGCCCCCTTGATATCCAAGAATACAGAAGCCATTTGCTCTTTTTTAGCAACTAACTGAATATCCGTGGAAAGTAACTGAATATCCGTGGAAAGTAACGCGAGACAGTCGTTCGTTCCCTTACCCGTACGGAAACCATATTGAGTATCTGAAAGCAGGTTATTCATCTCAACCCATTTTTCCAGACGGAAGAGGATTATTTTCTCCAACAACTTTCGAATAAAAGATAACATCGCGATGGGTCGATAGGAGTTGTGGTCGGACGCGGGTTTACCAGGTTTTTGAATGGCAATAACTCTCACCCGTCTCCAATCAGCCGTTAAATATTGTGTTCCAGAAACTGATTATACAAGTGCAACATGCGCCTCTTTGCGACGTCTGGGAGGTTTTTAAGCAAGTTGAACTTGATCCTATCAGCCCCTGGAGCCGTATTGCCACACAAAAGGAGTGCGAGAGAGAGTTCTACCATTGAAAAGGGTTGGCTAATCTCATCTATCGAATTCGTGGTTGCGCGGGGAATTAACCGTGCCGGCACAGAATCTGGACAAACTTTACGCGCGAACTTTAGGATCCATTGTTCTGAGTACTCCTCGCTCTCGTTGTTCGTAGTTCTGTTACGCAGTCTTCGCGCCGTATTCCAAAGAGTACTCATCGACGTCTCGCGCGATAGCCCGTCCACGAATCTTCGCCAGTAACAGCATTTCTTGGCCTTGATGAGGCTCTTAAGTTCGCGTTCAAGGGCCGTGTATACTTCGAAGTGCTCAGGTGTTCCACGTTTTCGGAAAACTTGAAACGCGTCGGACTTTTTACGGTAAACCTCGGTGCATTGCTGATCCCACCATGGAGAAGGAGGTTTCCTGCGAAATGACGTTCCTGGAACTGGTCGAGTTTGAGCTTGAAGCGCGCTGTCCAAGATCAGATTATTCTTCCAGCGGTGAAAGCCCTTCTACCGTCGTTACGGCTTCATCTACTGCTGTCCTGAACTTTGTCCAATCGATGTGACGGGTAAGATCATATTGATCATTGATGGATTCCGACGGATTGAGCCCGGTGGCAATCGAAATTTTTATGGGCAAGTGATCACTACCGTGGAGATCTTGAATCACATTCCATGTGCAATCCAACGATAATGAATTCGAACAAAGTGTGAGGTCTAATCTACTGCCAACTGAGGATGGACCAGCCAAACGTGTTACTTCTCCATTGTGAAGAACTGTCATATTGAAGTTGTCACAGAGATCAGGGAAGACCGGTTGTCATCGTACAGTTCTCCCCAACCTGTATCGTGAGAGTTAAAATCACCCATGATCAACCGCGGAGTAGGAAGAACCGAACAAATATCTGAAAGTCGTTTTCGGTCAATTGAGGCTCTAGGAGGAATATATACAGAAGCGATGCAAAGGCTTTTATTTTTAATAACAGCCTGACATGCGACAACTTCAATACCTGGAATAGGAGGAAAATTCACTCTATAGAAGGAGTAGCACTTTTTGATCCCCATAAGTACTCCTCCTCCACGTGAATCCTCACGATCAAGACGCATAATATTGAAATCATGAAACGGAAGATCGATTTCGGAAGAAAGCCATATTTCACAAAGAGCGAATGCATCACAACCGGTATTGTGAGCTAAAAATTCAAAAGATTCCAATTTAGGAAAAAGACTTCGACAATTCCACTGTATATGAGTGATCAAATCCTCGACCTCATTTGGAAAATTATCCATCGAAGGAAATGATTGCTGCAAGGAGGGGCCACTTTATTGTCAATTGCTTCAAAAAAGTTTTCACTGTGGGAAGCATTGGCAGAACAATACTTTTAAGAGGGTCAGAAATTTCGAGGTACTTGAAGATACCTTCGACAATATCATCAAATGAGAACAGCCCAGTCGAGGAAGGGGCTTCTGTTCTTCAAAGCGGGGCATCAGGGGTTTTGGATGTCCCCGGAAGAGATGGAAAATCCTGGGTGTAGTTAGTACTACGGAAACCAGGAGGAATTGGATTTTCCTTTTTTCCATCTTTCCTTGCAATGGGCAAGCTGGTTTTGGGCTTCGGCTCAGCAACTTTCCGTGGGCGGACACGTCTTCGCTTCCGTGATGCACCTTCCGGAAAACTGACTGATGTTCACTCTTCAGCCAAATCAATGTCAGACTCGTCATCTGACAGAGGAGCAAAGGGATTTGTATTGGCATCGGGCGATGGTGAGGCTTTTCTCACCATTTCGGCGAAAGATTGCCTGGAACGCTGTTTTAACGAGCATTCTAATTTTTCCCCGCGTTGTTTGTACGCTGGGCACGACGAGAGAGCATGAGGAGGTGTTCCCTTACAGAAAGCGCATTTTGGTGTACTGTCTGCGCAGGCACCATCCTCATGTTTCTCCCCGCAGTTGGAGCAGCGTGCCTTATTGCCGCAATGGGAGGTCGTATGTCCCATCTGCTGGCATTTTTGGCAGATCATAACCCGAGGTACAAACAACCGCACAGATAGTCGAAGTTTTCCCAACTCGACGTATTGAAGGAAGGCTGAACCAGAGAAGGTCACACGAAATTAGTCTGACGGTATAAACTTCTTTTCACCCTTAGTGATCGATACTGTGCCTAATTTTCGCACATCCAGTATCTTCACTGGAGAAAGCAGAGGGTTCTTGAACCGACCAACCTCCTGTTTCAGCAGGATCTTAGGGGTCAAACTCGTTTTGGTGACCACACCTTCGATTTCAATACCCCGAGCTGGGATATACACCCGATACTCGAGTGTAAAAAGCTGAGAGACAGCAATATCGTTAGCTTGCTTGAGGTTGGACACAACGACCCGAAGTTTATTGGGTCTCACTTAGATTATCTCGGTCACTGCCGAGAATCGCTTCGTCAGATCATCAGAAATCTGAAAAAAATTCAGAGGTTCCGATTTGGGCTGAAAATAAACAACCCATGGACCAGCTGAACCATCTGGATAAGCACGTGATCGGGTAACTTTATGAGTTACCTCATCATTTCTTCCGACAAACCATCCATGGCTCGTTCGTGGGAGCTTATGACGCTCAACCACTGAGGCAATAAATTAAAAAAAAACACACACACACACACACACAGACACAGATACAACACAAAATACTTAAGCTAACAACAACTATTCTAAATGTATTCAGGAGAGAAAGAGTAATACAAAACTTATCTTTCATGTATTGCTGATCTGCTGCTGCAGGGCGACGAACGTGTGTGACCGCTTATACCGGTGAGGAGTGAAGCACAACGAGTGTGATACGATGGTCGGTGGTGGATGGCAGATGAACGGATGAACGCTAACACTAGGTGGACTGCTGGTATGCGTAAGCACGCGGAGATGCGAAGCAAAATGGCTTGTCACTTTTGCAATTAATTGCAAATCGTTATTCCACTGCTTTTCTGCACTGAACTTTTCTTCTTCATAAAAAAACTCGACCACAACTGCAGTGGAAACACTTTCGAGAGAAAAAAAAAACACTGGTTTTATGAAAGAAGAACTACTAAATATTACCAAAGCAACGGAGCGCGGGAGGAACGAACTTAACCGTTTGCTTGTACACTGGGCAATGTATTTATGATTTATGATTTCTATTCATTTATTGTTTGATTCTACTTTTCGATGGAAAATTTTCATTTTTTTATTACTTTTAGTGATACTCTTATGGAGATTTTTTGTATATCCGTGAAAATATTAGGTTTTTTATATGTTAATTGTTATACATATTTTTTTTGGTTTTGTTTTTTTTTTTTGTTGACTTTAAATAATTAATATTTAAATATTGTTTGGTTATTTTTATGTTTTTTTATGTAATATGTTTTTTATAATTTTGCGGTGCGTTTTCTATTTTCTTTTTTGTGTGTTTTATATTTAATTTTTTTTTTTCTTGGTGGTGTAGGTCTTTTGTTGGTGGTGCTTGCTCTTGTTTGTGTTTATTTTAGAAGCACACCCGCACTTACTCCGTGCGTGCGTGCCGGGTGCGGGAGAAAAGGATTTTTTTTTTTTGTTTTTTGAAAAGTAATGAGCATTTTAGTTTCTCTATGGTGATTTTCAAGTTTTGCATTGCATTGTCAATTTTATTTTTGTTTTTATAGAAACTTTCTGGCACCAGCATTTGATTCCTCTCATACTATTAGATTTAAAAAAAAACTCTAAAATTAAATTGTTTAACAAATGAGTTTATTAGCCTTCGAAATTTATCCTCCATTTCATACGTATCATTGGATTTCCCTATGTATTTTTGAAACACAGACAACAAGTAAAAACCAAAATTCGATTCATGATGCCATTTCGAATACATTGTTGATAATCGAGAATTTATTCTTCTATTATATCTATCAAAAAATCCAAAAATAGATGTCTGATGTCATTTTGAATTCCAATATAATAGCCAATTGATTCCGAAAAAAAATCAGAAATGTTGAAATTTTGATAGAGTATTTGTTTGTACATTTTCGATTTCAATACTTATTTCAAACTCCACGATAGACTCTATGAAAGCCAGCTTTGTGTCAGTTTATACTACTTCATGCTAAGGTACTGTTGCAAATGCATTTGATACGCCTATTTTGGGGAATTGTAAATGTTTGATAACAACTCAAAATCACTTTGTCAGTAATGCATTCTAGTATAACGATGCAATCGACCACCGTGCGATGCAAAAGTTAAACCATTATCTAAAGTAGAGTACACCTGCATCAATATAGGTTAGGTCCCTGCAATAATTATGGCAAAACTTTTTCACATGTCCAGTGATCTTTCTCCGTGGTAGAAATCCTTGTGCGTTTCCTTGAAGAATTTTTCTTAGAGACAATTCCTCTCTTTTAAGTAATCCAGATACTTTTTCTGTATAAGCTCACCACGCGTTCACACTAACGCATTTATGATACAGGAAAAAACGATTTATGACGTTGTAAAATGTTCCCATTTATGTGTGCCACACTTCGAGTAAAAGAAGATTCGGTTGTCGAAGAGAGCTTTCCGTTTTTATGATGAAAATGCGGTTATATTTGATTTTTATGGCAGCGTCGAAAAATAATTGAATAGATGCCATCGAAGAATGTGGAGAACGTGAAAAAATCCAGCGGTGTGAAGCAAAACAGGACAGGAAGGACTATATCAAAGGAGGCGTTTGCTCACTTTCTTAGATGCTGGCAAAGGCCTGAAACGGCGATTTTCTCTTCTTGCGAACCGTTAATTTTAAGTATTTTCCACCATGAATGTGAACATTGTAACGGAGCATTATTATTTCCCAACGAAATACGTGTCGACCATAGTTATGCTTATGGTACATCATGGTCAAAATGGCCAGTCGATGGGAAAATTGCCTTGTTTGTTCAATCGTGAATTTAGGGGGAAATGAGGAGTTATTTGCATAGCTTTGGTTTCGATGCATAATTTTCATAAAACCATGCGATTGTGAATGTTTAAACTAATTTTGCGATCATTAGTGCTACTAAATATAAAATGTTTTCAAATGTTGCTGCATCAAATATTTATTTTACTGTTAAAGCTATGTAATCGGTTAATGAGGTGTTGGAAGCTATGACCAATGTTAAAAAATAGGAAAGATAAATAGTAATAGGATGAAAATAGGGCATTTAAAAAAAATTAGAAAAGGAAAAAAAGTAAGTGAAAAAGATATTGAGAATAAAGACAACAAAAAATTGGGAAACACAAATATTTGAGAATGGGTATGAAAAGATTGAAACAGAAAGAAATAGATAGAGTTTTACAAAATAGTGTGAAATCATGAGATCTACAGCGAATTAAAAATATGAGCCTGTTTGACGACTATTGAATAACAAAAACAAAAATTAAAGTGCTCACAATTTAGTATGAACCTCTCATCTTGTTAACTCTCTATGTATCTCACAACATCGTATCAATAATGACACTAGCTCAGAAGTAGGCTGTAAGACTGTCCACTACAGTACTACAAACACAAATAATTAAAAAAAAAGCTGCTTGAAAGTTTTTACACCGCTTGGTACAGGAAATAAAGAACATGTACTTATGACCTAAGCACCGTTGAGAAAACAAGTCGAACCATGAAATGTCTTGTCTTGTATCTGTATCATCACTTATTAAGCTAATTAATAAGTGATATAGATAAATGGAAGTCTTTACCATACAGATGGATCATCGATGAAATATTTTAAAATATCTCGTTTCTATCCCAAGGCCACAGAGATACTTTTAGAGTGACTTCTGAAAACTTACATGACACAATTAAACGTAAGATTGACTTACTGACAGTGATGGCTACATTGAAATTTATGTTAGTTTTAAAATTCAATAAACGGTTGAAATATTGTTGTAAGAGAAACCACAAGACAATGAAAATTAAAAGAACAACGTATTAATTTTGTCCAACCTGTAGGATTTTCATTAGAAATAGGAATTCCCCCAATAATAACAAGAAGCTTTTTAAACTCCTCATTTGTATGACGAGAAACAATTGAAAATGTTGTACTCACCGTTAAAAATAAAAAGTATGATAAACATTAAATTCGAGTGGCACATATTGTAGTGTTGATTTAACATGGACATCACTCGCTTCCTGGACGGCCAGCCGTGGTGAGAGACAATGTGTATGTTTCGCTCGTCGCTGGGAGGCAGCACTGGCAGTATGCAGCAGCTCGTCAGTTTTTCATAAAAGCTATGCCAAGCACTCCTGCAATTAAAATGAGATAAAAAAAATACATCAATAACTGCTGCCGTCATCATCGTCATCATCATCATCATCATCATCATCATCATCATCGTCATCATCATCATCAACGTCGGCTTCTAGATCATGATCACAGTCACAGTTGCGCCTCATGCCATCATGGTTTTTGTATGAAAATCCTCTTTTGCTAACGATTTATTGGAGTCACGCCAGCTCAAACGTATGCTTGACTTGCATCAAAGCTAGGTATCGGAACTAACAAAAAAACAAAGAATAACAGAAAATTTAAAAATACTGCTCATGAAAGCAGGTACGATAATGCATTATTGATTGTGATTAGAATCGTGGCGTGCATATATTAAAAATATTAGAATATACGGTGACAGGTAAACCTCGATGGTACGTGCACAATACAAATCTCTCCTATGTCGGTTTCTCGAAAATGACAAATTAATCATGGACATCAGCAACATCAACGAGTTTGTACATAAATAAATTATTTAAAAATTTTAGCAAACAAAGTAGACCTTCACAATAAACTGAGTTCAGGTGGGCTGAAAAATCCCAGGCCAAACAATGAAAGCATTGGGTTTTCCGTACAAAATTGACTTTATTCATCGATATAATGGCCTTCAAGAGCAACACAAAAATTCCAGCGCCACTCTAACATTCAATACTACTTTTGCACAAAACTCCACAAAATAGGCCTCAGTTTCAGAGAAAACCTCTTCATTCCCATAAACCCATAGATGTACATTATTGCAAATGATCCTTGAAAGGTTCAGTAACTTTCCATAAACTTGCAAAATTGATCCACAGAATGTATCATATGTGCATATCATCCATGAATTATTTAAAATGTTCCATACATAAATTGCCAATGATCTATAATAGTTTGTTAAACAAACCATAATCTTCAAAATATGGTCCGTAACAAACCAACTTTGTGCATCTGACATTATAGGTATGATCTTTGCTGATCTCCCCGTCTATTGTCAAGAAATTTGGTAAAAAGCTCTTCTTGCACATAAAGAACTAGAGGTCAAATTTAAGACTGCATCACGCGATTATTTCAGAAAATTTTAATTAAATTTTGCCGGGCAGACGTTTCCCTAGCAAAGGAAAATAACAAGCTGATATCATATGAGAAACAAGTTCTGTTATCCCAGTTATCGTTTTGATTTTCGCTGTTATCACATAACAAATTTAGTTATCACCATTGGCAAATTTTTGTTATCATCTGTTATCATTTTGAAGACAATATTTTTTATGAACGTTATAAGTTGAATTGTAAAACTATAAATATTTCCAACATATTTGAACAAAAAATTTCGCTTTTAATCAAAATATTTTTTTCAGTTATTAGCATGAGAATTTGATATCAAATTGATAACATAATTTAAAACTATTTCAATAAATTTGCTTACAATACAGGATTTATTATCAAGTTGTTCGCAGTGATAACAAAATAAGTTATTATTATGATATTCAACGAGTATTTTTTTGTTATTCATTCTGTTATTTTGGCTGTTTATTCAGCCTCAATGATAACATATTCAGTGATCAAAAAATGATAACCTGGTATTAGAACTTGTTATCAATTTGGTATAATCCTTTGCTCGGGTTGCTGTCCACTTCGCTATCGCTCGTTGGACCTTACTACAAAAACTACAATGTACAGCCCAATGGGGTTGCGCAAAGGTGACGTAGGACTACGCAGCAATATGCAATCTAGATCGCTTGATTGTTTAATGAGTGTCCGAAATTGGTTTCGTTCCAAATCTAATTCCCAAACATTAAACGTTCGTACTACAACCTTAATTATTTGATACATGCTGAACCCGGTGCGAGCGCTGCCACGCTTGCAACTAAATTAATGAGAATTTAATAGAACTGCGCGTTTATGGTTGTTTTTTTTCGGAATACGTTTTTTTCTTGACTAAGAAGGGGTGGAAACTTCTATCGGAACATGCTTTTTACCCGAGAAATACACATTTCGCGTTTGAGTTGCCTGGATAATTCTCATGTTTGGTTGAAATTTGTATTTCATCTGTATGAGAACTTCCAGAGAGGGGAGGGGTCTCGAACCACCATAGTAAAAAAAAATTCCTCCCCCGCATGCCAAATTTGGTTCCATTTGCTTGATTATTTCTCGAGTTATGCAGAAATTTGTGTTTCATTTGTATGGCAGCCCCCTTTTCCAGAGAGGGGAGGGGTCTCAAACCATCATAAAAGTCTTTCCCAGCTTCAAAAAAATTCCTGCATGACAAATTTTCACGCCAATCGGTACAGTAGTATCCGAATGTATATGGGACAGGCAGACAGAACGTAAGAGACACTTCTCAAGCACTGATGGGATTTGAAGAGAACTTTACCAGCATTAAACAACTAGTTATAAGAGAATGATGACTGTGATAGGGAAATCATCACATGACAGCAAATAGCAGGCAGCGATTGCAAAAAAGCAAACTTCAAACAAGTTATTTAGTTATTGGTTATAGTCAATACTGAATCATTTTTATGAAATATTTATTACATACCGCCAGCAACTAATCCACTATGCACAACTAGGAACTACGACCTCTATACTATAGATCTGTACACATGGTAGGTCTGACGTGTTGCAGTTTGGCTATAATAATCCGTTGCGGAATTTCTTTCGTTAGTTGTTCAACGCGCTTTGTCATTTACTCCAGGACGTGGCGTTTATAGCAATGCCATGTTCAGCCAGGGTGCGGTAATGGAAATTTCAAACAGCACAAGAGAAAAATTCATCCAAACGAACTCTTCAGTTGGCAAACTAATTTGGTCGTCCTGAAAAGGATGGATTTAGTTGACGGGGGAGAAACAGTCGATTGAACCTTGGGGTCTTCTCCTCTTGGTTGCATGTAACGTGGTGATTGATTCTTGTCTCGTTGTTGTCACGGGCAGCTATTTCCCGCCAACTCGTAGGCTTCAGCAGCCATATTTCTCGCAGCAAGGTTGACGGGAGCATCGGCAACAACAGCCAATCGCACCAACGTCTCTTCTGGGCAACGACAGCTCTAACGACTGTCCGTAAGACTGTGTGGAATCTAAAAATTTGTTCTGGCTAGATAAAGCTTGTTAGGTAAAAGTATCGGATTGCTAGTACAAAAGAAGGCGGTACCAACGAAGGCAAATGTGTTGCCTTAAAATAGCATTCATTTTGGTTTAGGGGACGTTTATAACTTCAATATCGACCCTGCGCCACAATAATAAACTACAGTTCCTAATTATTACACGCAAGACGGATGATTTTCTTAAACGAACCTTTCCTAATTTGCTTGCCACCGCCAGCAACTATCCGCTATGCATAGCTAACGGGTGTCCACTAAAAAATGAGAATGATTTCAATACTTTTCCATCAGAACAAAAACGGCCGCATAGAAATGTCACTTTAGATGAATGAATCGTTGCACTCTCCAGAAAATTTTCATACACTCTTATTTCACTCTAACATGTTCAGTCGTGTTCAGCATGCCGTCGAAACAGGAAGAACTGCGCGCGCGCGTTGTACAATTCTTTCAAGCGAACGAAGATCGTGGAAAAAAATACACGGTGGACCATTTTTGTCGTGAAAAAGTTCCGGTATCCACCGTATACCGTATCCTGGCATGCATGAGAGTAACCCGGAAGAAAGGTTGCGGCCGTCCAGCGAAAATAATGAATGAGAAAACGCTCCGCTCGCTGCGCAGCATGTTCAACAACAAGGATTCGGTAAGTCAACGGGAAGCAGCCCGAAAGTTCCATTGTTCGAAGTCACTCATCTGCAAGACGCTAAAGAAAGAAGGAATAGTGTGTAGAAAGAAAACCAGATCCCCAGAGTACACAGATGAGCAGATTCAAACCGTGAAATCCCAATGCCGCTGGATGACTCGGAATTACGGCGGAAAATCTTTCGTTCTGGACGACGAAAGCTACTTTCCTCTTTCGAAGTCTCAGATACCGGGAAACGACCGATTCTACACTAAGGACAAATCTACTACTCCTCCAAAAGTAATGTATAAGTTCAAGCACAAATTTGAATCGAAGGTTATGTTATACATCGTAATATCCGATAAGGGTATTTCGAAGCCGTGGTTCAAACCAAGCGGTTTGGCCATCAACCAGGAGGTGTACCAAAGAGAGTGTTTGCAGAAAATACTCATCCCATTTCTTAAACAACATCACTCGGATGGCAAATACGTGTTTTGGCCGGACAAGGCATCATCGCACTACGCAAAAACGCTAACGTTTTTGGAGAGCCAAAATATACCATATGTCCCAAAAGACCGGAATCCGACAAATTTGCCACAGTGCCGTCCTATCGAGGATTTCTTCGGTCTTTTGAGCTCCATGGTATACAAGGATAATTGGAAGGCCAAGAACACCAAGCAACTTACCAACAGGATCAAAAGCTGCATCCGAAAAATCGATGTGGCTGCCGTCCAACGGTCATGTTCCAGCATAACGACTAAGCTGCGCCGCACGGCGGACCACGGACCATATGACAATATTCACTAAACTTAGTTTGAAGATTTAAGTTGACCCTTTTAATAAAATAAATCAGTTTGAACAAAACTTCACTGGTATTTTTTTCCTGACCCATTCTTTTCGTTCTCATTATTTAGTGGACACCAAGTGTCACTCTACTGTGGTGCCACTAACGTGATTTTGATCTCTTGAATGTTTGCTAAAGCATCGTCGGAGTTGGGTGGGTGTGCCTTGCTTCATCCGCGAGTTCAGCAGCATGAGCAATATGCTTCCTACACACACTTTTTAACAACCCGGGCATAAGCAATTCCCGATGACGTTTCTCTCACGCTCACTTTTTACACTCTTTAATTTCCTCCTTCCTACTCATTCACTCATTCGGTGCAAGTATGGAAGGAATATATTTTCGTTTTTTTATATATTTGAGAACATGACTTAACTGGCAGTTTGCTGCAATAAAGTTTCTTTGTTTTGTTATTTATGGCGTTTGCAATGATGAAGAAAATACGGCATGCGAGGAGCTTTTAAAGCATCAAATATGAAAAAGGAACAGGGTAAGGAAAGTGTGTGGTTTTTTTAACCGATTTTATTATTTTTATTGTTATTGTTATTATTGGAAGGGCTTCCGGTAGGTGGTTTTGCAAGAAAAGTCGGAGAAGCTTTTAGTATAACTCTTCTCGTGCTAGCAGATGACTATACCATTCAGCATCAAGGAATTTCTTCTCTTGCCTGTATTTTTGATTTCTCAATTTTTGTTTAAGTGCCGCCCAACATAAATTACAAATTAGAAACAATATTGAAGCAAACATATTCCGCCTTTTTAGTTTCACTCCAGCCGCACGCGTCATTTTTCCGCGTCATAAAGGAATAAAAATTGCTTCCAATAAAAGCCAAAAAAACAACATGAATTGCTATATGCCGTTTGGTGTTTATGATGGAAACCGGTGGTGAGGACGTAGAATTTTTGAGCCAACACCTTGGGCGACAGAAGAAATTATCGCGGAAATTTATTAGCCATGCCATAAATACTTCCAAGCGAAGCATCGTGTGTGCTGGGTGTCTTTTTGTGAATACGATTAGCTGCTTTTCGCGAGAAGACACTGATATATTGTTTCTCGAGAATACATGGCCTCAGAGATTTTAAGATAAATTGGTTCGAATATCTTTCTGTGCTAAAAATGTACTCCATCTCTAAGTTATGATTCATGTATTTTGAAAACTGATCTTTATTTGTTTTTTTTTTATCGCAAACATAAAGATAAATAAACTTTCTTAGCATTCCTTATCATAACAAAGACATTGTTTAAAGGTGATAATAGATGGTGGAAGCATTCGTAGCCCGAGTTTAAAAATGTCACGATAATGACAATAAAACTGGTAAAATAAAAAGCGCGCCACAAAGTTGAACAACTAACAAACTAGCCACAAAATCAAAACAAGCGCAACTAACTGCAATGAACAAGAAGGAAAAAATCTAATTTACTTCGAATGTAAACGGATTAGTTAGCAAAAAACCCATATGTACTTTTATCAGTCTTGTATTAAAATATGCATAAATGGATACCGGTTCTACTCCTGTAGGTTTGGTCACATATATGGTGCTTTTTTTTCTACGGATGGATGTACATGCCGTTTACTTGGTAAAATAAAATTGTTGCTATCATTGTTGCACATGTTATTTTTGGGGTTGCATATTATCTATAATGGGGAATTAAATAGAGCATTTGGGAGCTATCCAAGACTCCAAGTTTTCCTGGGCAGCATAAATTATTTCAAATATAAAAAAAAATTAAAGGGTTGTGCACAACGGACGAAAAAATAGTTGACATTAGGATATTTGTTGTTTTATTTATTTTATATTTTACTATTTTACAGTAAATCATGAAATTATCAAATATCTTCAAAACTAACTCTATTGTGATAGTTGGTTCGTTGGTTTTAATGGCTTGAAGCTATTTCAGTCATGGTATGCACAACAGTAGAATCTATTGGCAATTTCATTTTTTGACTTCACACTTTCTCAGCAGACGATATGTTTCTATAAGGACACTATCTAACTGACTTGTAACGCGTTGATTGGAATTTGAAGATAATATAAGGTTTTACAAACATGTTGTGAACTGAAGAAGTTATCAGTGATAGGGAAGAACTTGATAATAAAGATTGTACTTGAAAAAAAAGCAACAGACAAAAAAGATCACCAAACATTCATTTTAAGTCGAATATTTTAGAAACTCTCAGATGCCTCCTCTCCTGGGGATGCACGCACCTTGAACTTAACGCTACCCATGAAGTCCTGTGCAATACTTGCGCCATCTTTCTTACACACTTTCATCCACCCTTTCTTCAAATCCTTGTCGTTTATGAAGAAGTTCACAGTTTTCCGAAGCTTGCCCTTCATCGTAAATCAGGGGTTTTCTATTGGCCGAAGTTCTAGCAAGTTTGGCGGATTGGCCTCCTTCGGCACAAAACAACATCGTTGGCTTCGTACCACTCAATCATCGGTTTCGCTTAATGGCACGATGCCAGATCCACCCAAAACAGAGTGTCACCTTCGTGGGACTGGAAGAGGAGGCATTCTTTTTTATATATATTCGGCCGTTGATGGTGCCAGCCGTTATGTGCGGCTTGCTGATGTTGCCACACCACAGATCGCCTGCCCCACCAAGTACTTCTTGGCAAATTTGTCGACCTTCTTCTTTCGAAACTTCTCCGGGACATCCAAGTAGAACTTGCCGGCGAAAAACTCCAGGCCGGGGATCTGCATGGCGTCCGCTTTAATAAAGGGTGTATTCGATCAAAATGGCACACAGAAAATCTTCTGTAACTTTTGAATCGTATGAGTATAAAACCTAGAAATTTGAGTAGATGTTATCCATAGTGTATTATTTACATCTGCCAAGTTTCATAGTTATACATTCAGTAGTTCCAGTCATGTCGTCGAAACAAGAAATTGTCCGTGAGAAAATTTTGTGCACTCACAATCAAAATCCAGGGGCGTCCCACCGGTGGATTGCTTGGAATTGCAAATACAACTGTGTCTCGTGTAATAAGAACCTTCAAGGAGTGTCTGAGTGTCCAAAAGAAGGAAGGGAGTGGTCGTAAAAGTGGTCCAATGGACAGTAAAATGGCCAGGAAAGTCGTACAACAATTCAAGAACCGTCCAAACATGTCAATTCGAGATGTCGCTAAAAAGTCTAAGGTGTCAGTCGGTTTTGTGCAGAAAACCATGAAGCGTGCTGGGTTACATGTTTACAAAGTGCAAAAAGCCCCAAACCGGAATGAAAAACAAAACATCACTGCGAAAACCCGCGCCCGGAAACTTTACACGAAGCTGCTCACCAAATCCGGTTGCATCGTGATGGATGACGAAACATACGTCAAGGCCGACTTCCGTCAACTTCCTGGGCAAGAATATTTCGTTGCCAAGTCGAAGTTCGATGTTCCGGAGGATGTTCGTAAGAAGAAACTATCGAAATTTGCAAAGAAGTTTCTAATCTGGCAGGCGATTTGCGGATGTGGTGAAATAAGTGCCCCCTTCATCACCAATAAACGGTGCGATTTACACGGAAGAGTGCCTTAAGAAGCGTCTCTTGCCATTCATTAAGAAGCACAAAGGATCAACTCTGTTTTGGCCTGATCTAGCATCCTGCCACTACGCTCGAAACGTATTGGAGTGGTACCGAGCCAACGGAGTCAATTTTGTGCCAAAGGATATGAACCCACCAAATTCACCGGAACTTCGTCCAATTGAAAAATTCTGGGCAATTATGAAAACGGAACTTCGCAAACATCCCAAAACTATAAAAACAGAGCTAGAATTGAAGAAAATTTGGGTAAAAACAACAAAAACACTGGGAAAATCGGTTGTACAAATTTTGATGGGTGGAGTGAAAAGGAAGGTGCGGGCATTCGGGATGGGAGACGAAATTGAATAAAACAAATATTTTAAATCAAAACTCATTAGTAGTTCTTCATTCCCTGAAAATTTCAAGAAAATCCGATAATCAGTTTAATTTTAATGAGTATATATGTGTGTGCCATTTTTATCGAATACACCCTTTATACGTCTCGTCGTCCATAAAAAAAGTAAAATGTATTTCGGTAGAATTAACCACTCGCGGTACAGCTTCCTAGCGTGGGATTTGGCCACCGTATTCTGTTTATCGGTTCGGTACCTTACCATGAAGACATGAAGTTCTGCCCGCTTCATTGTCTGCTGGACGACCAGATGGATGATTTGACCTTCTTGGCCACGTCCCGAATCGAATGGTTCGGATTACGCTTGAAGTAATCCCTTACCCTCCTTGAGTTCACGGAGTCGGTCTTCGCTTTTATTCCGCTGCCAGCTCGCCGCTGGGTCGTCTTGGTCTCCTAGAAAGGTTTTACCACACGGAACACAGTCAAATTGTCGATCCTCAACTGTTTCGCGACCGACCTGGATTTTCCACGAGCGGACCCATATTTTTTTGTCGAAGCACTTCTTGCTTGGAAGCCATCTCGATAACCACTTGACAAATTGTGCCGAAATTTGCACATGTACCCAATTACCCAAAATTTTATCAATTTTTACCTATGCAACAAAAAGTTATACACAAAAGAGAGTGTTGCATTTTTTTCGAGTACAGCCTTTATTCAAGGATAACTTTGTCAAGTAAAATCAAATTATCTCGGCGAATGCTCAAAACCGTTAACACATATCGCGTAATACTAGAAATGAGCATTTGCCATGGTTTAAACTCGTTGATAGAATCCCTTCGTTGAATTTCTTTTTGGTTTATCAGAGCTTAAAAAATAAACTTGTGACTCTGCTTGCAGCTTAGGTCGAGTAAAGACCATGTAAGTTTGTACATTATACAATAAATTCTATGGAAAATGTTTTTTTTTTTTTGCTGCGTTATTCACAGAAGGGAATCGATTAACGAGGATACATTATCCTACAATATTTGTGATAATTTATCCTCGTTGATGTGGGCCATGAAAGACTGCATATAGCACCAAAAGTATGAAGTTTCTCTCTGCGACTTTGCGAGGTGAATTTACATGCAATTCTCTGACTCAATCTTGACTGAATCAGTCAAGCCAAATAATCCAGATTATGCAATGGCAGTTCGAATCGAGCATGAAAATGTCACTAAAACAAACTCACCCTTTGACTTCCCTTGTTGCCCGGCATAGGAGACCAGATGATATGTACAACCATCAGCTGAGAGCTGATATGTACCACTTATGAAATCATTCCGCCTCGTGCCTTGTTATTTATATTTACTAACAGACCCAACAACGACAGCTACTCATCGGCACAGTCTGTAAAGAATGAGCCAAAAAGTATTGTGACGCATTCAATCTTGCGCAACTTTTTTCATACTTGACTGAAATTCAAAAACAAGATCCCCAGTTTCTTTTGAGGGTGTATTGTTCACATCCCCTCAGTTGTGCAGTTTTTTTTAGATTCTGGTGGAATTGGAAGAAAATCAGCAAATCAGTTCGCGAAAGGATTTTGTTGACCCTAAGTTATCGCATCAAACCATGGGAAAACTGATGAATATACATAATTTGACCGCCTCAAGAGTCCTCCAAAGATCCCAAGAATGGATGATAGTGGACTTCAAACCAGAAGCTGGACGAAAACTGGGAGCAATGCGAAAAAAAACGAAAGAGCGCTGATTGCTAATTTCAAGTGAAATCCGAACATGTAACGTTGGAATTGACCAAAAAACTTGATGTTTTGCAAATTTTTTTTCAGAGGGACAGGAACCGATACGAATTGAAAACGTACAAGGTGCAAAACTTCCCACGTCGTGACGAACATATGCAGAGTTTAACTAAAACTCGTGCCGGGAAACTCTACACGACGCTGCTAACGATATACCGGTACTGCCTCATAGATAATGAGACCTACATCAGACCGGCACTTGTGGCAAACGGAGTGAACCATTCAAGACCAAAGGCACCATAAACGGTGAGGTTTACAAAACTGACTGCTCTCAAATACAGTTCTTTTTTTTTCATTTTTGAAACAGCACGATCAAAAATCATTGTTTTGACCAGATTTGGCTTAATGTCACTTCTACAAATCCTAGCAGGAGTGGTATGCAGCTAAGGTCTGTATCCATATTAATCCGGACACCTTCAAATCATTGTAACTTTTGAAATATTGCACGTAGGAATGAAAAAATTCACTGTGGTATAGCTGAGAGTCTATGATGAAAAAAACTATGATGTTTACATTGCATGTTTAGTATTCAAGATGGCGACGAAAGAAAAACAAGTGCTTGAACGAATTTTGAACGGGCGTACGACAAATCCTGACTTGTCAATACGGGAGCTTGCAAAAACATTGGATTTGCCTAAGTCCACTGTTCACGATGTGCTCAAATCATTTTCGGAACGTTTGACGGTGGAGAGGAAACCGAGAAGTGACAAAAACATTAGACGCGCTGTTCCTGTCATGGACCGAAAGGTGAAAAGGATATTAACGAAAAACCCAAATCTCTCCCTTCGAACGGTGGCTCGTAAAATAGGGATGTCGCCTGGTTTTGTCCAAAAATCAAAACAACGTTTGGGACTTAAGTCGTATAAAGTAAAAACAGTTCCAAATCGCAACGACAAACAGAACTTGGCAGCAAAATCACGGGCTCGACGTTTGTACTGCGAATATTTGACGAAGTTTTCATGCGTTGTTATGGACGATGAAACTTATGTCCTGGAGTATTTCAAGCAATTTCCAGGGCTGGCTTTTTATTCTGCTATGGCCAGAAATGCTACAGCTGAGCATTTCAGAACGAAGAAGGCATCGAAATTTAAAAAAAATACCTTGTGTGGCAAGCAATTTGCACGTGTGGCAAAAAGAGTAAATCTTTCGTCACTACAGGCACAATCAACAAGGAGATCTATCAGAAAGGGTGTCTGCAGAAGCGATTGCTACCCTTCATCAAAAGTCACAAAGAAAAACCTTTGTTCTGGCCCGATTTGGCATCATTCCACTATGCTAAAACTGTGATGGAGTCGTACCAAGCAAATCAAGTGAACATTGTACCAAAAACCTCAAACCCGCCAAATTGCCCAGAGCTACGACCAATCAAGAGATACTGGGCTTTGATGAAGCGGAAGCTTTCTGGAAAGAAGCAAGGAATCAAAGACATCAAACACTTCCAGAAAGTTGGACAAAGACGGTTCTAGTTTGTGGAGAGTTTTTGGGAAAAAAGTGGGGGGAAAGGGGGGCTGCAAAATGGTGAGTAGACACCTGGGATGGAGTGTGCGTCCCCGCAACATAGCTATGGTCCTCACAAGTTCCTACCTCATGCTTCCTAGGGGTCAAGAGATGACAAAGACCACCAGCTAAGGGTTGCGTACTTAGCTGGTAGTGCAGCCTGGGCACTGTTGTCCTTCTGACTTCAGCTAGATTGAGGAGGTGCGTGCCGAGCGTCTGTCCACCAAGGAGGTGCGGCTCAAACAGCGTCTGTCCTGGCATCCAGCGGTTGAGTAAGAAACGCAGTATTGCGTCAACTATACATTAGGTTGCAGCCGTACCAAGGCGAGGTAGGCATTCCCCCGTGGCTATGATAATGCAAGTCCTTCTACAATTGCAGAAGGATCAGCAGACATGCAGACATTGTTATTATTATTTTATTTTATAACATCCCTTCACAATATTTTTTATGCTATTTTCAGCTCCGCATTTGCATCGCTGTAAGTTTTGGCCCACCTAACTCACGTTATGTATTTGAAAAGATAGAATGGTTTCTTACATTTTTTTTAGAGCGAGGATTATATACGACAAATTCTACAAAATAAAACAAATTCTTCGTCCAAAATAGTTAATTCAAAAACTAACATTGTTTATGATCATACATTTTCTATTTTACAGACATAAAGAATCATTTATGGGCCCAGTAGGAAAAAAGAGTTATCGAAGAGTTTCCTGTCATTCATTTTAAATTTTTTTTTTGATTTATTGAGTTTCCGTTTTTGGGCAGTAATCATACTCATATGAAATTTATTTGCCTTAAGTGTCTTTGCTAGGAGGCCAGGTGATCAATTTTATTTCATTATATCACGTTGGAATCTTCGCTATTTTAGAGTTTCTATCATCTAACATCGCAGCGGAAGAGGCAAATAGCGGCATTTAATTATTATATATACATTATGTAGTATTTCTTTACAACATCGTATTATTTCCATCATATCATGACCTTCACAGTTTCATACAACAAACTTCATTTAGGCGGAATCTGGCTTAAACAGGAAACATACCTTCAATTTATGACATCTAACATTCCATATATGTCCAGTATATAACGCCGAAAATTACAGCTGTGATAGGCTTTTGAAAATTACGGAATCTGTGGTAGGCTTTTGCACTTATTGCTGAATGTATTTTTCATTTCCGGTTTGCAAATGACTTTTTACCAATTCTGAGCTGATCTGATTCATGCAGCACTGTGTGCCATTTGGCTAGTGTTTG
The DNA here is from genome assembly GCA_024533555.2 of Aedes koreicus. Lineage (NCBI taxonomy): Eukaryota > Metazoa > Arthropoda > Insecta > Diptera > Culicidae > Aedes > Aedes koreicus. Next base: position 1,035,651 of record JAHHFK020000699.1, read on the forward strand.
ATTTTACATTTCAATCTTTGTCATTACTTCATCATAACTCACAATATCATTAAATTTGGTTATATTGTTTTATTGATTTTACTTCAAAGATGATTTAAACACTACTTTTTTTTTTGCCCATTTATCTTTAACTCCCTCCCACTTAAATCTTCCCATTTCTAACTCGGTAGCAATAACAATGAAGTCAGCAAAAATAAAAGCAGATTGCTGTTATAAAATCAGCATCAAGTAGCAAATAGTGACCATGGCAACAGTGAATTAAAATGTATAAATTTTAGTTTTGTAAAATTTCAATAGAGTTAATAAACTTTTTCAGGATACCTCAAATCCAGATTTTGCGCGAAACCACAGAACTCTACACTTTAACATTTTACAACATTTCTTGCATTTCAGGATCAACCGAACGAAGATCATATATTATAGATACGAATGCTTGTAGTATTTTTCATTTACATAAATATATACACCATTATATAAATATTTCATGAGAATGGGAGGGACCATCAGGGCACCCGATTGAAGCACTCTGGATGGGGAGAGTGGGAATGCCAACTCCCCATTGCTAACAGTTTGTGAATAGAGGGCGGGCTCTTCTCCCCGCCCATTGGGGCATCCTCATGTTAGATAGCTTGCTCTTTTGGCCAATTGTTCAGTCTTGTTGTTGGAAGGAGATTCTTTATATCCCTGTGGATACGTATAAGTGATGTTGCATATCGATCCACCCAACCCCTTTTTGGCCCTTCATACAACGGCATGATTAGGATAATCAGTGGTTATTAAAGCTTGATCAAGTCTAACAGAGGGGAGAGCCCATTGCTGTCGGACTTAGTTTCCGTGCTACAATGGGTGGTAGTACATATCATACATCATACCTAATGGACGGAAAGAGTTTCTTAAACCTAATGGACGGAGTAAAGCGCAAAGTTCGAAAATTTTATGCAAATACCGAATAACTATGTTTAGTCTTCACGAATTGTTAAAACACAACCCATTAATTTTAAAAAAAAAAACGGGGAGGGAATAATATGGGGAAATGGTTTTTTTTTTTTTGTTTTGGGGGGTGGGGGTTTTTTGGGCCACAGACTTTATTCCGGGGTTTTTGTTTTTTGGTGCGGGAAAAAAATAAACCAAAAAATTTTCTTGAGGGGTTATATACCTTTTTCATTTTCAAAAAATCGAAAAAAAAATATTGCTTTATCTTGAAGAACAACTCCTTGAGAACATTTTACCAAATTTTCATAGAGATTTGAGCAGTAGAAAGAAAGTTACAGCGCTCCTAGCGGCGCGCCTCGTCCCGGCCCCAAACTTAACTTGAAACTTTAAACGCGAATACCTCGAAATGGTGTTTTTTGCAAAATGACTTTGCGGTGATATGGATTGGCAAAAAACTACTGAACCGATTTTCTTCAATTTTTTTTTTAAATGTTCGTAATGAATTTTGTGTGTGTTTAAACGATCCATTTTTCATGCACAAATTTTTATTTCGCCGAAATGATTTTTTTAGTAAAACCTCTAGCGACCGAAAAAATCAATTTTTGCATAAAACGTTCCCTTATGCACAAAAAAAAAAAAAAATTATAAAAACGATCGTTCAGATACACGGAATAACTCTAAACTAATGATTTCTTTTATTTTTATGGTTTCAGTTGACCTGTTCGACCTGGGGAGTTATCATCTCAAGGCTCTTCCAACAAAGGCGTTTAAGGGAAATAGCCACCCCTTAAAAACTATTTAACATTTTTTCACAAATTTTTGCATCAACATTGTCAACAGACTGTACGGTCAGAAAATAAAATCATTCATGTAATAAAAAGATTTCTACATACCTAAAAAAAATCCAAACTTTCCTATTTTCTTCGACAAAAAAGGTATATAACCCCTTAACTCCGTCCAATCCAAAGTCATGGTGAACAAAAGAGAAGCACAGGATGAAAATGAAGTGAAGAAAGTTGAAAAAATGGAGAAAAAAGAGCGGAAGGGGGGGGGGTCGGGGGGGAGCAAATAACTTTTTTGTTTCTAAATTTAAAAAAATTAATTAAAATAAAATAAAAAATATAAAATTTTTTTATAATTAATTTTTTTATCGCAATAATTATCACCTCACTCTTTATAAGTAAGACTCACGAAAAATTGATTGAAATCATCGATCTTCAGAATAAGAAGATGAAACATAACTTTTACTGATTTTTAATTCTTTACTGTCAAATACTTGAATTTTTGAATTATGCTACTAATTGCTTAACATGTTTTGAATCAATTAGGCCACAATTTGGGAAATCTAACGAGACACGAAAAAGATATTGACGTTCAAACGCTGACCATTTTCGTGACGTTCTCAATTTTAGATTTTTCTATGTGTATCCCCGAGTGTTGCAGAAGGATTTTATCCAACATAAATAAATAAAATTTAGTTTATACATACAACGAATCATCTCGTTGTTTTCTGCAACGAAATAAATTCGTACAATTTAGGAAGCTGGCTTCGTATTCAATACCATAAGTGATCTCAAAAGAACGAACCTTCGTGCATTGTACGAAAACAATACATAGAACTAGGAACTAGGAATATATGCACTCTGGTGCTTGTATGTTTATTTATTTATTTATTTATTTATTTATTTATTTATTTATTTATTTATTTATTTATTTGTTGCCTTCGAAAATATCGTACAGACAGATACTACTAACTAATTTTATCGACCCGTAAGGCTGGTAGATCACCTCTTTGTGGTGCGTTACGGGTTATCAGATCTACCACCGAACCCTAGGCCGAATTAATTCAAACTAGGGAACATATTTGTTTTTTTGTGGTCAAAGGAACATATCTTAGTCCTTCTTACATTTTATATCTTGTGAAAAGTGACAATACTCGGATTGAGCCACCGAGGATGAGCTTGGAATAAGGAGAACATGTTTAGTCGTCATTTATGTGAATTTGATGTTCTATAGTTTGAATTGGTTATAACTAGGTTTCAGATGTATGATCAGTATCGGAATCGTAGTTTGTTTTCTTTTCAATGAATCCGGTTTTGACTGATAAAGGGGCGCGCCCTTGAAGAGTGCTCTCACCCCTCGAAGGGTTTAAATAGCGGAAACTTTCAATAAAAGTCGATTCATAGCCAACAAAACAAACAATGACAACTGTAACAACACAAAATACTTCATCATTTCTCAATAGTGATGAAGTAACTCGAAATGCACTAAACATAGGATACGGGATATACTACAATAGATCAAATTACTGGTCGCAGTGGTTGATGTCCCGAACAGAGAAACAACTAATTCTGTTCCTATATATTGACTTTGACGTATTAAAATTAAATTGGTCATACACTTCGTCAAACAGACGGCAACAGACATCAAGTGGATTGTTCAGTCCAATGTGAGTGCGGTGTACAGGAATACGGAGAAAATCAACACGTCAAGTTCTTCTGGCTGGGACGTTGAGATTAATGTTGCTCAACAGTACCGAGCAGTCTACGTTGTTATTCATGATGTCAAATATAAACAGGCGTTGCAAAAGTATTCTCCTACTATACAGAATCGGCAAGTCTATCAAAGCACAGCGATGCTCGAAGGGTGGCAGCCGACGAAGCACGAATCGAAGGAAGTTGCGTTGAATTCGCACAATCCGATTTATTTGAGTGGCATGGAATGGTGCCCATATAAGCACACCATATTCCAGAACGCAGCGTACCAGCTCGCAATAGAGTGTCTTCAAACAGTAAACATCTTCGAACTGCTGTGTATTACGTTCGATATATCCAAGTATGGCGAAAACCTTGGCATCGTTGCTGCGATCTGTTGAAAAAAATTTAGCTTACTGTCAAGTAGCACGCCAAGGTCTTTAACGGTGCTGTCTCGGGAGTGTAGCATTCCTTGTCCGATAGAAAATGACAAAAAGCACCAAGAGAAGTGGGCCCTTGGGAATGACTGCCTTGAGGAACGCCAGAAGTAATATCAAATGTGACCGTTTGTTCCAGCAATTCGCACGTAGGCTCTTTGCTCGGTTAGGTAGGAAAGTATTCAGCGAGTCAACCAGGTGGGCAGGCCCATGCTTTTCAATTTATCAACCGCTACTCTATCGAACTATACCGAGGCAAACTTTCCAAGTACGCTTCAGACGAAGGCGATAGGTTATTAATCAGCACGAAAGAATGACGAGAACAAGTTTTCTGAATCGAGCGGAGTATCGGCTATAGTATCGTTGTATAAAACATGATGAGGAATTCCATTTGTCTGCTTACGATTTCTCACAAACGACCAAAACGATTTTGGATCTTGCTTGAAGCTTTCCTCTGTACGGTGAATGTAGCAGCTGACGCAACATGCATTTAACGAATTGTAATTGCTCTCTACATAAGTCACGCAGCACAACTTTGTGCTGTTCATCCTTCGACCGAAAATAACGTCTCCTTTAACAGATAATTTTCATTGCATTGCGTATATTTAAAAGATCTAATTGAAATTCGTCTAAAAAAGCGTGAGGTTGTTCAGTATATAAGTTGTTGAATATGAGATTGGAGTCCGGAAGTTCTGGCCCACAAAAAAAGAATCTCGGTTTGTAACCGAGATTCGAACCGTGGCCGCCAGCGTCACAGCCGTAGATAGTAACTATTCAACCACTTTAATATGTTGAAATGAATGGAATAAAAGCCCTACAGTTGCTTCGATTGTCAAGGCACTCAGCGAGACAGCAATAAAGAAAATGTCTCTTGCACACACTTGCATGGCTTTGTTTATTTCAGAAAACGCTGTGTGGGTCATGATGGCCAAAATTGGCTTTTCTGAATCATGCAGATTTCTCAAGATATGATTGCAAAAACTGCAATTACATTTTTTGCCACCATTTCAACTTTTGGGTGTATGATTTGATGATTGGTCCTCTTCTATTGGGAAGAGCTGATACTTGAAAAATAATGACTCTTGAAAAATTGCGTTACTAAAGGGTGTCTCACATCAAATTGCATCAAGGAAAAAACGCTGTAAAAAATTACCCAATGGGTATTTTGTCTTGAAAATTTGGGCAGAAGTATTTTAAATTTTTTTTTTTGTTGTTGTATTTTTATCGCTGTCAGTTTTTCGCAAATTGGAAAAAAACGGCGTCACCCAGAAAGCAACGTCACGAATTGATTTTGCGCGTGTACCTGGGAAATCCTCAACTCTTTCATCGGGACATCGGATATATCCTATTTATATATCTATATATATCTATTAATCTTTCTATGAATAGATAGCTCATTATTTCTTGTTTTTATTAAAAATATTGATTAAAATAATTAATGTACTTAAATTTGCTAAAATGGTCAAAGTATTTGTTTTTTATGATTTTAGAAATGTTGGACCACAAAGACTATTTATTTTTTATTTATTTTTTTTATCAAAATCTATACATTTTTACATAACATATCAAAAAATCTTAATTGTTCATCGAGCCGTTTTTGAGTTATATTTTTTTGAAAATTTCAAGTTTTTTTTCCCATACACACATGGAATGAGCATCATTTTCCATCAATTCAAAATAACTGCGGGAATTATTTCATTGTTGTTATTTTATTTTAAATCAAAAGTAGCTGAACATATATTCAACGAAACTAAATGTAGCGGAAAGCATAGCAATCCACAAACAAAATCCCAAAAACTTGCTTAGCAAGGGTCAAGGAAACGGATATTCGTGGCTGTTTAAATTTATACCTTCATCACAAAAACAACTAACTAAACAACACAACACCAATTTGACTACCTTCAAACGAAGTAATAATGAATAACCTTGTTGGTATCAAACAAAATTTTAGGTAACAAACAAACACATAAACACACTCAAGTACCTCCCCTACCTCACACACTGCGGTACCAACAAACCTACTATAAATACTAGACCTACTGTGATGTTCCCTTCAAGTCGAGCACTCGAAGTCTGTGAGTAAGCTTCCAGTAGAATTAAAAGGAATTTGCTCGCGTGTACTAGCAAAAATTTGAGAAAAGTGTTTCAATGTTTTATTTTTTATTTTTTTAAAGTGATCAAATGAAGTGTTAATTTTAAACGTTTAATACAATGAAGCACGAATGCTCAAATTGCCATGTTTGGAGTAATAGTTACAAGAAAGTTACTCCTAAACTATATGGTTATGCAGCGGAAAGGAGAATAAAATTGGATAAAAGCTGTTCCTACATTTGTAATACCTGCTATTGCAGACATTATCGCTTTATCAAGAAAGAAAACGGGCCAGCAACTCTCCAAGTGCAGTTAATCTAGAATGTGGAAATCAAGAACTCACCGTTTCTGAACCATCGAAACTTGATGATCTCGCCGTTGCCGGACCATCAGCCACCACTAATTTCGCCGTGGCCGGACCATCTAGAGTGAACAACTTCGCCGCACCAGCAAACATCAATAATGGTGGTTTCGAAATAATCGATCCCAATGCCGCTAGATCATCGGAAATTGACGCTGTTCCTAGTGTTGGTAAGTAGAATAATCTCTTTCTTTTTTGTTTATTCAGACGTCATGATTTGCTACGTTATACAAGTTGTACTCGATTATTCAGAAAACAACAGGCCTGGTAGCTCAATTTGTAGAGCAGTTGCCTATCATACTTCAAATAATCGAATACAATCTGTATTACATTATACAAATAAAAATGTTCCTAACTAATTGTGATATTTTTCCATCTTGTTTTCAGAATCTTTGTTTTCTTTGGAATCAACGAGTGCTGAATCAATTGGTAGCGCTGCTGCCCAAAAACCCGGAGACGGACAGGAAATTCTTCAACAGATGAAGGCAAAATTTGATGAAACATCTGACAGAAACGATCGATATAGGATTCTAACTTCTCTCCCTAAATCCTGGACTGCATAGAAAATTATGCAAGAATTCGGTGTTTCGCAACGAACTGCTCAACGTGCAAAGGAATTACAGATTGAAAAAGGTTTTATGAGCACACCGGAGACCAGAGTAAATATGTTATCTTTGAGCGATGATACTCTAACTGTAGTTAGGGACTTTTATAATAGTGACGAGATAAGCAGAGCATGTCCTGGGAAAAGGGATTTCGTTATTGAAAATATGGCAGAAGAAAAAGTGCCTGTTCAGCGCAGGTTACTTTTATGTAACCTTCGTGACATTTATTTGATTTTCAAATAGCAATATCCTACTTTTAAAATTGGATTTTCAATGTTTTCCAGCAGCCGCCCAAAACATTGTATTCTGGCTGGTTCAAGTGGAACGCATACTGTCTGCGTATGCATTTATCATCAGAATGTTAAATTAATGTTTAAAACCCTTAAGGATAAGAAACTTATTCCTAACCATTTAAAAACGTATCATGACTTGTTTTTTAAAATACTTTGTGAAAATCCTACAGAGAAATGTTGGTTGAAAGCCTGTGATCATTGCCTGGGTACGCAGACACTGGAGAATGACCTGATGAATTTTCTTGAAAATATCGATTTAATTTAAGCAATGGAAGCAAACAGATCGTTGTCATCTAAATTCAATGCGAATGGATGCAGAAGAGTTTGTGGAAACATTTTTAGAAAAATTAAGCGAATTATCTCCGCATAATTTTATTGCAGAGCAACAAGGTAACTACTTAAAACAACTAAAAATTAATTTGGAACCAACTGACTGCATTATAATTGCTGACTTCTCTGAAAATTACTCTTTTGTTATTCAGGACGCTATACAAGGTTTTCATTGGGCAAACGCTCAATGCACAATCCATCCTTTTGCCATATATTATAAGGATGAAGCACAAAATTTAAAGTTTACAAGCTTTATAGCAATGGTAGAATTTACTAAACATTACCATGTTGCCGTTCGGCTGTTTATAACAAATTGCGTGAATTTCATTAAAAAAAAGCTACCTCACCTGAAAAATATCCATTTTTTTCTAATGGATCAGGCAGTCAATACAAAAATAAGATGACTGCTTTCAATTTGTGCCACATGTACAAGGACTTCGGTCTTAATGCAGAGTGGAACTTTTTTGCCACTTGCCATGGAAAAGGGCCTTGTGGCGCTTTAGGAGGTGTTCTAAAGCGAAACGCTTCAAAAGCAAGTTTACAAGGCCATCATATTAAAACTGCATATGAACTTTACTCTTGGGCTGTTTCTAAAGTAGATTCCAAAATATATTACGAGTTTTTCTCGGAAAAAGATTACAATGCAATGGAAAAGAAAATAAAGAACCGTTATACTCGTGTAAAACAAATCTCTGGGACACAATCGTTTCATTACTTTAAGCCACAAAGTGAAAATTACACTATCGTGAACCGGTTTTCGTTTTCAGATGAAGAAAAGTGCGTTAAATTGTAAGAATTTTTCTATGTAATATTTTTTTTGATGAATTATGCAAAATCAAAATCATTAAATAATCAAATTAAATGCTGAGTTTTAATTGAAGGTAATCTGAGAAAACCCTTGCTTGTAGTCTAAAGCTTTGAGATTTGAGCTCCAATTCCTTAATATAGCGGAGCCTGGTCCAATCCCGACCCTGTGGCCAATTCCGACCTCCCAAGATTCTCTCAGACAGCGCTTGTTGCCAAATTTGGAAAATGATGCTCATTCCATGTGTGTATGGGCAAAAAACTTGAAATTTTCAAAAAAATTTAACTCAAAAACGGCTCAATGAACATTTGAGATATGTTGATATGTTATGTAAAAATGTTTGAATTTTGATAAAAAAAATATAAAAATAAATAGTCGTTGTGGTCCAACATTTTGAAAATCATAAAAAACAAATACTTTGACCATTTTAGCTAATTTAAATACATTAATTATTTTAATCAATATTTAAAAAAAAAAAACAAATAATAAGCATTCCATTCATAGAAAGACATTGCAAATCAACTCAGTGGTTCAGAAGTAATGATTTTTTTTAAATACAAATTTTTGAAAAATGTCGACTTTTCTGGTAACCCTATATCGAACATGGTCATCCTAATAAAAAAATAAAAAAATACGGGTCTTATTATTTTCGATGAAGAACATAACAAGCGATTTTGAGTAAAATCGGACAACTTATTTTTTCAACTCTATTCTTTTCCCGTGGAATCGCTGTTTATATATATATTGGCACACCAAAGACAAAAAAAGCTATTTTCTTGGAATTCTCGACCTGTCTTGTAACACTGCAAACGAGCCTTAACTTTATCAGCCATTTTCCCGGAAATTTCATCACGTCGAAACTCAGCTGTCTGTGTACACATCCGGTAGGACCAGCGTCTATGCCTTGAGGTCCTTCTGGGTGATCCATATCTGCAAATTCGAGATGTCAAAAGTGGAATCCAATTAAGTTATCCGTACTTTCAATTTTCTCCTGCTTTTTTATCTCTTTTTAAATCCACACTTTTGCACGTGCTACTGAAGAAATAAGGCAAGCATTTTCCAATGAGACTACGGATTAAAAACTTTTTCATCTCAACGCCCACCATCGTCTTTCATGTCCACAGGATGCCACTTTCCGTGTGTAAATATTGATAGAAAAATTGGAAAATGATTTCTCCGCCCGCACTGAAATGGGGAGGTTAAAAATTGAATCGATCGTAAACTTTCGTAAGGCTTCAACTTCTCCGGTATCATGGCGTTTTGTTTGCTCTCAATGACAGAAGGATAGAGATAATCTTAGCAGCGATTATCTTTTCTCGTACCTTCTCAACCGAAGACTTTGGCTTTTGGTTTTCTGGTGGCTTTTGCCTTGTATTAATGGCTCCATTTAATCATTTATACTTTTTGAGAATTTCTGCTAAGATAAATATGTTTTTGCCCAGGTTTTTGATGTACAAAGTTTTTTTTTTTTTTTCAAGAATGTACCACTAAATATGGTAACATCCAGCCATCACGAATAGAAAGCCGAGCAAAATCATGCATTGAATTAAGGTGATAAAATGGATATTGAGATGTTACTGATAATGAATACGCCTAGAGTAACATCCTGTGACATGAAATCTAGAATCGTGTTTATTAACCTGGCTCTGCAATTAGTTAGAAGTTCTGCTGCAGGAGTAAACAAATTTTGTTATCACATTTGTCAATAACGTTATGTGTTATTTAAAAAAATGAAATTTTTAAATTAATATGCCCTCATGTTGACGTTGGTCTTTTCTCGGGATGGTTCTCCGTAAGTCTCTCTTCAGTTTGCAATTGCAATTGAAAAATGAATTTACAAGCGAGTAACTTTCCACTGGAAACGTCATTTTTCCACATCCATTGCTCCTGTAGTGGCACTAAAGGTGAAGAGCATACTTTGCTTTCTTTATTCAATGTGATTCACCGGTTAGCATTTCACTGCTATCCAGTGTATTACTAGGCAAAATCGTTTAAAGCTTTCATTTATCATTATGGGTCTTCTGAACGAAATTTTGCAACGTTTAATGTATAAAATGCCAGCGAACCAGAGCAATGGATTCGGTTCTCGGTGTTTGAAACGGAAACTTGCTTAGCGATTTTCGGCAGTCTTTGAAACCTAGAATCGGTTGAGAATATTTTCACCATTCAGCCCTAATTTTCTTTGACTTTAAGCTTCATATGCCATATTTTTTTTTGTTGACAAGATTTTGGTATTAATCATATGTTTAGCACAGTTTTTTTTTACAAATCTCCAATCGCAAAGCAATTATATATACAATTATTATATATAAGAGCGTCTAAACTTTTACTCCTAGAATATTGCAATGTTCGAAAGATAAGTGTTAAATTTAATTCTACTTCATTTGATGACAAAAATTTTGAAATTGGATCACACGCATTGTAGATATTCCATTTTCAGTAAATGTGTTTTTGTTCATTTATTAAAAAATCAACTTCTATCCATATCTCGAAAACTGTTCTACTTAAAAAAAATTTTGACGGCATTTTTGAATTCTGCATAAAATTTCACATTAGAAACATTAGTCGAATTATAAAGTTCATCATTTTTGATTTATTTTGTAAACTAGAGTAATAGCTTACAAAAATAAGCATTCACTTTAATTAAATTATGATTCACACATACTTATGCTTAATATTGTTGAATATAAAACCCTAATTAAATGTGCAAAATAAATTTATGATAGCAAATTTGACTTATTGCAACTTCGAAACTAAAATAGTATAATTGGAATTTTCATAGAATAAGAATATAAGAATCATAGCCACGTCTATGACTAGAACGAAACATATCCCTCGGATTAATTCATATCTAAATTAATTTATTTATTTATTTATTTTTTTTTATTTTTTTTTTAATTTTTTTTTCTCTGACAGGTCTCCAAGTCAGATGCCATTTTGAATCCCGTAAAAACGATTTTAACACCTAGAGCCTATGGATCTCATGAACAAATGGACTAGGATCAACCGTATTTTCCTTCTTGAGCATTCTATAATCACATACCGACATTTTTACCTATCCTACAGAACGATCAAACGATTGATTTATTTTCCCTAATATTATTTCACCAGTCAACATATCATATCAACTTTCACCCACTTAGACCAAAGTTTTACGTGTGAAGACACATCAAAAAGTATTCCAGACACGCAAATATAATGATTTATTCCACCAAAGGAAATATTCTAAAGAATAAAGAAGATGCATGTGCTAGTGCACTTGGTATGTGAAGGCTTATTCTCCTGTAAACTAAAAACCGCTCCCATCAGCAGATATACTGTCGTGTACTCAGCTCGCTGCTAGCTTTACTGCAATTTGCATTTGAAACGTCAGTTTTATGACCTCGCGTTCAAACTCTTTCGCAACTGCTCAGCGGCAAACATTCACAATATTGTCGTTGGTCTCAATATACCTGAGGTGAACATTGAATGGATGTGCTGACGCTCTTTTGCAGACCACTTGCACCCCAACACTGTTGTTTAAGTCATGCAGTACAAAACGACCTGTTTGTTTTCCATATTGCACGGTTTAATGACAGGGTCGTATTCTGCAGACGAAGTTGAGAATTGTGTTAGGAATGATTCTGAGAACTGAGGAATGTAGAGTCTTTATTTCTAATTCGTTTTGATGAAATTTACTGATTGAAGGCCCAACACAATTAATCAATAGTCGCCTAGAACGAAGTTGTAGGTGGTTTCGTCTAGCCATTGTAATTTGTTGGTTTTCATACATCCAATGTAGCTAATTCGGGATATGTCTCTATTTTCCACATAAAAGTAGTTGGGTTCACTTGTGGTCTGAGAATGATTTAGATAGGAACATGCATTCTACACTTTTCTTACTTATTAAAGGTGTGCCAAGCGTAATCAGCGTTTTTGCGATCGAAAAATCCACTTCAACCCTGTTATCACAGTCACAATAATGAGCCCCATAACGAAGAAGGGTGTAAGAGTAAAACAGTTTATGGTGCAACAAGAAGTAAATGGCTCAGTATTTCACCACAATTCGGTACAGGTAGTTATATCCGTTGTTGTCGGCACGGCCAATAAATGATCCGATCCGTATATCACTTAATTACAGTGTTTTATTGCCAGTTTTAATGCAACAAATTTGAATATAAAATTAAATTTCTAACTATGTAAACTTTGTCCCGGTACACAACCTTCCAGTGGCTATGAACATCCTTGAAGAAAGTTTACTGCAACTTCTTACGTGTTTCACAACTTGAGGGACCATTGTATATCTAGGTGGTAATTATGCATTTCCAGATGAATAATAATTTCATCAGCCAATTACCGCAGCGGCGTTCGAGAAGCAAAACACTCAGTATTTTCCAGTTGGTTGCTGAATGAAATATTAACCTGTAACCGCGGAGGGGTTAGGGCTGAATACCTTTCTAATAGAAATCATGCCTCACAACATTTCGAACATGCTACCAATAAAAAAGCAGAAAATGAAGAAGAAAAAACATGCTTTTGTCGTGCAGATTGAAATCGACGCAATAAACGAGATTTTGTGAAGCTTAAACAATTACCTGTTCAGGTGGCGATTGGAAAAAGAAATAATGTTGTTGGGGAAACTGTGCTTATCTTTGCACGCTTTTCAAATATGCTTTGATTTATGTTTCAGTAGATCGCATTATCTGTGACACCTTGAATAAGGTTGAAACTACTTTATGTAACAAAGAAGTCATTCGATGATTCCGCGGAACTAGAAGCTATCTCTTGCGAACAAAATAGTAGCTGAAGACAATGGACAAGGAGATTTCCCCGGCGAAGTGCGATGTGGTGGTGGTGATGGACATTGATACATATCTGACCCTGGCCGGCAACGACTGGCAGAGAATCGGATATTTTACAACCCCCACCAAGCGGGTGAGAAGCGAAGTCAAAGATTTCTCCCATATCAAGTTGCCGAAGAAGGTTCTTATGTAGCTGACCTTCAGTGTGAAAGGAACGTCAAAGCCACAATTCTTTTACTTGGGGCTTGTTGTGAATGGGAAGAATTACAGTTCCAAAATCCTGCCAGATGTGGCCGCCTTCAACCGGAAGCACCATGCGGGAAGGGAGGCCACCCGACCAATATCAATTTGCCTGGTGCTACGATCAGCTTTTTGAGCATGCTCAAAATTACGCTCAGGGAATAATCGCAACAGACTATGAAAGCAACTCTGCCGCCTCAAAGTAGCACAGATTCTACTAAATATTTGATGCAGCAACACCAATTCTCTCGATCACAAACGCCTTCACGATCGAGCAATCGAATATACGAGATCCGGTGCAAACAGATCAAAGCATCAAATTTTTCACCATTCGTTAGCTACTGTCCTCCCGAGTAGTCGCAATTGCCACATCAGTGTCAGAAGGCACGTGCCAAAGGTAAATTCAGGCAAAATGTGAAATTAATTCCGATGAGTTCATCGTCAGATCGATTCCAAGGCGCCTTGATGCCATAGGTGGAAAACCACAGAAACTAATGTTCACCTCGAAACGCTATGCGGAACGTGCTCAGAACTTTCCCATGTCTTCAGACCTGGCAATCAACACGAATACCAGGAATTGCATCATCTAAGAACACCAAATCGTCTCTGCCAGAAAGTGCTACTTAGGTGCGATCACAGGTCGGCTACAAGGGAGGCAGCAAAAACGAAGGTAAACGCTATACGCTATCCGAAGAATTTGGACGCACGCACCAACGATCGAAGAAGGACCCAAAAGGTTCACACTTTGGAGGTAATTCAGCCATATTTTACCTTTTGTTGAGATCGCTAAGTATGCCACTCACACCACCACACCGCATTCATATCTTGAATCATCGCATGCGTTCTGACCGCCGTGACTGCTACCTGGCACCCCAGTGGGTCTGGGTTCAATCCCAGTAGATGACGGTGGTTGTTCTGAGGCGAAAACATCTGGTCACGTCTTCCTTCGGAAAGGAGTTAAGGCGTTGGTCCTGGGTCATGTGTTGATGAATGCAATATGTAGGATCCAGGTGGTGGAGTCATCTTTCTGGAGTCGGTGATTGTAACCACTTTGTCAGGAAATAGGCCGACGGAAAATAAACGAATAAAAACAGAACGGTCAGTGTAGCAGCTTCGCGTGGCTTGCCTAGTGCATCGGAGTGCTAAAAGTCACACGCACAACTACAACAGTATTCGTCGTCCGGAGGCGAGCACGTGTGCTAGTGTGCGTTAGTTTACGAGTGATTTATTCGAGTTGCGATCAATATTACCATCACCATAACAAAAGGAATTTATCTGGCAGTCATAAGACCCAAGATATCGTATGCTTCTCTAGTCTAGTGGCCCAGAACCAAAATAAATTCAGCTCAACGAGAGCTGGCTAAACTGCAACGTTTAGCAACTCTATCGATAACAGGAGCTATTCGAAGTACTCCCACTATCACTCTGGATGCCATAATGCATCTGTTACCCTAGCATAAATTTGTACAGGTAGAGGCAGTAAAAAGTTCCTTAAAACTTAAAAGGTACAAAAGGATCTTTGAGTGTGACCTAACAGGACATTTACAAATAATTAAAAAAAAATTCAACATAAATCCGTTGGTGATACAAAATTAAGACTGGATGCAACAAAAACCCATCTTAGATATACCATATAAAGTAACGATCAATGATCGGAACACGTGGGAATCTGGTGGGCCAACAGTTTTACCAGGATCTATTGTATTTTACACAGACCGTTCTAAAATGGATGATAGAACTGGGGCTGGAGTGTATGGACCCAGGACTAAGCTCGCCATACCAATGGGGAAATGGTATACGGTATTTCAAGCCGAAATTCAAGCAATCTTAGAATGCGCTGCCATCTGTCTTAAAAGGAAATACAGACACGCCAATATCTGTATCTTCTCAGACAGCCAGGCGGCTTTGAATACTATCTGCGCATTTAAGAGCTATTCCAAGCTTGTGTGGGACTACATTGAATTACTAATAGAACTGGCTTCAAAGAATAGGGTCAACCTATTCTGGATACCAGGTCATAATAACATTGCAGGCAACAAAGTTGCTGATCAAGTTGCTAGGGAGGGATCTCTGGACATGTTCTATGGACCAGAACCTTTCTGTGGAGTATCCTCAAGTGCATTATCGTTGGAGCTTAGAAACTGGGAGAAACAGACTGTAGGAGCAAATTGGCACACTGCAACTGGAATAAACCTCTCAAAAAGATTCATTGTTCCAAGCGTGAAAAACACGAACGCGCTGCTGGAACTTAGCAAGCGCGAATTAAGTGTGTATGTAGGCTTATTAACCGGCCACTGCCCATCGCGACACTTCCTAATGAAGCTAAAGAAGATTCATTCTAAAGAATGTCGGTTCTGTGGGTTCAAAACTGAATCCTCAGAGCATCTACTTTGTGAATGCAGTATTCTCTTTAATAAGAGGAAACGTTATTTCTGGAGTTACATTATGCAACCTCGAGATATCTGGTGGAATATAAATCCCAAGAAGGTAGTAGCATTCATTATTCTGGACTGGGGTATAACGCAGGCCTAAAAAGCAACCTCCAGTCCTAAATACTGGTGGATATAGAAATAAACTGCGCACAACAAAGGGGTCTTACCACAAATAGGTCAATAAATGGTCGCAGTGAGTTTGTACCCCGACAGAAGAAGAAGATAACAACAGGGAGTTCGATTGGTTGCATTGGTGCAGTGAGTAGGTGTGAGATGAAGTAGTGTATTCTGATGTAAACAAATTTCCATCGCCGAGTGCTTAGTCTGTCGTCAAAGAGGAGTAGTACCCATAAATCAAGATGGAATAGAAATAAACTTAGATAAAATATCCAGTACAATAAATGTGTTCTATTAGCGTTACCAATCGGCTTCGATTTAATTTATGAAGATATTTTCATCACTTCGGATCCATATCGTAGTTTTGTGATCCAGTCCTCTTTTGTGAGAGTTTGAATGTTCAGGAGAGAAGTCAGCTTCAAGATCGATGCGACATTTAGTGCACGGCCGCAAACTGATCTCAATGTGAGAGTCCACATAGGAACTATAACTCAGTTTGTTAAAAAGTGGAGTCATTAATAGACTGAGTAACTAACTTACTTACTCTACTGTGTGCGAGTATTTTCTCTCCCCAACTAAACTCATGTGCTCATGAGCCTATGTGTTCCTATCTGTGTGAAGTCACATTATCGGCAACTCAGCTAATCAGGAGTCAGTGCTTCTGTGACAAACTATCGATTTGACGACGTCGTTACGCTAATCTCACGAGTCCGGAAACCGTGTCACGCAGCTCGGTTTTATGGCGCATGGCTATCTTCAGTCTTATGTCTGGCAGAGAATAACTCTGTGATGACTTCACCAGACGCCAAACTCCAAAGGAAAAGAAAGGCTTGACTCACCAGATGGTTTCTAATTTACGAGTCGAGGATAACGTCGATGATCTCTGATTGACCAATGGCGATCAATGGTGGTTGGCGTATGGAGGTGATCCGCGTGGCTGAGGTGTTTCTCGCGCCAATGCGGTTGTGGTTACTCTGCCGTGCCTGTATTTTAACGAACCGGCGTAAGGTGGGCAAAACCGGACCCAAATGCCCATTAATTTAAACGGCGCAGGGTAGCAGTGCTAAACAATAGCATAAATTATGGAAAAAAAAAACTGCGAGAAATTAAATGGTGTTGGTCTCATTAAGGATTGACCACAGTAAGTGTCCCATTTTGCTCGTTTCTCCCCTAATTTTGGATGCAAACTAGAATTATAACCAGAAAATCTCACTTGGTGCTATTGTATTGAACCCAAGTGCACTGCAAATTTTCAGAAAAAGCTGGGAAATTGAATGGGTTAAGTTTTACTTTGATCAGAGGCCAGAAAGTGGTCCATTTTACCCAATTTCCCCTCATGCTTGAATAATCTCCTAAAGGCTGGAACGGGCAAAAATTGGTCAAACATGATTAAATGCACACTGATTAGTTTATTATATAAATGATCAATCTTTATTTCTTTTTGAAGTTCATATGATACAAAACGCAGGAAAATTATTTGATTAGGCTTCTGATTTTCCAATTGCGAACTGCCGGGTTTTACGTTTCATACCTTCCATCATGTTTCTTACCAATGTTATATCCACCTTATTTGATGCTGAACGCCAATTTGCCTAGAACTGTTTTTCACTTCCAACTGTTTTTTTAGTTCTCTTAAGGTTTCTGATCATGGTTGCCCAATATTTTTCAATTGGGCGCAGTTCCGGTGAGTGTGGAGGGTTTTCTTCCTTGGGTACGATCTGCACACTATTGGCGGTATACCATTCCTGAGCCATTTTTCTGGAGTGGCAAGAAGCGAGGTCTGGCCAAAACAGCAAGGAACAACTATGTTTCTTCAAGAAAGACAAGAAGCGATTTTGCAAGCATTCTTTTACATAAATATCTTGGTTGACAGTGCCAGTTGTCACGAAACTTTCGCTTTTTAGCTAACAGGTGAAAATCGTAAAAACCGCAAGTTCGACATCGTAGCATTGCAGGAGGTGTGCAAGAAAGAATCCACGTTGTGTACGTTTAGGGATGGTCATACAATCTACCAGAGCACACACGGCAATACACACGAGCTGGGAACAGCTTTGATCGTGATAGGGTGGTGGCCGATCAACCCTAGAATCGGCAGGTTGAGGATCAAGCGCCTTTTAATCAATATCAGCATCAGTAACGTGCATAGACCTCACCTTGGAAGTACTGATGATGACAAAGCAGAATTCTTCGCGCAGCTGGAGCGTGAATACGATCGCTGCCCAAGCCATGACGTCAAGATCATCATAAGGGATTTCAACGTACATGTTAACCAGGAGGAGGAATATATACCAATGACAACGGCCTTCGACATATCGACTTCACTGCCTCCAAAAACATGGCCGTACGTAGTAAATTCTTTCGGCACAGCTTCCCACATTGGTACACCTGGTGGTCACCAAACCAAATGGAATCACAAATCGACCATGATTTGATTGATGGTTGGCATTTCTCAAACATCATCCACGTCAGAACCTTTTGAGGTTCCAACATCGATTAAAACCACTACCTAGTGATGGTTAAAATGCGCTCGAAATTCTCCGTAGTGAACGACTTTCCGCACCGACACCCACCACGGTACAATCTCGCATGACAGAAGAAACCTGACGTCACTGTAGGCTACGCGCAATTGCTCTAAACTGCGCCGTGGAAGCGTGAAAACAGCTATCAGCAGCGTAGTGAAGAACGTCTTAGGATACGTGGAACGAAGCCGACAGAACGAGGAATGTCAGAAGGTGTTAGAAGAGAAGAACGCAGCGTGGGCACTTATGTTGCCTCAAACTACCCGTCAAAGTGTGAAGCGTTTAAGACAGAAGTGGAGGCAGCAAACCCAACTCGTCTGGGAGAAAAAGCGCCACCAGGAAAAGGAGGAGTATCAAGAGCTAGAACAGCTGTACAGCTCACGTGAAGTGCGAAAGTTTTAACAGAGGCTCCGTGCCTCGAGCTGAAATGTGTCTGGATAAGAATGGAAGTATTCTGACAAACGATTGTGAGGTGACCGAAAGGTAGAAGCAGCACTACGATTAACATCCCTAGTAGCACACTTGTTGCCATTTGGTTGAGATAATATAAATGGACTTGTTTTAGTTATAATCAAGTTGTTGCAACTAATTATGACCGTGTTGTGCTACTTGAGATCTGAATGGAGTGCAGGAAGACGATCAAGACAGCGAATAAAGTGGCGTCGGCGATGCAGTAAGTGATGGAGATGTGCCACCCCCGACGATAGATGAAGTTGAATGTCATCAAGCTGCTGAAGAATAACAAATCGGTTGGAAGGGATAGTCTCGGAGCAGAACTTATCAAATTGGCCTGCAATTGACTGCATCGACTGATAGTCAGGCTTTGGTATACCGAATAGCTGCTCGAGGAGTGGAAGGATGGGATTATATGCCCTATCTACAAGAAGAGATAGAGTTCCTACGCATCATCTATTCATCAACTTCAAAGCCGCATATGATATAGTAAACCGAAAAGAGCTATGGAAAATCAAGGACGAGAACGGTTTGCCAGGCAAGCTGACTAAACTAATCAAGGCTACTTTGGATGAAACACAGTGCTGTGTTAGGATATCGGGTGGATTATCGGGTTCATTCGAATCCTGCAGGGGCTTTGTCAAGGTGATGGAATTTCATGCCTGCTGTTTAACATTGTTCTTAAAGGTGTTATGAGACGAGCGGCATTCAACATGTGGGGCACGATTTTCAACAGATCCAGTCAATTTATCTGCAATGCCGATGACGTGGACATTGTCGGCAGAACATTTGAGGTGGTGGCAGAGCAGTACATCCGACTAAAGTGCGAAGCAGTGAAGATTGGGTTGAAGATAAATACGTCTAAAACGAAGTACATGCTGGCATCCGGAACAAAGAACAACAGAGGCCGAGGAGGCAGCAGTGTAACTATCTAGACTCACTGGTTACTACGGACAATGGTAGAAGCCGTGAGATCCGGTGGCGTATTATCATTGGAAGTCATGCCTACTACGGGCTCTACAAGCAACTGCACCCAGTCAACACAGCATCGTATATGTTAGTGCATATGATTAAAAGCGGAGGCGATATACGTGCATGCGTCCATTCAACTCCATGTTAATTGTTCGCATATCGCCTCTTCTTTGCACTTCTATTCACTATCATGTGCGATCTTATATTTGCTAGCCGGTCAAACAGACTTGGCTCCCGTACGAAGTGCGTCCTATCCAAAACTCTAATAAGACCGGTTGTGCTATACGGGCAGTAGACGTGCAAAATGCTTGAGGAGCACTTGCGAGCACTCGAAGTTTTTGAACGAAGGGGGTTAAGAACCATCTTTGGCAGGAGAACGGAGTCTGGAGGTGGAGGATGAACCATGAGCTCGCGCAAATTGCTTGCGAACCCATTATTCGTAAGGTGTTCGATGGGAATCCGGTTGGCACCTGTCTTTCCGGAACAGGTTCCCGTGGAGCCTCGAGTGGCCATGAACATTTTCAAAAGGAACCCCTGGCAATATGGGTATCAAAATTCATGGTAAAAAAAACCCGGGTACACTGTTGAACATATTAGGGCTAACCAAGCGATTTCTGCAGCATTAGTGGACCAGCATGTATTAAAACTACTTAATCATGGCCGATTTGCTTCACTACTTCGCATTTTTAAAGACAAAAATCTAACAAACTGCAAAGATTTCACATGCCAAAACTTTAGGACTGCAGCAAAAACCCTTTTAAAGCTAGGCTTTTAAAATCTTTGTAGTTTCTTAGATTTCTGCCTACGAAAGAGCGATGTGGAAATTAGCCACGATGGCGCCATTTCTGTATTCCAGCGGTATTAACCTTAAAGGTTTTAAGCAACCAGAATAAAAGAGTTAACCAAAGAAAAAAAGTAATGAAATGATTTGAAAGATATTTTCCTGTTGCAGTTTGCATAGGGGAACCAACTTTGGAAATAATCCATCAATTTTTCAAAATGATTTTCAACTTCAATGTTACTTGTTTTAACCTAGAACAATTTTTTTGGTGATGATTTTTGCATTAGGAGGATTCAACACGTTGCTTCATATAAAAAGTATTTTGGTGCATCCCACGCTAGCGTATTTTAATGAAACCTCTTGACCCCGACATGGCAATTCAATTTTCCAACCCCCAGCTGAATGTGCTACATCGCATCCGAGTCCCATTATTTCTCAAACCGATAGACATGACCCGGGGTGGAAAAGTAGTAAACACGTTCTGGGTGGACCTCGTCAGCAGTCACTTTTTGTTTGGTTTGCTAATTTCAGACAATTTTACTGCCCTTCCGTATCCGAGCCCATAGCTTCCCTCAAGCCGAAAACAAACTCGAATATACACTACGACGAAGGTTGATAAGAAAATCATTTTCACCCGAAACCTGGACAAGGGATCCGGACCAACCTTCATCACGCCCTAAATTACAGAAGGGTAAAAAGTCCCTCGATACCGTACCGTTGTTTGGAGTGTGTCTTTTTTTGGCCTTTCGCATGTAATTTCTCTGAACGGGCATGTCACCGAAGACGAAGGGTTGAATTTAAGCGCTGGCTATTTTTATGTTTTTTTATTTATTATTTTAGGATTAATAATCGTCTCCAAGTAACATAGCTTTCCATAGCCAAACAGGAAAGCTTTTCACTCGGTAGAACGGCGGTCGCCATGGTTGCAAAACAATACCCCAAAAAAGTCTCATTCGTGGAAATTGCTTGTCTGAAGAAATTATACATAATTTATGAAGGCTGAATTTCTAAATAACTTTTTCCCATAAATCAACAAAATTAGTCCGAAGTGGGTAGGGTAGTATCGGCCATGTCTCGGTTTTGGTCATGTTGTGACGATATTTTACGTGTCTTGATGTTTGGAGGTTCTGAGATGCGTTTAGAATGTTGATTCGAATCCCAATGATGTGGGTAAATCTAAATTTCTCTCACAAAATGCACGAAGGTTGTAAGATGAACTTTCTTCTGAGGGATGACCAAAATAAGAAACTATGGCCAAAACTTGAACATTTACCCTAGCAACTAGATATTTTTCGTTGCCTTTTTCTTCTTTTCGAATAAGATTTTGATGCAACGTTTAACTTAGATACAGGAGTGCCAACTTACGACGATCTTAGGGATGGCATGTTCATAAGCATCAAATTTACGGAGAACAACAAATGAGTTACTAAACGGGTTACTATCCTCGAATGGTTTTCCATTCGTAATCCAGCTTTTTTTAAACAAAGAAACTGATCTACGTATGAAATGAAAAGTAAATAGGATTACAATTAGCTTATTGCTTGCTCTCAACTTAGTGAGATGCACTTCCACAGTTATTAATCAAGAGCTTTCGATGCCAGGAACCATTTTTGCCTTAGAATGATTGTGTGGCAAGACCAATCATCCCTAACGAAAAATTCCTATCCCAGACCGGAAATCGGACCCAGCAACCTCCGGCATGGTGTAGCTTTGTAGCCGCGTCTTTACCGACTGAGTTAAGGGAGGACACTCTACAAACTGAATGAAATCAAATCAGGCCAAATCTGGCCAACACAGTATCGGACCCTCGTTGCTTTGCTAACACACGTTTGCGAAGACATTCCTTATGGTACAAACCGTCCCAGACAACAAGGACACACATTTCTAACGCTGCCATTTGAACATACATTTTTATTCGAATAGTCTGTCGACTCCATCTCAGCCAAAAAGAAGTCCTACCCAAGCAGCCAGCGTGAAACCACGTGCGCGGAAACTGTATGACACAGTTTTGCCAAGAATAAGTACTGCATCATGATGGACGACGAAACGTATTCGATTGCCACTGATTCGCGCCCGACCTTACTTCTTGTCATTACGCTAAGTTGACGATGGACTGGTACAAATCGGAAAACGGGATAGTTATGCCTAATCACATGAATCTACCAAATTGCCCTGACATTCGTCCCATCGAACGATTTGGGTTCTGGTCAAGAGGTATCTTCGTAAACATGTTTAGCCAGCTGATACAATGGAAAAATTCAAAAGAGATTGGACAGGAGCATCTAAAATTTCTAATCAATCTGTGCAGAACTTTATGATAAACGTTAGAGGAAAAGTTCGAGACCTTGCTTATGCATGAAAAAGTAATCAAGAATCTTTCATGAACAATGTTGAGAAACCATATGTAAGAATAAAAGTAGACATAAATAAAAATACACATGTTTTTAACGAACTGAAGGTGTGCCCTTTCTTTCTGGGACATTTACACCGTCTTTAACTCGAGATTGTACAGACTGAACATTGACATTGAGCGAATTACAACGGAAAACTTAACCTAACACCCAGTGGACCAGTAAGGATATTTTCGTTTTGCGAAGAGTTTCACAGGTTGGAGCGGGAATCGAAACCACACTTCGTGAACATCGCTTGAACGACGTGTGATGCCGCTAACCACTTGACCAGAAAGCCCACAATGTGTCTCAAATCTTAAGCATATACTAAATCATTCATGTTTCGCAAATTTTTTCATCGGTAAACCAGTTCCTACAGTATTTGGCCGCAATCTTTAGACGTAAATGACGTTATATGGCGTAGGGTGTCCAAATAAAATCTGAAAGTAGCGACCGTCTCGAAATATTGTTACAAATTAAACGATTATAAGTTAATTAATGCTCGATAGATTTTCGAGATGTTTACATCAATCGGTTGAAAATCGGTTGGAGCAGTGAACGATATATAAGGGGTACACCTTCGCAAGTTTTCTCATTCGTTCGGCAGTTTTGAAGCTGTGCAAAGTAGTGAGGAGCCACTATTGGATTTACAGTTGGTGGAGGCAAGTACCCTGGAAGGTGCACTATAGAGCAACTATTGGATAGGTAGCTGATGGCTCAGCCAGCTTTGCTAGCAATCCGTTGGCCAGGCAACCGTTGCAATGCCGCCATTGGATATGTAGTAGTGTGCTAAGCACTCGGGTGGCCAAGCCAGTGATATATTTGTACCCAGCTGGAGTGATTCGCGTTGAAATTTTACTTCTAGGAAGAAATAAGTTTTGAGAAACAGTGCAATGCCTTATCATTTTGATGCTAACCGTATTCGCAAATTTCAGAGGCGCGTAATGTTCGAACATACGGGAAATCCTCCGAAACGACCATGTACTGATGCCGAGCGTGCTCGTTGTTATCGGGCAAAACTGAAAGCAGCCAGAAGTAATGCATTGCCAACTACTGGTTGGGACGCTGGAGAAGGGCCTTCAACTCGAGTAAAGAAGTGGTTCGAGTGGTTAACCAACTTGACAAAGTGTAAATACTGAAGGTGTAGTTCACTGTTTCCCATTACTTATAGCAAAGTTTAATGATATTTCACAAAATCTTTTTCACCCAATAATTTCTAAGAAGTGAATCATAAAAATTCCTAACATGCATAATTACTTACTTACTTACTTACTTATGCCGATCAAAAGTCTCATTAGAACAGCACCTGCGTTGCAATGTCCGACTACGAAACCAATGAAACTAGTATAACATGTTGAACATACCCAAGTAACCACAAAACAAAGTTTTAGAATGATTTATAATTGTTAATTTTATAAATGTACTATAAATGTTTTTCAAAACATATCACGTTCAGAGCTGTTGAAATTACATGTAACCAACCATGTTTTTCAAAATGTGTTTTTTTTTCACAACGATGAATTTGTTGTACAAGATTGTAGTTTCACTGTCAACTGGCAGCAGATCAAAGAAACTGATTTTTCAATATTTGGAGTTGGCTTAGCAATGAAGCTACAAACATATCACGCCAAGGACTAGTGTTCAAATCCAATGCTTTGCGATGTTGTATTTTTGTATGAGGATTTTTTTTTCCAAATCATGTTCTATAAGGCTTCACTTTTTGCGCTTTTTACGTCATATTAAAGTATGATATAAAGTATTATAAACTTATACTGATTACCTGTATATGTCATTGTAAAGTACTATATTTTCAACTTTTTTTTAAGAAGCTGTGTTGCCTGGGTAATAATGCATCAAACGGTTTAACATAGTCTTTGTCAACCGGTCGTGTGTTACACAGGGTGCGGCAGAAAATAATGCGAAAATGTTCAAACTTGAGTATTGGGTTAATTCGTGTAGCTAGTGACTAATTTCTGTCGAAAGTGTATTTATTTATGTTTACTTTCAAGTGCTGCATCCAAACATTCTATTTGTTTTATTGCAAATTCGTCAAAATGTTCGTGAAAGAAGTGATCACCAGTTTGTTGCTTGCCCAGAAGAAGGAAAGAGTGAGGGGGGGGGGGGAAGTGAAAAAAGCGGGGGGGGAGAGGGGGGGGGGGGGGGTGTGCGGGGGGAGGGGGGGAAAAGCGGGGGGAAAAAAGGAAGAATTGGGGGAGGGGGAAGGGGGGGGAAGGTGGGCGGGGGGGGAAGGGGGGTGGGGGAGGGTTTGTTGTTGGGGGAGAAAAAAAAAAATAAGGAGTGTATCGAATATAAGCTATCCACATACATTTGCGTTGTACGCATGTATTTGTGATGGTTTTTTATGCTCTGAACACTGCATGCTGTGCGTTTGACTGTCAGCTTTCTTTTGTTTACTTGTTTGTGCGGTTCAAATTCTGCGTTTTCAAAATGTCGCGTATTGAAAAGGAAGTGAAAATTAAGGTTCTGGACACATGGCTAAGTGAGAAGGGTATTACTATGCGAAAATTGGCGAAGTGGTTTGGAATTCATCATGCGAGTGTTAAAACCATCATTAATAAGTTTGGGGAACACTATTCTTTGGATGAGCTACCAGAAAGAGGCAGAAAACCCGGTTCTTCCAACCCGAAACTGGAGCAGAAAGTGGTATCTCTAATCATGAAGAACAAATCAATGTCAATACGTGATTTGGCCAAAAAAGCAGGAACGAGTGTCGGAATGATCCAGCGTATCAAGAGGCGAAACCACCTGAAGACCTACAAGAAGCAGAAAATCTCGAAACAAAGTGCAGAACAGAAGAAGCGAGCAGCAACAAGGGCCCGGAAATTGTATTCGCGTCTTTTGCAGCGTCCGGATGCATGCGTTTTGATGGACGATGAGACCTATGTAAAGGAGGACTCAAAAACCCTTCCAGGTCCACAATACTCTACTGCCGTCGTTGGGGAGGATGTGAGCGATGCGGACAGGTCGATTCAAGTGGAGAAATTCGGTCGAAAGGTACTGGTATGGCAAGCAATATGTTCCTGTGGTTTGAAGTCAACCATTTTTTACACTACCGGAACTATAAATGCGGAAATCTATCGATCTGAGTGTCTCCAGAAGAGATTGTTGCCTTTATATAAGAAGCATAGTACACCTCCACTGTTTTGGCCGGATTTAGCGTCGGCTCACTATGCCAAAACCACTCTCAATTGGCTTGCGGAAAAGGGTATAGATTTCGTTGAGAAAAATATCAATCCACCAAATTGTCCTCAGCTTCGACCCATCGAACGTTACTGGGCAATCGTGAAGAGGGTCTTCAAGAAGACTGGTAAGGCAGCTGGGAACATGCAGGAGTTCAAAAAAAATTTGGGCTCAAGCGTCCAAAAAATGCGATGCAACACTTGTCCGGAACTTGATGAAGAGCATTCGATCCAAAGTTCGAAAATTCGTGAAGGAATAACTTAAATTTCATCCGGTCTTCATTATGTTCAAGTTTAACCTCGTACAATAAAGGATCAATTTTTTGTATGAATAAAATATCGGTTTTCAACATAATTTGAAAGAAAGTTTGTGGATAGCTTATTTTCGATACACTCCTTATTCTCCAACGAAAAGCTTTTCAGCATCGATGCTGTGGCCAAAGCCACACGGACCGGTTCTTTCACCGCAGAAAAGGGAGAACGTTGCGGAAAAGGTAAAATTAAATTTAAAACCAAAAACCGGGGGGGGGTGGGGTGGTGGGGCTGGGGGCGGCCAACGGTTTGGAAATGACGCCTGTTTTTTTGATGGTGGAGGTAAAATTAATACGAAGTGGGTATTGGTGGTTTTATAGAAAAGATGGGGGGGGGAGCCGCGGAGGACAAAGTGGTGTCCGCGGGGGGGGGACCAATCGAACCCAACAATGGTTGAACGATAACATGAAGTTTTGGCCGAAGGATTTGTGGCCCCCTAGCAGTCCAGATCTTAATCCGTTGGATTATTCGATTTGAGCATATGCTGAAGCACGAGCCTGCAAAACATCACACCCTAGTGTGAAAACCCTGAAGTCAACCATTACACGCACATGGCAGTCAATGTCGGAGAACTACGTCCGAAAGGCATGCTCTGGCTTCCGGCGTCGGCCCGTGGATGTTATTAATAAAAATGGTGGACACATTGAATAAATTTGTTTAAAAGGACTTTATTAAGATAACTGGACTCGAAAATGTTGATATTATTGCTTGAATTAGTTGAAAATGGGATTTGAAAGAAATAGAACAATTTTTCGCATTATTTTATGCCGCACCCTGTACACAATCCCACTGATTTTTAAATATTTTTCTTCTGACAGCCCTGTCATTGTTACAATTGAATGAAAAATTATAATTCAGCTGTGAAATTCACCTGTTTACAATGCCGAAAACTCTCGTAAAATAAACAGCTGTCAAATTAAGTCTCTTTCGTAGAGCAGCTTGAAAACTTAACCATAAAAACTATATGGTTCTTACTTAATTAAAAACGAATGGGTGCATTTAAATATTGAGAAGAACTATTCCACAATATATTTTGATCCAGTGTTAATACAGGAGCCTAAAATTGAGGTATGATAGAGTTTATATCCCATTACTCCTTCGGGCCGATTTGTTTGTTAGAGAAATAACCCATCCGATAGGGTTGTATTTTTTGTACTCTAAAGGCGGCACTCTTCAAAGATAAACATAAAATTTAAGTATTCATTACAAATTCAGCTCATTTAAATATATAGAGAAGATATTTTCATTTAATTCCACTCACCATTGACAGTTTAATTTCATACCTGGTTTGCCATTTTTATAGATTTTCTTTTTGCTTGACATGGACCTGTCATTTAAACTCTTAATCAATCAACATCCTGTAACGATGTAATCTTAGTCCATTAACTTTTAAATTGAGTAATGAGATACAATGAGGCATTGAAGAAATTTATAGCATTTCATTTTTTTAAATATAGTTCCCTGTCTCTGAATCGCTTAGATGTAAGGAGAATTTCAGACCATTTTCGAAACAGAGCTTAACAAATGTGCATGTGTACGATTATTAAATCTAACACCGATTGGCCGGTAATGGTATTATGAAAGAAATCTATTTGCAACAATCTTTTAAGTGACAATTTGAAGTAGTTTCATACGGGAGCTCGAAAGTGAGAGCTCTATTGCAGATCCAGCAACCCATTTCAAAATATCTGGACAATCACACCAATTCTGAGGTTACTTTTGTATATAACTAGCTGAACCCGTTGCGACCGTTGCTACGCTTGCACGAAACGAATGAAAATTTAATAGAACCGGCGCGTTTATGGTTGTTTTTTTCGGAATGAGTTTTTTTTTAATATTCTCGTTTGACATGTTATTAACATTGTTACATTACCGAGCATCGACCGGGAGAAACACGCAGAGACATGTCTGCTGTCACGTTGGTAACTACATATCCAACAGCAATCCAGGTATATGAATTGATAATAATTAGTGTTACATTATATTACACTTCTCTCACAACGGTTCTGATATATACTTTTTTTTTCAATAGTACCTACAAAAAAAAAAGTGCGGTAGTTCCTAATATTTTGGCTGACTTCACCAGTTTTTAAGACGTCTATGGCAATCTTCCATAACTTCCGTATAAACTACTGCATTTTAGTGAAAACTACCATACATTTTGGCAGGTCTTCATAGTATTTTATACTGCAATGTTTACATACCAGTGTATCATAATAGTAGAACCAAACGAAATTATTTTCTGCAAAAAAAACGTAGGTACGTGTTTTTAATTTAACCTTCGGATCGGTCATTTCAACCATGGTTTTTCTTTCTGTGTAGAAGCATTTCATAGACAAAATTTTTATCTTCAAACTACGCTGTACTCTGTCAGTTTGGACGTAATTTTCTCTTGCATAAGCTTAGATTAACTTTTTGTGCATAATGTAGCACTGAGAGTAGCTCAAGCATCACCCTTTCTTGACTTAGAGGAGGTTTAAACTTCGGTATCGAACCACCATAGAAAAAAATCTTTCCTCCCTAAACCCCCACGCGTCAAATTTGGTTCCATTTCCTTGATTGGTTCTCGAGTTGTGCATAAATATGTGTTTCATTTGTATGGGAGCCCCCTGTAATAAACTTCATGCACTCGTGATGAAATAAATGCAATCTATAAATAAAATTAACGTTGCTAAGCCGCCCGTTAGTAATACAATCAGCATTACGAAAACGCAGCACCAGAAATTATGCGAAAAGGCTCACACACGTGTATACGCGTTGACTTTGTTAGCAAATTGGCTGTTTTCTTCTGGTCTACTTTTGACGTAGGACTACGTCTGTGTTTTTAATACTGGGGTACACGTTGCGAGTGCGCTAAATTGGATCATCACGAAATATGGTTAGATTTTGAAGATTAATAACTCAGTCGTTTCACGATCGATTGCTAAAAATTTAACACCAATCGATTTATGACATTCACTATGCGTGGATTTTGATGATTTCAAAATTTTACTATTAAAAAATTATTAAATGTGAAGCGCCGTCAAAACAAGAATCAACCAAACACGTACATCTGAACGGTTGTTTCCCAACACGGACGACAGAGTCTTAGACTAACCGGTTTGGGTGTGTACGTGAGTACTTTCATCGATTGTGCATTTTCGTCGTATAGGGCATAAAAGAAGAAGAGCGACACTCACATCTTCATCATTCAAAATTCAAGCCTTCGTTCGACTGCTGCTGCCAGCCAAAAACACCTTTTGCGAGCGCATCAAAGCGATGACCAAGTAAACCAGATTTATGACGAAGTTAGGTAGCGGCGCTGGCTGTTCCTCTGAACCCAAAATCAGTGAAAAAGTGACTTGCCATATTTTTTGAAGTGCTGGAAGCTGTGTTTCGGAGTGGTTCGTCGCGAAAAACATCGTTCGTTTGCCGAAGCAGTCATGTTTTCGACATTTCTGAAGAAAAATGCGAAATGGGTGAATCTTCATTTTCAAGGTTCTGAAAGATAATTGCTTGCTCCAATGGATCAATGTCACCTCTTTTCTAATATAGACTCTTTCATAATAATAACATCCATTACACATTGCTACGTTGTCCTACGTCACCTTTGCGGACAACCCCATTGTGCTGTCCTTTGTAGTTTTTATGAAAGCCAATTTTTATTTCTACACTCAATCAATATCCCCGCGCCGTTTTTTAATCTAACTTTTACGTTATGACGTTTCTTGATCTAAAATATTGTTTTTTTTTCAGGTAAAACAAGATTAGCAATCAATTCGTGGAGAAATGGAAATTAGCTGCTTCTAGTTCCTTCGAAAAATCACCGGGAATGCATGGATTTTGCAGCACTATTCAGCAAACCCGTTCAGAAGCTTTTATATTTTAGCATTTTTGTGGTAACTGTTCATGTAAATATAAGGTGTTGTTTTCCAGCAGTAGTTTATCCAGCGTTTTAAAGACAATTTTTTTTGTTCATGTTGGTTTCCAGAACATTAAATCAATAACTCGATTTCGATGTTTGGACAAATTGGCTATTTAAGCCATTCTTTGTATTATTAGTTAGTTAAATTCCTTGATTATCGAGATTCTCAGCCCTGGGCTGGTTCATCTCCCCTCGTAGTCACTCAAATACCTTTTTGGTATTTTCGTAACTTGTCCGGGGGTGAGATTTGAACTCGTGACTTTGGCGTGAGAGGTATGGATGCTAAATAAAGCAGATATCATGACATTCCAGAAAGAAATAAACGTTTTCTATGTCTGGTGCAACAAAAGTCTTTTGCAGCTGAACGTAAAAAAATGTAATTCGATAACTTTTAGTAGGAAACGAAGCACCCCAAACGTAACTATAAATTAAGGTAATCAGCCAGTTGAAAAGTGTAAAAGAGTGAGGGACTTAGGGGTTATCTTGGATACCAAACTTACATTCATTGAACTTTACAATACTATCATCAACAGAGCAAATAATATGCTTGGATTTATAAAACGTTTTTGTTACAGTTTTCATGACCCGTACACAATAAAAACATTGTACATTGCATATGTGAGGTCAATACGGGAATATTTTAGCGTAGTTTGGTCACCCTTTTAAGTCATACAAGAAGAACGAATAGAATCGGTACAGAAGCAGTTTTTACTGTTTGCCCTTCGTAAATTAGGTTGGACAAGGTTACCTCTTCCATCTTATGAAGCACGCTGTATGCTTATCAGCATCCAATCATTAAAGGAGCGCCGTGAATTTGCATTAGTTTCATTCATAAATAATATTGTTGCGCAACGCGTTAACTCAGAAGAACTTTTATTAAAACTTAATTTTTACATTCCGTCCCGGCAATTACGAAATAGAAATATATTTACTACAAGCCATCATCGCACAAATTACGCCAAATTTGGACCTCTTAATCAGATGATGGCAAATTACAATAAGCACTGAGAAAATGTTGACTTAACTATGACTAAAACAAAACTGAAGCATTACTTCAATGTAATTAGATAACCTGAACATTAAAAATATAAACTTGATAGGTAAGTTTTTTAAGGCGTACTATATATTTAAGAAATGAGACATAAAATGTAAAGATCATTGTAACAAAACGGTCTACTACTGAATGACGACAAATAAAATTTAAAAAAAAATAATATAAAAATAACCACTACGATGAAGTCGCCCCTTTGTATTATTACTCAAAGTTGACTATGAACTATGTATCTTAATAAATTTTCAGGCGTAGGCGTATAAATTCGAAGATTTTGTCTTGATGTCGAAATTACATGCAAAAAAATGCACTTCAATTACGTTTGTTCAAAACTGATAAAATTGTTTGTGTTTTCCCACATAATGGCCGCTGTAAGAGTCGGTGCCGTGGAACTACTCTAAATGAATAAATAAATGAATAAATAGTATTGATATTGAACTTTAAGGATATCTGCGTTTTCACAAACAAATAACACAGGTTTATTAAACTTGGTCTGGTAAAGAAGTTTGTTGAACACTAAACACTTAGATTTTATGAGAAATTCCGCAATTACATATAAGGACTGTTACATACACACAGTGTTGAATAAAATATATGCAAATTCTATTCAACATTACTTAACAGCGTTACTTAACTTTGAAATTCCATTAAGGTGAATTGCTGCTCCGTGTATTTTTTCCTATCTTTTATCTCTCTCTCGCAAATTTGCTTTGCTATTTCAAATTGATAAATCTCGATTGTTAGTGAATGAGCATCGAATCGAACTACATCAGATTGCTCACAGCAAGTAAGCATACAAACTGATGTGATTCAATATCCAATATCTAGTACAGATTCTGAGTTATATCCATTCTTAATTTTGAGGTAATGGCTGCCGTCGAGAATGCATCAGCGTAAGCCCTTAACGAAATGAAGTAACATGCTACAATTGATGGCTTAGGGGTCTGGTATGATTGCTTAAGTAATCTAGTATTCACTGACAGCACACCGCTAGAGTTTTGTTGACAATTGTCATTTTGTATTGGCCAAAACATATCGACAAAGATTTTTCATTAGGGCCTTACTGATAGCCGTAAACAATGGCCTTTTCCGCAAATCCCTCGTCATTGAAAACTCCCCTAATCAATCCACCACAGTCATTTCTAAGAGGAAGAATTCACCTATCCGATAGAATTGGAGCCTTTTATGGGTAGCATTTGTGCCACGAGAAATTTACGGAAAAATCCCTTGTTTACGTTTGTAAGTTAGGCCCTAATGAAAAATCTGTGTCGATATCTTATGCCGGGTAAAGGTGCTCCACATTCTTATAAATAACAAAGTGAAGATAATTAAATTTCGAGCAACTTTGCATACAAAACAAAAGTTATATCTTTTGGTTTTTTTCCTTTTATATTAATCTTTTATTAATTTATTTAGAGTAGGTATGAAAAACTGTTTTTATGCTTCCTATTTTTTTAAAGTTTTTTTCTGAAAACTGCCCTCAGATGACTTTTAGAACGTTCAGTAAGCTTTATAAGGGAAACAAATGATGGTTTATGCATAAAAAGTGGACGTTTTATCATCAAATACTACTTCTACAGTACAAATATTATCTAAGTCAAGTATTATTTTAAAGATCATACAGTGCTGGACAAAATAAGTCAATGATCACAAAAAAAATTATTTCCTTCGATGCCTCAGCTGATTTAAATGGTAGCGGGTAAGGTTTTTTCTGAGCATAGTAAGTATTTTTATACGACAAAATTGTGACGGTGTGAGAAATGTACGAATGTGCATGACTTACTCAAAAGTTAATAATTTATTTTGTCAAAATTGACATATTAAATCATACACCTGATTTCAAAGCTCCTGTATTTTCATGAGAAAATACGAGGAGTGCTTTACCGGCCTCAAAGAGCGAAAAGCCTCTATAGAACTGAGACTATCAGTGAAAATGAAATACTGATCCGGTGTTAGTGAGGCAACAATTTCAAGCGTAAAGTGTATTGCCGCTAATTCAGCGACATATACGGAACAAGGAGCTTGAAGTTTACGATTGGCGCTATAAAATTCATTAAATATACCAAAATCCTGACTCCTCTATCAATGATCCGTCAGTGAAGAACAATTTAGTGGAATCCACTTGGCCAAACTTTGCAGCAAATATTACCGGAGCACTCATAGGACGATGATGCTCTGGGAGACTATGAAGCTCCTGCTTCATAGTACATTTCGTACATTTCTCGTGGCCTATTTTTGAACCAAGCTATAATATTTGAACCAACAAAGTTAAGCAAGCTTAACGTCAATAAAGATTTTCATTTAGTTGAATTCCAAATCTATTTATTCGATCAATTCACTTTTAAGACTTTTAACTTCAGCTATCTTTTTCTGAGGCGAAAAAATCTGGTCACGTCTTCCTTCGGAAGGAAAGTAAAGCCGTTGGTCCCGGCTCATATTCATGAGTCGATAGGTAGGGTCCAGGTGGTGGAGTCATCTTCCTGGCGTCGGTGATTGTCACCATGTGAGGAAATAGGTCGAGCTGAAAAAACCTTCAGCTATGGAAAATACGACCTCATTATAAGTCGTTCGGAAAATTATCACGTTAAATCCGCCGGGTGCGTTTCGTCGTGTCGCAAAATAATATGTCGCATTCGTCAAGTCTGTTTTGACATGCAATAATCTGTCATGTTGCTTACGCCAAAATGAATCGGATGCATAGGTCGGTGCGGAGCATAGAAGAGCACTTAAGTAAAATTGACAAAGCGACGAATGCAACAAAAGTTCGTTATGGAGTAGTTTGTGACCTGAGCTATTGAAAATGGGCTCTAGAAATGTGCTTTGAGACGTTGTTTATGTTAGTCAATGTATAATAGAGTTTAGAATATTATGTTTGTATGTAAGTTTTAAGTTAAACACGATTGTCATTGGGGTGGGTATTTCACCTGTTCACCTGAATAAACAAATAATAATAATAATAATAATAATAATGATAATAATAATAAAAATAATTATGTTTGTTTGTTTGTTTGTTTATTAACGACACTTTACACATTGCTGTGCATTCATGTCGAAAAAGAGTGTTAAGCTACGGAGTTGTTGTTACAGAGTTGTTGTTGTATCATAATTTCTCATTTCTTCTCCCATTCATCGTTTTCTTCTTCTTCTTTTGTTCTCTTCGTTTTGGTTTTTCTTCATCGTCAATATCATCGTTAAACATATTCGGTGCAGGGGCTGAAGCGAATACTGGATTTCCTCCGGGTGGGAGAGTGCTATGACGTGGTGACAACTGTCGGCAAATCGTCTGGGGAAACTGTTGCTTGGCAGTGACCTGGAAAGATCACCGAGACAGTACCTGATGGTGATTTAAAAAAGCCGGGTACTAACCTGTGGGACGCCAGTGTCCCACAGTGCCAGCTGATGCCGAAACTACTACACATTGTTTCCAGATCTACCGGCAGCAGCCGGCACTGGGGAAAGGCTTTGTGTAGTTCTGTCGGTAACTCCGCTTTCGCATGATAGTATCCCAATTTTCCTTAGTTGTGGGGTGCTCTGCGTTCTCCCTAAAGTTTTTTAAGTAACCCAGTTTGGCGCAGGAATGTCAGCAGTTTCGTCGTATTACCTTCGCAATTATTCAAGGCATCCTGTAGGCTGGAAGAGCTGACGTCGTTTTCTTGTCGTTCTTTATCGTACTTTCGACAGTGGAGGATAACGTGTCGCACGCTGATTTCAGTTCCGCAGCACTCGCAGATGGGTGGTGTATCTTTTTTTAACAGAAAGGAATGTGTCAGTCGAGTGTGGCCAATCCTGAGACGTGTTAGCGCACGTTGGTCAGCAGGGTTGGTCTGGTCCACCCACTTGCGCGTGTCGTACTTCACTTCTCTCAGTTTTGCGTCCCTTGTTTCGTACCACTGTTGGTCCCATCGGCGGCGTATCGCTTCTTTCACTGCTCGTAGTGCATCTTCGCCTGGGATAGGCATATCTATGGCGGGTTGGTCTCTAGCCTCATTTGCTAGTCGATCAGCCTGGGTGTTTCCGTTGATCCCAGAATGTCCCGGAATCCAACAGAAGCGGACGAGTTTGTTACGCACAATCTCTTCGATTTCTTGGATCCACGGATGCTTCGATCTTCCTGATTCTAAGGCCAGAAGACAACTGGCTGAATCCGTTAGAATTGTTATTTCGGCACTGACGTTCGGTATCGAAAGCGCTCGTTTTATGGCGTACGCCTCTGCCGAGAAAACGCTGCACGCTTTCGGAAGGCTGAACAAGTCTGCGAGGCCAGTCATGCAAAATGCGGCTCCAACGGTGTCTTCACATTTCGACCCATCGGTGTAGACCACCGTTGACCTGTGGAATCTGGTCGCAAGCAGCTGTTGGACGACTGGACGGACTCTATCAGGTGGATCACCGGCTCGTACACTTCGCTTTATATCCCATACTATCGACGGTTTACGTGCGTGCCACACACGATCGCTCTGTCTCGTTAAATGGTCGACAGCAGGAAGTTCGGTACCCGTCACATCAAGTATACGTTCAGATGCTCGCTGGATCAGTGGAAGGGTTTTGTTCGTTCGGTTTTTAGCTAAAATCCGGATAGCCGTTCGTGCTACAGATTGAACTGCAAGGAATTCAAAGGGGAGTGTTCCAGCTTCGGCCATAATCGAGATGATTGGGCTGGTCACAAACGCTCCGGAAGCGTATCGTACCATTTTGTTGTACGCTGGGGCTAGGGTCTGTAGGGTCTCCGGTCCTCCTCGGCTCACTAGTCCAACACCGTACGTCAGCTTCGCAGTGACTAGTGCCGAACCCACCTGCAGCAAGGTTGCTCGGTTGCCACGTGGAAGTTTGGCGCCGATCATCTGCAGGATCCGTAGTCGAGACTCGCATGCTTTCTTCACCGCTTTGCAGTGCGGCTTGAACGTCAACGTTCGGTCCAGCGTGACGCCCAGGATCCTCAGACGGTTGGTCTTCGGGATGGGGGTTCGATCGATGGTGACCTCTTGCGCCGGCTCCCGACGCGCATTAGGGCTGCAGTAAAATGTCTGTGACTTCGTTGCGGATATGGCAAACCCCACGCTTTTTGCCCACTTGTCCACCGCTTTGACAGCGGCCTGCAGTTTTCGGTGCAAGCATTCCCCTTTCCTACGTCGTACTACGAGGAGGATGTCGTCCGCGTACAAAAGAATATCGACTCCAACGGGCATCACACGGAAGATCGGCTGCATCGCAACGAGAAATAGTGTCACAGACAGTACGGAACCTTGTGGCACTCCATTCTCCAGTGGGTACTCACGAGACTTGTGTCCCCCTACGGACACTTGGAACGTCCGTTCTGAGAGGAAACTCTGCAGCAGATTCAGCATCCGACCACGTATTCGCCAAGACTTTAGCGTCCGCAATATCCCGTATCGCCAGGTGGTGTCGTATGCCTTCGACAGGTCCAAGGACGCTATCAGGCAGTGTTCGTCGGTAGTAGGCAGCGATCGTTCAAGTTCGGCAAAGTACGTGTCGGTGCCGCGTGCTGCACGAAAAGCGTGCTGTCGCTTGTCGAGCCGTCCACTTGACTCTAGCTCGGTGATTAGCCGTCGATTGATGATGCGCTCTAGGAGCTTCGCCATGCAGCTGGTGAGTGATATCGGTCGGAAGGCATTCGGTCCGGATTCGTGGCAGTTCGGCTTCGGTATTGGAACGACAATGGCATTCCGCCAGCTGGCGGGAAACTCGCCACTGCGCCAGATATCGTTCAGCAGCTGGAGGAGTGTCGTTTTCACAGAAAGCGGAAGACGTTGCAGCAGAGGATACCCGATCGAATCTGGGCCTGTTGAGGCGCCTCGCCCTTTGTCGAGGGCCCACAGAAGTTCGTTCATGGTAATGTCGATGTTATAAACATCATCGTTGTTGTGCGAGAAATCTATGGACCCTCGTTCAGCTGCCGCTTTCGCCATCTGGAATGATGGAGGGTAGCTGGAAGTCGCCGACCTTTCGCAGTAAACATTCGCCAGTTCTTCAGCCACTTCTTCAGGGTCGTCCGTGAACCCGTCCGCTCGCTTGAGGATTACCGGTCGCTGTTGTCGGTTGCCACGCAAAGTGTTCACCGTCCGCCATAATTCGGTTGCCGTGCTACTCGGTGATATCTTCCCTACGAAGTTTTGCCACGATTGTTCCTTCGCTTTGTTGACCGCCTTTCGTGTCGCTGCTCTTGCTTGCTGGAACCTCGCCAATGCTTCAGGTTGATCGGGATCGGATTGCTGAAGGCGTCGGAGAGATCGAAGGCACTTTCGCCGCTGTCGGATTGCTGCTTTTGTTTCGGGGCACCACCAAGGTACCGCCTTCGGCCCGATTCGCCCGCTGGTTCGTGGTATGGACTTTGCCGCTGCTGCTATAATTTTCTCCGTGAAGCTGCTCACGTCCCAATCGGCCTCAGACGCGATGGTTTCAGCTGTAAGCCGCTCGTACAACGACCAATCCGCTTGGTCGTACAGCCACTTCTGTCGAGTTGTTCGATGATTCGTCCACCCGGGAATGGACACTGTGATCGGGAAGTGGTCGCTGTTGTGCGTGTCCGACATGGTTCTCCAGGTAAACCTGCCAGCAAGCCTCTCGGAACAGATGCTCACATCGATAGCCGAAGTGTTTCCCGTAGCCGGGTCGATACGAGTATGCGAGCCGTCGTTCAACACCACCAACTGTTTGGTTAGAGTTGTCTCCGCGATAAACTGGCCAAGCGAGTTCGATTGGTGGGATCCCCACGCTAGATGGTGCGCGTTGAAATCCCCCAGAAGTAGCACCGGACCTTCCAGCTGCTCAAACAGCTCACCCAATGCAGCCTGACACTGTACAGAACTCGGCGAAATGTAGACAGACACTACAGTTACCTGGATCGGTGCGTGGATGCGTACAGCGATGAGATGCAGTGTGGTATCGATCTGTACACGCTCAAACGGTATACCTTCCCGAACGGCAAGGCCAACCCCGTGTTGCCAGTAGTGAACGCTGTTCGACTCCAGAAGTAGCGTGTAGTGCCTGCCGACGAAGTCTGGTGGGACGACGGTTTGGTTCGCTTTCGTCTCCTGTAGAGCCACGACGCAAGGCTCGAGATCGGCGATGAGGAGTTTCAGTTCGCTGATATTGGCCCTGAGGCCACGCAGGTTCCACTGTAGGGCGAAAACGCCCCCAGGACGACTATTTGTATCGGATCGGGTGGCGGACGACGATGTGGATGCTCTTCGCGTCGGCGGGTCGGCTGTAGGAGAGAAAGGTGGTGCGATAACCTCCGCAGGTGTTGGTACAAAATTCTGACTTGCCTGTGGGACGCTTTGTCCCACAGTACCAGCTGCTGTCGAAACAATTACACTAGTTCTGCCAACACCGACAACAGCCGGCACTGGGGAAGCGCTTTGTGTAATATTTCTTCGACGAGACGGGCCTTCTCCGGGTGAGAGAACTGCTGCAGTTTGGCGATCTGGAAAATTTTGCGAGACAGTATCTGCATACGGATTGGAAAAACGAGTACTGACCTGTGGGACGCTTTGCCCCACAGTGCCAGCCATTGCCGAAACTACTACACGATTGCTTCCAGATACACCGGCAATAGCCGGCACCGGGGAAAGACTTTGTGTAGTTTTGTCGAATGCTTCGCTGTTGAGGGTGACGCTGTCATCGGTTGCAGATGTTGGATGCTCTATGTTTGCTGGTGTAGGACGGCGGCCAGGGCATAGGAGGTCTACTCCTCCCCCTGCCGTCTATCCTGGGATTTCGTAGTAGTGTTGTTGTTTGCGTTATTTATTTCTGTGTTTACTGTATCCGTTTGTGTAGGGCGGCGGCCAGGGCAAAGAAGGGCTACCCCTTCCCCCTGCCGTCTATCCCAATTTTCCGATATCATGGTATAAGAAGTGTTTCCATCGGCTACGGAGGTGAACTTGCCATCAGCGGGTTGGGGTAAGACGTCCCGGATGACTCCTTCAACCTGCCGTACTTGCGTCGGAAGAGGTACTACACTTTCCCTACTTCCGAACCGATTTATCTCGTTGTCCGTGTTCATGCTGTGGTCGTCGTTGTGGTCCATGCGATGATGGGAAGTGGAACTATCGAAGACCTTTACCAGGGGGGCTGCGATACTTCCAACTCCTCGCTAGAGAAGTCCATTTCCGTGAGGTCGTGGGTGACGGCGGTTTTTTTTGGTGGCGGGCTCGGGTCTGGTGAGGTGACTGGTTTATTATAATTATATTTCGGAGGGCGTCCGCGCTTCGATTCTTGAACGGCTGGGGAGTTGTTTCTCGATCGAGTGATGGGGCCGGACGTCGTGAGGGCTGGTCGTTGCTCACGGCTGTGATGCGACTTTTCTTGGCTGACGGTTTCGCTGTTGTGACTCGGTTTTCCTTGGGCGGCTTGCTGCTTGATCTGCTTGATGAAAGCCATCATTTGATCGATGCGGTCGTCTTTCTTTTTAGCCTCTTCCAGTAATCGGGCGATTTCTTGATCTTTTTTTGCCATGGCTGCTTCGAGTTCCTTCAACTTTCGTTCTATCGCATTCTGCTGTGCAGCAACTTGCGCGTAATTTCCTCCTGTTTGTAATTCGACGCGTTTTCTGGCCTCCGGGAAACTCACATTCTCACTCACCTTGATTTTAATAATCTCGACTTCTTTTTTATGCACCGGACACTGACGGTTGGTCGGTCGGTGGTTTCCTTTGCAGTTTCGGCAAGATGGGGCCTCACTGCACTCTTCTTCCCCGTGAAAATTGCCTGAGCAATTATAACAGCGCTGTGGTCCAGGGCATCGGGCGCGCGTATGACCGTAGCTGAAACATCCATAGCATAGCATCGGGTTCGGGAAATATGGGCGGGTTGCAACACGCAAAAGGCCGATTTTTATATACTCCGGATACGTTGTCTTGCAAAACGTCAGGATCAAGGCGGTGGTATTAACTCTCTTACCGTTCTCGTTCTTGGTGATTCGTTGGACGCGAATAACTTTATCCTGAATTAGTTCTTCTAGGATGTACTTTTCCTCCATATTGAGTAGGTCGTAGCACGAGATGATACAGCGGCTGACGTTCAAATTCGGGTGCGGGGCAACTTCCACTTCGGTTCCGTCGATGAGTTTTGTCAGTTGCAGCAGCTTGGCAACTTGAGCCGGATCACGGATACTCAATGTGTATTTGGTCCCCTGAGCCTCAGTTCTGGCATTCTCAATCGGACCAGCACAGGCCTCTACTGATTTACCGATTACAAAAGGGTTTTTTGGGAGAGGAGTTTCGTTTTTGCCAGTCAGCTGAAGGAAAGTCAATTCGCCAAATTTATTTAACGGGTCCATATACGCCGGAAGTCTTCGTTTAACAGACCCTCCTGGGTCGCCGCTGCTAGCGGCCGCCATGTTAGCTTACGTCGGAACTACACAATTGGCAACGGTCACCCGTTACCTACCCCAAACAAACGAAAGCAAGGTAAAAATGAAACGTTCTTACCTACTTTGTCCCTTCGACGTATAATTTACGTAAGTGTACGTAAAATTTTGTGCCCCACTGTATCCACACACTTGTGGAAGACACTGTTGCACACCTAGGGTGACGTTCGGACACTTTTTAATTTTTCGAATTTTCGAAAAAAGATTTCAAACTTTTGGCACTTTTTTTTCCTCGTTATCTTCACCGTCACACCCAGTGCGACCCACACTAACGACGACTGAATGAAACAGCTGGGCAGCCGGACGATGGTTGTTTGTTTTGGTCGAACAAAACACGTGTCGCATACACTTTTCCACTTTTTTCAGCCGTTTTTCGGGCGATTTTCACCAAATCTTCACTGCCTACGGCTTCTGTAGCACTTCACACACAGGTACGTATACGTACCGACCGCGGCGAACGCGAATTACACGGAAAAAACACCTGAGTAATATTGGGCGCGCGCACTAATAACACCGTATGACACAGCGTCGGAACGTGAAGTGAAAATAATAATAATAATAATAATTATAATAATAATAATAATAATAATAATAATAATAATAATAATAATAATAATAATAATAATAATAATAATAATAATAATAATAATAATAATAATAATAATAATAATAATAATAATAATAATAATAATAATAATAATAATAATAATAATAATAATAATAATAATAATAATAATAATAATAATAATAATAATAATAATAATAATAATAATAATAATAATAATAATAATAATAATAATAATAATAATAATCCAATAATAATTAATGTTGCAAGAATAAAAAAATTGTTAAAAATTCCAGACTTTTCTCCTTGTCCAGACAACGCTGGGCCAGTCTCATGTTCAAGAAAGTATACAAACCAGCAGGCGAGTGGTAATACAACGATAGCTGCGATTTTGTTTATAAACAATCAGCGTTAGTTCAACTTGACGAAAATTCATACTAGGATGTCGAAAATTTACACCACACACTTGTTGAAGCCAAAAATATATGTTTCTAATTTACTCGTGTTTTAGAAACAAGAACCGTCATTCCTTATCGGCAATATTATCTTTGTCACATTTAGTTACTTTTTCCTACTGTTCACTGGGGTGC
This sequence comes from Aedes koreicus, assembly GCA_024533555.2. NCBI lineage: Eukaryota > Metazoa > Arthropoda > Insecta > Diptera > Culicidae > Aedes > Aedes koreicus. Next base: position 1,077,674 of record JAHHFK020000699.1, read on the forward strand.
TTCGTGTTTTCTTACCCTATCATTGTGATGTGCTTTCGAACTCGGGAAACTCACCTGATAACCGAGATTGCGGAGAGAAGTGTTGAATGTTATGTACCCTCATTAAATATAATTAGTCCGATAAAACGTTTCAACCTCATCATAAACTACTGGGCATCAATTAAATAAAATGGAATTCCTTCAAAATGGCAACCGCTCCAACAGCAGTCCTTCCCATTCAAGGGTTGGGGAATAAGTTATATTATTTTGGTTTTTATGCCACGGTGCCATGGAAAGACTCTCCTCAATGAAACTGAGAGAAAAAAATAAACTTCCACCTTATAGAAAAAATAGCACAAAATTTTTTTCCACCGCACGCATCACACAACCGGTGAGAAAATATTGGACATAATCTTAAAAGGCTTCTTTTGCATTTTCACTCTCCCCTGATAAACACTTAAGAGATAAAACTCTTCAAGGAAATGGAATGGTGTATTAGCAAATGGTTTTGCTGTATGTTTCCCTTCGCAAGAGAGTTTTCGGAAGGTTCTCCAACTTTTTTTTATCTGATAAGATATATACGTGATTTCCAAGGTGAAACGAAGGTTGTTGTTGTAGTAGTACCACTCCGATTCATGCCCAAACAGATAGCAAAAAGACAAGATCAAGCGAGAGGTAAAAGGCAACATGTACGGCAAGCGTTCACGTCACAGCATAGGATCGTACACATCCGGGAATGGAAGAGGTGGGGAAGGTATTTTCGTATCTGATTAGAGCATGTAATAAAAATGAAGATACGATTGCTTGGGAACCACCTGGAATAGTAATGAATTGTGACATTTCTCGAGTAAGCTCAACCCTCGAACTCAACCATCACCCACGACTTATGAAGATTTCGCTCATTGTGCTTAAAGGGAATGAAGAAGGAGGGCTGGCAATCTGGTTACCGGGAATGTCAAATTGATGAAAGGAATCGTTTTCGTCGCAATCAAAATTTGTCGCTTTCGTGACATAAGCCTATTATGATAATGCAATGTCTGCTATAGTACCATGGCTTTTCACTTTCGTTCTGTTAAAGGTGATACTTTTTTCATGACAATCCGGATACTAATTGATAATTGCTAAGGATGGTTTTATTTCCCGACAAGTGTTTTATTCCCCTATGAGTTTTCATGTGATGTGGTTAATAAGGCCAGAATTTGGAATCGGTTTCAACATTTACGGTGGCTATTTTGCACAGTTTGTAAGAAACATGTAAAGGGCGATACGGTCAAAATTTGGTCAATATCAACTTGACGTATTTCTTTCAATTTTGCATTTAAAAAACCTGAACACCCCTCATTTTGAAGGTGTGTGTGTGTAGAATGTTGCTCCTATTTTGATTTTGGAATTCACTCTTCAGTTGTCAAAATGCCGTCGAAGCAAGAAGAGCAGCGTATCAAAATTTTGCTCGCGCATCGCGAAAATCCGAGCTACTCGCACGCAAAGTTGGCAAAATCGCTAAAAGTTGCCAAATCAACCGTTACAAATGTAATTAAAGTGTTTGGGGAACGTTTGTCGACAGCCAGGAAGTCTGGATCGGGGGGAAATCGAAAACCGGAAGCCGCTGAGACGACAAAGAGAGTTGCCGGTAGTTTCAAGCGAAACCCTAACCTATCTCTCCGAGATGCCGCAAATAAGCTGGGTGTATCGTCTACAACCGTGCATCGAGCCAAAACACGCGCCGGACTATCGACTTACAAGAAGGTAGTGACTCCAAATCGCGATGATAAACAAAATACGACGGCCAAAGCGCGATCCCGGAGGCTGTACACGACGATGCTGACGAAGTTTGACTGCGTGGTAATGGACGACGAAACCTACGTCAAAGCCGACTACAAGCAGCTTCCGGGACAGGAGTTTTATACGGCAAAAGGAAGGGGAAATTTATACGGCAAAAGGAAGGGGAAAGGTAGCAGATATTTTCAAGCACACGAAACTGTCAAAGTTCGCAAAGAAATATCTGGTTTGGCAAGCCATCTGTACCTGTGGCTTGAAAAGCAGCATTTTCATAGCTTCCGGGACTGTCAACCAAGAAATTTACGTGAAAGAGTGTTTAAATAAACGTCTGCTGCCTTTCCTGAAGAAACACGGTTGTTCCGTACTGTTTTGGCCGGATTTGGCATCTTGCCATTACGGTAAAAAGGCCATGGAGTGGTACGCCGCCAACAACGTGCAGGTGGTTCCCAAGGACAAGAACCCTCCCAACACGCCAGAGCTCCGCCCAATTGAGAAATACTGGGCTATTGTCAAGCGGAACCTAAAGAAGACCAAAAAAACTGCTAAGGACGAGCAGCAGTTCAAGGCAAACTGGCTTTCTGCGGCGAAGAAGGTGGACAAGGTGGCTGTACAAAATCTGATGGCAGGGGTCAAGCGTAAGGCCCGGCAATTCGGATTTGGAAAAGTGGAAGCCTAACTGAATATTTTTCTTGAATTTTATACTAATTGAACTTGAAAAAGAAATTTAATTTGATTTTTTAAATAAACGATTTCACCGATTTACACGCGTTTTCCCTTGACCAAATTTTGACCGTATCACCCTTTAGTTTTCTGTGTTTTCTAATGCACATAGGGTACATGGCCAATACCTTAGCCTAAAACAACAATCGATAGCATGTTTTTATGGCTCATTAAATAATTGAGCAGCAAACGATATTCAACTTTCATTACGCTTGTTTAGATATGCTTTTGTAATTATGTATGTATATGTGTTTGTAAGGTAGCCACCATCCTTTCTAAGACCTTGTCATGTATACAGCTCCACTTAATAGCAAGATCAAATTGAGTTACCGATTTGTATTTACAGTAACGCTGTATGAAGGGCCGAAAACGATGGATCGGACCCTTAAGCAGAGACACTTACGCGAAACCCGCGGGATCTTAAGATTCTCCTTCGATACGAACGATATGATCCAACAAATCGAATAACCCAGTTCGCAATACTCATTATTGGCTTGTTAAGAAGGGCGCTTGCAATTCTTAGGTATTTTACCTCTTATGCTGTGCTCCTGTATACCAAGGCCAGTTATCAAGATAAACATTAGTTATGCATGTGTTATTTCCTCCTGCTCGGGTCCCATTGAAACTGTTGGAGTAGAATTCACAGCATCATAATCGAATCGGTAGGATAACGAAAATGATACTATTTGTTCTCTCCTAGCCGCCGGTTGTCATACCACTCCATAGTCCAATTCCAGCTTGAGTGATGCCCTGATACTGCTTCCCTTCCCAATATATATTCATAGTCATATAGTAGTATATAGTAAATTTGTATTATAATGATATATGATAAAGTGAAAAATATTAGAATGATAATCAAAATTCCATTTCAAATTACAAGTCTACAGATTGTTGTCCTGTTGCAATTGTAGAAGGAATTACGTATTGCGAACCAGGAAGTTTAGACAATGTAGCTACGAAAAAAAGGTTTGAAAATTATTTGACAAAACTTGGATGATCTGAAATTATATAACATTTAAAGAATAGTTAACCTAAAATTACGATAAACTGTTCCGTTTTCGTCCATCGAATAAGATATGCTGTTTTAATTATGCGCCACAAAATGTGGAAAAACATACTTTATAAAGATAAAAGTTCTCGAAGGATGTGCATATAATATCGGTCAATGGGCGACATATTGAGTCTTTTCGTGGATTTTGATAAGTTTGATAAATGAAACCTGTTAGTTTATACTTAATATTAAAGGAGTTCCTGCTAGAGATGACCATTCAAATGCCTGAAATAAAATCGCGTTTGGTTGAATTGTTATCAACATAGCAGATTTTGCCAACCGTTTCAGTGGAAAGTAAAGAGGGCTCAATAACAAAGAATGTACTTAGGTGATTTAAGCACATTCAGCAAAAAGAACTTATGGTTATTAAAACTATAATTCAATCTTTTACATTTTGTTCTCATGCCCTTTCTTAATCTTGCTCCAGATATAATATATAATATTCGTTCCGAAAACTAAAACATCAGTTCAAATTTTATAAACAAAGTTAGCGCAGTAGTACCACATTTTTGTTTTACGATTGTGTTAGTTGCATTGTTCACTTTTTATACACACCATCATTGTATGAAAAATTAAAGTTTCACAAATAAAGTTATTAAGGTATGCGCACAGCAAAATCTAGCAATGGTTTATAAGCCACATCTTTTATTTGTCAATATAAAGATGTCACCAATACCGCTAACGCAATGTCATTGTGTTTGTAAACGTTTTGACATACGGTTTGCTGTCACAAAAGCATAGTTTTAAAGTGGAGTCGAAAGACCAATAAGAGCGTAAAAAAATGTTGCACAATAGTGTGAAAAACCCGCCTGTGTCGCAAAATCACTCGGAGCATATTCAACAGTAAGTGGCGTTTTGAAACGCTTCCTAGATCGGATGACTCTCGATCGGAAACCAGAATCTGGCGGCAAGCGGAAGGACAACTTCAAATTCCAGCGGGAAGCAGTGCTTCGACTGATTAAGCAAAACCCGAACCATTCCATCCAAAATGTGGCTAGAAAGGGCAAAACATCGTAATCTTTTGTTCAAGAAGCGAGAAAGTGGCAGGATATAGGTCGTTCAAGGTAATAAAAATCCCAAACAGGAACGAGAATCAGGAAACCAGCTCAAAAACAAGAGCGCGTACGCTGTACGACAAATTGCTGAAAAAATTTTACTGCGTGGTTATGGATGATGAAACAAACTTCAAGCAGCTTCCTGGTCTTGAGTTTTATGTCGCATTACAACGTTGACGATACAGGTTGACGATTATTTCAAGGCCAAAAAGTTGTTGAAGTTCTCTCAAAAGTACATGGTTTAGCAGGCTATTTGTAGCTGTGGTTTGAAGAGCAAAATCTTCATAACTTCTTTCTCTAGCATTTCAAGCTTATTGCTTTCACAATTAGCTTATGACTAAAATATATACTGGCACCAATTAATGAACATTAAGCATTGATAATTCACAAAATTTCCACTTAACTATTAAACACTGTGCCAACGAAAAAATAACAATTCACACTAGAAAAACTTAAAATAGCAATAAAAAATTGATAATTCACTTTCAATTATTCAAAAGTGACCGGTAAAATTTTCAAAAAAAGCGATGGAAATTAGTATAAAAGAAATAATAAGCTGATAGTTTTCCGTCATAATAATAAGTTCTAGCACTATACAAGTGACAAAAGTCTTCAAATATTTCAAATCTTCCAAATCTCAAACAAATCTCAGTAAAAAATAAAAAAATTAATGTAATCGATTTGGTTTCAATTGGAAAAATTTGAAGACTTTTGTCACTTGGATAGTGCTAGAACTTATTATTATGACGGAAAACTATCAGCTTATTATTGCGTTTATACTTTCCATTGCTATTTTTGAAAGTTTACCGGTCACTTTGGAATAATTGAAAGTGAATTATCATTTTTTTATTGCTATTTTAATTTTTTCTAGTACGAATTGTAATTTTTTCGTTGGCACAGTGTTTACTAATTTAGTGGCGATTTAACATATTTTTATTGCTATTTTTTTCCATTTTTATGGATGTTTTATTACCCTGCCATAAATAAATAAATCAGTCGCATGCCTGGAATCTAATCTATGCTATGTTAACACTTCGGATGTCGGAAACATTGACCGCTTTCTGCCACTTTAGTTCTTCAATCCTCAATACAACTCCGCAAAAACTCCGCGATCCTGCTTTGGCAGTTATATTTTATACGGATACCTAATAGAAAAGGCATGTCACTAAATCTGAATAGTAACGCAGTTCAGGATCAATTTTACAATCTTTACTGATTTAAAAAAATTGTGCCCAAACCTGTTAAAAGTCAGGCATAATTTATGGATCATACCTATACGATTTAGCGCACAGAACTGATTTGCTATGGGTCATTTTTATGGAACTTTTCCAGTATTTGATGGAACATGTCAATATATTATATTGCACAAAGGTTACATTTTATGGATCAATTTAACAGGTTAAGGGAAAGCTGTTGAACCTTTTATGGATCATTTGCGATATGTCTATTAGTAATCCGTACAATTTTATAGATCATTTTGTGGATGTATAGCGGTGCATTTTTGACATTTTGCAGCTGAATTTTGTATAAAGTGTGGATCACATTGATGAGTTTTGTGGATCATTATTGTTTTTTTGTTGATGTTCACCATCGTCTTGTGGGTCAGGAATGAGTTTTTCATGGTACGATTTTCATTTTTTTTTATGGATCGCTTATTACTTTTTATACGCAAAAGTATGTTTGCCATATTCAGCTTCGCATGTATGTATCTTTGTTAGGTTTAACCCTCCTAACCCACGTTATGTATTTGAAATGATAGAAAAGTTTTTTACGTTTTTTTGAGAGAGGAACATTTTTTTTGTGTGGGTTTATTATGTTTCCGTTTCTGACATTATTCATAATCGTATGAAAGTTATCTCCCCTTATTGTTAGCTTAAATTTTCAGCTGCCAAGTATTAACATTTCTTTTATTATTTTTGGTCTAGGGCTTCAAATGGTGAGTTGACAACCTAGAAGGAGGGTGCAACTGACCTCCTGGTCCCCACAAACTCCTACCTCACGCCTCTACGAGTCATATGATCACAAAAGACTGCTAGCTTAAACATGGAGACGCTAGTTGGCGTAGCCTGAGCACATCTGTTGTCAAATTCACAATAACGAAGTGAGGGAGGTGTTACTGAAGATCGTGTATCGGTAAATCATATTGTATGTTTTCTATTCTCATTTAATTAATAATTTCAGCACGCTTTGGAACCATCTTTGCATGTACAAGGTTGGGAGGTTGCCCTTCACTTTTTTTTTTCTATTTAGATAGACCAAATGTTGGCTTCGGCAGAACTGACTGTTCTCGGCAACCAGTTTAGGAACCTCTTATCCTGTGTATTCTTCCATCAATATGATGGAGCACACTTGTTTCGAACCAGTTAACATTACTTCAATGTGACTTAATTAAGTCACAATCAAGTTGGTGCAACCTATTTCGACAGCTTTGTGTTGCTTGGGGTACATATTTATAATTTAGCTTTTTACATATATATTATTTAGCTTTTTATTCAGCTGTAATTTGCTAACAGTTTAACTGCGGTATCAATATTGTTGTTATGTGATCGTTTCAGGAAATCCAACAAGAAAGTGTTCTACGCATCATACTTTTTTTTTTTCAATTAGGTTGGGGCGTAGAACCACTGCGTCCATTGAATTGAACTTTTGTGGTGTACCCCTGTTAACTATAACTATTCGCATCTTAAAGCTTGATCACCATTAGTCAAGTGAACAGCCTAAGACGAGTCTCCCAGTCAGGCAAAATGGAGTTTATAAAACCCATCACCTTTCCAGGATTCGCAGTCCAAATTTCTTCAGGTTGCATATAACCAATGTCCAGAAATTTCAGTCTGCTCTTGTACAAAGCATCACAATTGCAGAGCAGATGTTCCGAGGTGTCACGTTCCATGTAACAGAAACGACAGATATCATTCTGAACCTGGCCAATGTTTTTCAAATGATATCTACTCGGGCAATGTCCGGTTACTAGGCCAGTATAGGTACAAAGAGCTCTCTAATTGAGCTCCAAAAACTTTTAACTGATTGTAACATTTGGAATTATAAACCTTTTCAATTGAACACACTTTGTGGTAGCCAACCAGTTGGTCATCATCCTTTGTTCTTCGCAAAAATCTACGGAGTTCTCTTGGCACACCTTTCGCAGTGAAAGAATGCATTCCCAGACAAATTTGGAGGTACATTTATAATTACTCAACGCTTTGAGTGCCGCTTGGCTGTCTGTAAAAATAAAAATATTAGCATGTCTATTTTTCCTCTTCTGACAAACGTTAACACATTTTATTGTTGCAAAAATCTCCGCCTGGAAAACCGTTGGATAGTTTCCCATCGCGATTGAAATTTCTACCCCAGGGCCGAAGATACCTGCTCCCGTTTTCGTTCTAATTTTTGAGCCATCTATGAAGAATTTTATGGAACCATGACGAACAGTGGGACCTCCGACTTCCCAATCTATACGTGACATATATTGTAAGGATGTCATGGTTTTCCACAGGTTTCATCCAGTCTCCATTCATATACATCACTGGCCCATTTTGAAAGCTTTGTGAAATGCTCAGGTGACCGACTAAGTCACTAGACTTGAAAGTTTCAAACGGTCTAAGCATACTCTTGTTGTGACTTGGAGGAAATAACAGCACGCTTTTCATTACACTACTAAATCTAATAACTTTATTCGTAATTTAATCAATTCAAACTTGTGAATACTACATCTGTTCACTTCGGTGGTCGGTCGGGAAAGAGATCGAGAACACATGTCGTACTTCGCACAAACTTATATGCTATAATCTATTATAAATTATGGCTACTCATGGTAATAATTATGATGGATTAGCTTTCAAGCCAGAAATAAACCTAGGGATATATCATCTCTCCCGCTTTAAACTGCTTTAACGCTATAGAAAACATGAGAACAATTTCTTACATTCTACAATTACAACACTTTTCAAGGTAATACAATAATCAAACACTTATAGATAAATTGATCTCTTTTTGAGTTTTACATAGACAACTACTGGTAATACTTAAGTCTTGGCTGACCTTTAAGTCGATTTGATCGACGCACTTTCGGTGATTTCGACTCACTACGTCGACGTTTACTCGATTTCTTCTTCTTAGTTTTTGATGTTGGTTGGTTTTGTTGAACGGTTGTTGTGTGGTCTCGACTACCACCGGCAGATGGCGATACTGTTCGACCGACTGGATTGTTGTCGCTAGGTAAGCCGACCTGACTGGATTGGGATTGTACGACCGGTATTGAAGGATGGAATTCATCAGACAGATTTGAGAAACGAATTTGATTCACATGAATCATTCGCACGTTCCCATCAATACTTATCAGGTAAGTTAATGGACTTATTTTTTGCAGTATGATTGCAGGTATCCAACGAACGAGTTCTTTAAAGTGATTCCGATAGAGCACTTTGTCACCGACGTTATACTTTACCGTGGATTTCAACGGTTCAGCGAATTCTTGTGCCATTGGCTGTTTTGGTTTCACATCAGGTTTAGGGTGAGTACTCTCAATTTCAACCTTTCGCGGATTGACAATATTGATCAACGTCGGGGAATATATTTGAAAAGCATTGACGAAGGTGTTTGGTTTGTTGTCGTCGACGGGGTGTTCCGGTAATTGATTAAGAACCGGTTAATCTTACGCTCAAGAGACAACGGTTTACATTTTTCGTCAAGCAAATACTTTTTTAGAACATCTTTGACTGTTCTTACACCCCTCTCGGCCAACCCGTTCGATTGAGGGTGGTAGGGTGGTGATTTCAAAACTTTAACACCATTCGCCTCCAAAAATGCAACGTAATATTCTGAATTGAAAGGAGGGCCGTTATCCGTAACAACCTCCTCAGCAATTCCGAAATATGCAAAAAATGATTCAACTTGCTCAATTATTTGCATACTGTTACTTGACTTAATTGCGCGTACGTCAATAAATTTAGAATAGGCATCTACTATAATTAAAGCAGTAATACCTTCAAAATAGAATAAGTCCATGTGGATCCGTTGAAAAGGACGGTCACATTTTTGCCAAGTGCTTTTGACTTTTTCCTGTGGCACGGCTTGGCGTTGCTGACATACTTCACATTGTTTGATGAAATTATTCAAATCAGCATCGAAATTCTTCCACCAAACGTACATGCGACCCAGCATTTTCATACGGACAACCCCATCATGGTTGGAATGCAGCTGATTGATGATAGTCGACTTGAGGTTATCTGGGACAACAACCCTATCGTCGAAATACAAAACGTTCTCGTCGATTCCAAAGTGAGAACTCAAGTTCAAATACGGTTTTAAATATGGATCAACACAGTGTGTCCAACCTAATTTTACAGTTTCAAAGAGTTTTTTCAAAAGTGGATCACATTGCTGATTTTTTCGTATTATTTCTAGATTTACAACACTGGGGGCACCGGATAGACCTTTGATTCCGAGACTGACATGCTCTATACCTGTTTCATCTGGCAAAGGAAGGCGTGAGAGTGCATCAGCATGATTCATCAGTCGGCCTGGACGATGCTCGATAACATAATTGTAACCAGCAACAATTAGGGACCACCTCTGTAGTCGGGCTGCTGCGATGGCTGAAGTTCCCTTGGACGGATTAAAGATTTCCTTAATCCCACTATTATCCGTAATCAATGTAAATTTGGCCCCGTATAAGTACTTATGGAACTTTGAAATTCCAAACATAACAGCTAATGCCTCTTTATGCACTTGGGCATAGTTCACCTGGGCAGGTGTTAGAGTCGATGATGCGAAACAGACGGGTTTCTCAACATTATCGACTAGATGCGATAAAACCGCGCCGACACCATATGGACTGGCATCAACAGCAAGAATAATCGGCTTATCCGGGTCAAACGGTTCGAGAAGATCATTCTGCAGCAATAAAGACTTGGTACTCTCAAATGCTTGACGGCAGTCAGGAGTCCAAACAAAACGACTATTTTTACGGAGTAAATTATAGAGGGGGCGGAGTTCTATCGATAGATTCGGAAGGAATCTATGATAATAATTGAGTAGACCCAGATATGCTTGGAGTTGTGTTACATTTTCAGGTGCGGGGGCGTCAACTATCGCCTTTACCTTAGACTCGCTAGGTCGTATACCTTCAGACGTGATGGTGTAGCCCAAATATTCAATTTCAGACTGAAAAAACCTGGATTTTGTGAAATTAATCTTAACGTTGTGATCGTTAAGCTTCCCAAGAACGAGGTAAAGGTTCTCCCTGCAACCTTCCACGGTTGTTCCGCCAACAATAATGTCATCCAAGTACGCTATTCCTGGGGAATTGACTAGAATCTGATCAATTATTGATTGGAAGATTGCGGGGGCGGACGTTATCCCAAAAGGCATCCTTGTATAACGAAATAGACCTTTATGGGTATTTATAGTACAAATAGCCTGTGACGCTTCAGACAGCTGGACCTGTAAGTAGGCTCCTGATAAATCTATCTTACAGAAACTTTTCCAGGTAGCCACCTTAGCCAAAATATCATCGATTCTGGGTAGGAGATAATGGTCAGCGGTAATGTAACGATTTAACGTGGCTTTACCGTCCAAACAAATACGCAATGATCCATCTTTCTTTGTGACAACCACGATTGGACTTGCCCAAGATGATGATCGCACAGGAATCAAAATACCTTCGACGACTAACTGTTCTAAACTTTTCTCAACTTTGTCCCGAAGAAGAAACGGAACTGTGTATGCCTTGTGAAATACTGGCGTAGCGTTCGGTTTCAGGACAATTTCCGCTGAATAACCGGTAATCGCGCCTCTATCAGTGTCGGATACTACCTTCGAAAATCGCGTTTGGATCTCTGTCTCAAACGATGGTTCTAAACTACTTACGGACTCAACTGAAAATACTTTCCTCCAATCCGGGTACAACCAATCCAAACAGTCACGACCAAGTAACGGATTAGTTTCCTTGTCGGTGGGAATCACGATCAGGCTCAACCTGCCGTGGATTCCTGAAGGTGCAATGACACGTACAGTAACGATACCTTCCGGTTTAATCCGTTGACCTGAAACTGAAATAAATTCTTGAGAAGTAGGAATGATTGGACAATGCGCGAAAAACTTTTGATACGTATCGGACGAGATTACGCTTCTACAAGCACCGCAGTCAGCTTCGAATTCTAGACGATGACCTTCACAGTCCAGGGACACGAATGCTGGAGAATTTACCCGGTTCAATGACCTCGAACTACCGTTACTTGAAGAGGGTAGATTACTGACGCTCGGCTCCAAGATAGATAGACTGCTATTTCCTGGAACACCTGCTTCTCGAAAATGAGTGTCTGTGACTGATTCATTTGTCTCATCGCTTACGGCCAAGAGATTTAGACGGAGTACTTCCACTGCATCTGACATTTCTGCCACACGATTGTTTCCACCAGGTTTCTTCGTAGGACGATTTTTCGACAGACAGCTTGTCGATACATGGCCTTGCTTGCCACAGGTATAGCAAGTCCAATTGCGAGTTGGGCACGTGGCTGGGTCATGCTGGCGACTGCATCGATAGCATGGCTTGCTGGGCTTCGATGGTGGACGACTAATCGTTTTCCGTTGCTCCTTTTCTTGTTGGTACGGTTTGCTGTTTTGCTTTTTTCCTCCTTCTCTTTGAAACGCTGCCAATTTCGGAGACGACTGACTTGACATTTCTCTGTTTTGGGACAATGCGGCTTCCCAACTTCTGGCAATTGAACATGCCTTCTCAAACGTAAGATCTGCTTCGGTAAGCAGTTTTTTCCGCAATCCCTGGTCGCTAATTCCAGCGACAAACTGGTCACGAAGGGCATCGGTTAAAAATGCCTCGTAATTGCATGTTTGGGCCATGGCCTTGAGATTTATGATGAACTCGGTGATCGACTGGGATGCACTCTGTTCGCACTTTCTAAACTTGTACCTCTCTGCCACGACGTTTGTCGTTGGGGCAAGATGTTTTTTTAAGAGAGTAACCAGAACCTGATACGATTTTGTACGAGGGTCTTCAGGCGCACATAGTCTGACCGCGACCGTATACAGACTAGGGCCAGCAACTGTGATTAGCACGGGGACTTTCTTTTCATCCGGCGTGTCGTTAACCAGAAAGAACATCTCCAAACGATTGAGATACTCTTCTATATTCTCTCTTAACACGAATGGTTCAATCTGACCAAACATACCAGCTCGAATCACTACCGATCCACCATCTTCTTTCTTCACCGTAGCACCAGTGGAGTTTTCTGCTTCGGTCGACATCGTGCTTAATTGAGGTTATGTCTTAACCGACCACGTGACTGCACACAATATTTTTCGTAAAAAACTTAAAACTTTTTATCCTCGTCGCCAAGTTTAACTGTTGTGACTTGGAGGAAATAACAGCACGCTTTTCATTACACTACTAAATCTAATAACTTTATTCGTAATTTAATCAATTCAAACTTGTGAATACTACATCTGTTCACTTCGGTGGTCGGTCGGGAAAGAGATCGAGAACACATGTCGTACTTCGCACAAACTTATATGCTATAATCTATTATAAATTATGGCTACTCATGGTAATAATTATGATGGATTAGCTTTCAAGCCAGAAATAAACCTAGGGATATATCACTTATTATTCCTATTAACCTGGGTTCCATCCCCCTTAACTTTAGTTTGAAGTTAACTGATGTTTAAAAATCATGAAAACTTGGCTCTGTAAGTGGTTGGGGGGGGGAAAAAAATAAAATTAAAAAAAAAAAATTGTTTTTGGTTGTTTTTTTGATATGTTAGTAAATGAGTGTATTTAAATTCAATTCAAAAATTAAAATATCAGCAGTATCTATGAGATCCACTAAAAATGATTATTTAGATGCAAGGAACAGCACATCGAAGTTTAAGATACACTATTCTATTTTATCTCAGATCATCCATGGAATTCCCAAGTTAAGTTAAATAATTTCAAATTCAATTTTCTTTCTCGTGGCTTTGATACATTGTCTAAAAATTCAGATTCATAATGAATACGCAAGTCTTTCTACAATTGCAGTAGGACAACAATCTTTAGATATGTTATTACAAATGGAATCTTTATGAGCATTTTATATTTTAATATCCCTTCACTATATTTCATTAGTTAACTTTATGGTATTTATGGTATGTGACATTGATATTGATTCATGTTTTATCTTTATCATTACCATTTTTATCATAACTCGGGTTTTCATGATTTGTATATTGACAGAAACATCATATTATTATATTTACTTCATAGATTATATATGCACAAATTTTGCTTCCAAAAAACGTCATGTTCAACTTTCTGTAACATTGTCAATTAACAATATTTTTGGCTGAAAATTGGACCAAACTATAACCAATGTATAGACCAAAATTGCATGTTGATAAGGCTTGTAAATGTGATGTTTCCATAACATATGTGAAAAAAGTCCTTTTTTGACATACCAATTTAAATAATTCGTATTTCTGTGAAAAATTTAGGCATCATATTAAAAATTTCAGCATAGCCTAAAAATATATAGAAAATAATGTGGACAAGATTTTTAACTGTTTCCATAAAGTGGTTTGGCGTCAAAGTTTACGCACCAACTTGAATATTTCCCCTTTTCACCTGGTATTGACCATGCTGAAATATCGGTGCAAAAAAAAAGCCGACTCGAATTCTACAAATAATAAAAGGGAAAGACCCACGCTAGGATGGCACATATATACATGCAACATTAATCTTTGATTTTAGTTTTATTAACTTACATCTGAAGGATTCAATGATGTTTACAGTGCGCGTATATTTTGTTGTGGTTGAAAATGTCCAATAAAAATATGTAATTTTATGTTGTTATTTATTTTTATTTATTTTATTTTTATTTTATTTTTTAATACTTATCAAAATGGCTCTGTAATGAAACTTCAATACAACCACTTTAGGTAGAGAAGATACGCTATTGGATTGTACTTTACTGGGTTATTCGTATGCCATTCTTGATAGAGAATAGGTGATCCCACTAACCCCGGTAGCTACCAAACTTCCTTTCCAGCATCCACTCGTGGTTTGATGCAAGTGATTCATTTCCGAAGTTGTGCACAAAATATATTGTACTAGAAATGATTTATTTATAATGAAAATATTCAACTGAAAGTTGTTTCATCTACCATCTATGTCACTTTGCGGATTTAAACCTAGGGCTCCTATTTGTGGTTTATCAGAGGCAGCATTCTACATGAAATTTGGATAGTGATCTATTTGATACAAGATTTATAAAAGTCGATTAGAATAATGTTACGTTATTTTCCTTTAACGACATCAGGCGATTGAACTTTAAAATGTACCAAGAAACACTTTCGTGGATAAGAACTGATTTGAAACCATAGATAAATTAGACCGATAGATGCGACTCCCAGGAATGGGAATCACAATCTAAATCATGGATTAGTTCATCATTGGATAAACGAGAATCAATCTCCACACCAAGCCTGTTACTGAATAAAATACTGCTGTGGTAAAGACTGTGGTGGTCAATCAAGGCAAAACAAATTTCGATTTCCATCGAGCTACTGCAAAAATCGCAGTGGGAATCTACCTGCGTTGAATCATTCCACCGATCATAAATCACTAGCATTCATCTCTATTTAGCACCCATCAGGCGTGCCGGCTTTCCTCATCAGTGGGGCGTGATATCTATCTCTGCTTCCGAAGCCAGAAAAGTGTTGATATGTATACCGTCTTACCTACCATCACGAGCGATAGCCAGCATTTTGTTGTGATAAAACGTGACCTGTTTTGAGAACTCGCTAAGCGAAGGTCAAACGGCTTGAATTACTGCCTTCTGAATTTAAACACTAATACCACCCCACCAAAGAAGATCTACTTCCCAGCTCCCACCACTTGTGAGATGCTAAGGGTGGGCTGTCAGCTATTTTGATATCTTTTCAGTAAGATCTTTAAAAGATTCTTTCCTATCAGGGAGGTGGGATTTGATAATGACGGATATTCCCGATAGAAATTTAAACCATCCATTTTTAGGATCATAAAACCAATAAGAAATAGCCAGTAAGCCGAATTTGTACGTAGGAGGGATACGAGCTTGATGTGGGGGTTATTGGACAGACTGATGCGTGCTGCAAATAAATACGATTTAGTCCTTTCACGATATCGGTAGTTTATCCTTTTTCAACCAAAACGGTGCGACCAAAATGAGGGTCCAAAGATGAAGGGTAGTGTTAGTACCGATCGTTAAGCCGCAAGGCGGGAGATTATTCCATTCGTGCGCCATTAGTATCAGGGCGGTTGCTCAGCTTTTGGATAAGGCTACTTTTTGGCTTTTATTTTCAACTTTACTGCCTTGGTCTTCCTGCTTTTTCTGGTGTGTATTAGGTATATGCCTACGTGCATCTAAGAATTTCGTGAAATGACTTTCACATTTTTGTTTTTCTTTTCTTTATGGAGGTGGCCAGACGACCGGAGCCATGCCTTTTCAAGGGTGGCTTAAACGTTTGACCGGACGATATGGATTTACATGGTGATGGTAGTTGCCAGTGGAAGGGCGTAAGAATGAAACCAAATTACATATATAAAATTTTACTGCAGCTCTCACAAAAATGGAGGTTCGCTTAGGATAGGCCAAGTAAGAAGTTCATTGGGAAATGAAATAAAAAATAAGAGGTGCAGAAAGAGAAATTGTTCGCAGGAAGACACAAACCAACACTGAACCACGATCTACATTGAACCATGTTTTGCCATAAAAGAGCAAATTATTAAGACAGATTGCGACGGAATCAAAGTGAATGGATTGCGGTAATATAGTCTGGTATTACTAAGCTACTTTACCATTACTCAGGGTTGAATCTATCAGGCTATACGCTTGTTAACCACAATTGAAGAATGTACGCATGAACGCTGGCTAATCGGTTCATCAACTGATATCAATTCATTTCAATCTCTTTAGTATTTTAACAATTTCCCATTCTGATGTAGCGGGAGATGTTCGCTCATCACCATGAGACCCCAAGAGTGGACAGTAATGTTTGCTAGAGTGAAAGATATGAAGAGAAAGCGTTGATAGTTCCGTAAAATGCGTAAAAACCATACGTTGTGTATAAAAATTAAAAAAACATAAAAAGGAGAGAGTTTCTCTCCCATGTAGGTAACAAAAGGGTGTACAAACAACCGCTAGAACCATCACAAGCCATTTTTTGCCTGTCAAGGTGGCGGATTCGTTCGTGCCTTGACCTACTTCGCATTCGGGATGTGAGGCAAAGAATGCGTCCTTGGTTCGAGTACTACTATATCCAAGCCCTTCGCTCAATTTTCACTACTTCTATTCAATTTTCACAACCTGCCGTACACTGACGGAACACACTTTCTCTTCATATCTTTCACTCTAGCAATCATTACTGTCCACTCTTGGGGCCTCATGGTGATGAGCGAACATCTCCTTCGGCATCATAAGGGAAGGTCCATTAATTATGTCACGCAGTAAGGGGGGAGGAGTTTTGGGAAAACGTGACAATCCATACTAAAAATGTTGAAGGTCCATACAAAAAACGTGACATTGGGGGGGGGGGGGGGGGGGGGGGTGTTGTTATAAGAACTCACTTTTTGCGTGACATAATTAATGGACGTTCCCTAATCGTTACTCCACGTACGGAGAATGCAAACATAACAATTATAGTATGTAATTCCACATAGAAATCGCGAATCTTTGTCTATTATCGTCAAAATGGAAATACATTTTGAAGAGGATATTACATCTACAAATATGATGCATAGAATTTCCAGATAATTATTAGTTTAACATTCTGTGTAAAGTGTGTATTCCATGTTTTTTTTAAAATATTTTATTTGGTCTTAGTGCAGTGTTGAACGACCCCGCTGTAGAGCAATATCACACTTAACAACAAATAAGTAAATTCTTTTTATCTGGACGTATTCCAAGCCTGCCAAAACGGACAATTTGGTTGTTTATTTTCAACAAAATAAAATTGATCACTTTTGATGGTATTCGATTACTTATGATTAAAAGTAAGCATTTATTGGCTGAAGTAGGACAAAACTAACTTCTGCTTGTTGCCAGGAGCAAGCTCATGAGATTGCTGTCTCCCACGTAAATATACAGTGTGCATCATAATTCGTGATTCGAGAATCGAATGTGTGGTAACGTCAATGAGTATTAGTTCAATGCAGAGCTATAAGCTGAAAATCCTTTTTTCCGTGTGACCTTTTTTGGTGGATACACAGAAAAGAATAATGAATTTTAACAGGTGCGTAAAATTTCCCCTCGTTTAATTTTAAGCCAAAGGAAGCGTAGTTAACGAAATTGTTTGCAATTTTTCATGCGCCATACAACAATGTTGACAATCTTTCATACAACAGACTAGATTCAGGCGTTATCCGGCTTAAATGTACATGGAATATCCCATTAATTTCTGACAAATCTAGCGTTCCTTTAATGTGCATTAGAAACGCAGAAAATGACATGTTTTTTTAAAACAGTGTATTATCCACATTCAAGTTGGGAAAAAACGAATAAAAAGGAAACATATTAAAAAAAATATGGGGCAAATAAAAAAAAAGAAAAATGAAAAAAAACAAAAAAAATGAATTAAAAAAATTTAGTGTATTTTTTACATTTATTTTTTGTTTTGATAATTTTACATCAATTACTGGAATTCAGTATCCATATTGGTTTATCTCACAAAACGTAATATTTTACCTATTTCATATATTCGGAAAGCAATGGATTTAATAGTCTGAATCCAGCATTTAAAAAATATTAAAACCGAAAATAATTTTAAAGTTGATGTGCATGCCTCACTTTAAAATACTTTTTAACATTCCGCCTCTAGATCAGTAACACATTTACCGGCAAGGCTATCTAACCCGCTGCGAACCTTACGGCCTCGCAATTTGGCAACAATTCCATAGCTGCAAGTATGAATAGAAGTAGGAGAATGACCCCTGTGAGATAATGCACAAATATAGGCGAAAGGATCTTGCAGTGATCTATCATTGTACCAGTTGTATACGCAGGCAAAAATGAAAAAAATCACATAAATGTCATTCTCGGCAGAATTTCTCAGTTATCAAAGACTTGAGGCAGACCAACTACACAAATTTGGATAACTAGAAAAACTTCTCTTGA
Organism: Aedes koreicus; assembly: GCA_024533555.2. Classification (NCBI taxonomy): domain Eukaryota; kingdom Metazoa; phylum Arthropoda; class Insecta; order Diptera; family Culicidae; genus Aedes; species Aedes koreicus. The sequence continues at coordinate 1,096,402 of JAHHFK020000699.1, forward strand.
TCACTTTAAAAAATAATAAAAAATAAAAAAAAAAAAACTGAAAACTTTTCCAAACCATCACTAGTTAATGCGAGAAAATTCCTTTCCTATTTATTTTTATTTTTTTCAAAAAGTTATCAAGTGAAGTGTAAATTAAAATTTAGCTTGTTTTCCAATAACAATCGTTCTACTAATACGCTCGTAAAAGTGTTTTCAAAAAACTGTTTTTTTTTATAGTGTATTTAAAAAAGTGAGAGAAAACAAAACACCAACTTCGTTACTCTTTTGTCGGATGATGAAGTTTGAATGTAACTTGGCTTATAAGCGAACGTCTCGCAGGGATATATGTGAAAACACAAAAATAATTCTTGCTGATCAGAAACCCCGAATCAGCTTCCCGAAGTCACGGAGTGTTATAAAAAAGACAAAAAATCATATCATTTGTATTTATTATGCTGTTAAGAACAAGAGTTTTTTAATGATATGACCTCTCTGGTTGCCGTTAGAATGGTAAGTTCCTCGATATATAGACTGTTCCAGAAATGATCAGCACACCTAATGTTAACGGTCATTTTGAATTCAATGAAATCTTTCAAATTATGTTGATTGTGTCCTTTTGTTTACACATCTCTGTACGTCAAAGCATAAAAAAAAAACTCAGTTTCTGGTTGACTTTCAAAACGCGTGGTCTAACTTAGGAGCAGAGGAAAATTATCATGCACAAATGGTACACTGGAATCTCTTTAAGAAAATTGGCGAAGGAAGAGGTGTGAGCGTCGAGGCGGTACGAACTGCAATATGGAGAACAATGAACTTTTGAAGATACACCGATGAGTTTCATTAAATATCAAAATTAAAATATCTACAATTCTGTAGAAGCAAAAAGTCCTCCAAATCATAAGAATAAAAAGTTAATTTTTTTTATTATGAACATAACAGGACCACCCTAGACCACCAAAACAAAAGATAGATTTTTTAAATTAAATCTTCCCAAGACATCATGTGTCTAAAGTTAATGATTTTCGAGTTATCGATTTTTGTCGCGAAATTTGTCCATTCGCACCATAGTGGAGTGGTCGGAAATCCGGTCCTATGAGTCCTGCTGTTGACAAGAAGATCAGGGATGTCTATAAGCAAAAACTTTAGGCTTCTGTTTGAAATGTGGCGAAAAAAAGAGCGTGCGAAAGAGCGAGTTGGACTCGAGAGATACCGGAAGCAGAAGAAACCCAAAAGGAACTCAAATCAGGCTGCGTCTGTGAAAACGAGAGCCTGAAAACTATAGGATATCATTTTGTGTAGAACTTCTGGGGTTATAATCATGGAAAATAAAACGTATGTGAAATTGGATTATAAAACTCTTCCCGAACCACAAAAATTCACTGTACGAAAAGACAGGGATATCCCCGAAACGGAGCAATTTAGCAAGAAGGTGATGGTGTGGCAGGCAGTATACGAATGTGGCAAAATATATAGCCCAGAAGTACAGCAAGGATTGCCTCCAGAAGCGTTTATTGCCGATGATCAAGCAGCATGGTGTTCCAGTAATACTTTGGCCTGATTTGCCATCATGTCATTACGCCACGGACACACTAAGGTGGTACAAAAGCTAAAATGTCTGTTTCGTACCGAAAGACATGAATCCGCCAAATTGCCCGGAGGCATGGCAAATCGAGACTTTCTGGGCTTCTACTGATATTTTCTGAAACATTCTGTATAATAAAATTTACGAGAAGTGGTGTTCTAGCAATGTTCCCCACTATTAAAACGGTTTTTAAGAGAATGGCATTGAAGTGGCCATATTGTTTACTTTCTTCTTCTTCCTTAGCGTTTCTTGCTTATTGTTTAGCTTATTGCTTGCTCTCAACTTAGTGTTCTAAATGTACTTCCACCTTTATTAATTGGGATCTTTCCTTCTTGTCGTGCAACTACTCACGTATGTGTTGGTGTAGTTTTGCACTATGTTTATACAATCGCTTTTGGGTTATGTCCGATTGTTTTCATTTGGTGTTTATCTTTCACCAGCGATGAAGAAGTTTCGCGCTGTGGTGATAAAAAAGTTTTGGAAAGGTGAGCGCCCGGGCGCAATTTTCAGAAATTTGAAAAACCTCGGAGTAAAGCGGGATTTTGTGTACCGAACCATCCGAAGGTACCGTGACACCTGCTCGTTGGATGACCGGAAGAGATCCAGTCGTACTCGTACGGTGCGGAATGCACGAGTTGTTAAAGTGGTCAGGGAACGGATTAGACGAAAATCACAGCGCTCTGTACGTAAAATGGCCGCAGATCTGAATGTTTCGAGATCGTCAATGCACAATATACTGCAAAATGACCTCGTATTCCAAGCTTTCAAGAAACGTAAGGTTCACGGAGTTTCGGAACCTTCCAAGCAGAAACGACTCGAAAGAGCAAGTCTGCTTTGTCGCGGCACGGTGGGGAAGAATTTATCTTTTCCGACGAAAAGTTATTCGTCTTGCAACAATCCCACAATGTCCAGAACGACAGATTGTGGGCTCTCTCTTAGGGAACTGTTCCAGAAAGTGATAGGAATATTCCTCGGTTCCCAAGTGCTGCGTCAGTGATGGTTTGGGGAGGAATTTGCAAGCGAGGCAAAGGCGATGGTTTTCATTGAAGAAGGCGTTAAAGTGAATGCCGTGTATTATAAAATGGAAGTTTTGGAGAAAGGTGTCAAGTCATGTGTACAAGAGGTGTTTGGAGATGATCACTATGTGTTTCAGCAGGACGGAGCGCCATCGCATACTGTAAATCTCGTTCAGGGCTGGTGCCGAGAAAATTTGACCGACATTTGGGACAAGAATGAATGGCCGCCCAGTTCACCAGATCTGAATCCCTTGGATTATTTCGTATGGTCATACATGCTGGCGAAGGTACATGACCACAGGGCATCTAATATGAACCAATTCAAAACCGTAATCAAACGAATTTGGAACGAAATGCCTATGGAAGTCGTGCGTGTCACCTGTGACGGTTTCGAAAAACGTCTGGAGCTGGTCAAGAAGGTTAAAGGCGGTGTTGTTCCAAAACATATGCTATAGTTGATCAGTATTATATTGCAATATAATGGGTAAAGTTATCAATATAATCTGAATTATCGTTTTGAAATAAATAGAGTTTTATTTTGTATGAAAATATATTGGACACGGTGTATAAAAGTGATATTAGCTTTGCTAATGTAACCTGCAAATTGTTGGCCTTAAGTGTTGAACCATACGTTTCATCCCGCTATTATCTGAAGTCTGTGATGAGTCTGTGATGAAGATCTGTGCCTAGCAGTGGAATCGAAGTGTGGTATATCAAAATATTATTGGCAACACTGGCTGTGCCTTGTTACTGCGATCAACAATCGTTAGTTTTGAACATATCGAGTTACGTTGCATCAGGAAAGTTAGATGCCGTACAACTAAGTATAGGCTCTTCGGTGCCACGTTGTGGCTATGCTTTGTGAGCATTCGTGGCCTTATGTATACTTTAGAATAATCGTATGACTGGTCATCCAAGCTCCTCCCAGTAGGATATTTATATGTTTATGTGTGCTCGTCAAATGACAGCAAGTTATTAAAAGTTAATAAAGCATTCTTATCGAATAAGCCAACAGGTACGGTTTATTTAACTGAACCGCATGCTACATCGGAAGCATCGGTAGTTAAAATAAAAGGTATTGTGAAATCTTAATACTGCAAAATTTTAGGTTCAGTCAGAGATTTCTTCAACTTGTCGAACGAAGCTTGACATTCTTCTATCCATGTGATTTTATATTTTTCCTAAACAAACTTGTTAAGGGGTGTCGCCAGATGTCCACATTTTTTGATAAATTTACGGTAATAGTTGCAGAATGCATTAAAACGTCTAACATGGTTTACATTTTTGCACACGGGATATTTTACAATTGTCTCAGATTAAGATGAATCAGGAAGAATTCCTTTATCTGAAATACAATGGCCTAGATAGGTCACTTCTTTATTGAAACAATTAAATTTGATTGGATCCAGCTTCAGATTATCTTCAGGCATGCGTTCAAAAACCTTTCAAACTGTTCAAATGAGGTTCCGTCAAACATACAATAACGATAATATCATCGATATACAAGAATACAATTTCTGAAGTCAGGCCTGTCATTGCAATGGTCATCATCCTTTGGAGGCTGTTGGGGGAGATGTTTAGACCGAATGGTAACTGTTTATATTGGTAACATCCATTTTCGGTACTGAATGCAGTTAATTGCCTAGAATTCTCATCAAGAGGGATTTGTAAAAATCCAGAAATCAAATTTAGGGTTGAAAACCACTTTGCCCTACCTAGTTGATTAAAATAGCATCTGTTCGGGTTAATGGGAATTTGTCAGCAAGAATTCTTTTGTTTTGCTGTTGAAAATCGACTACTAAACGACATTTCTTTTCATGAGCAGCTTGCCTTCTTGGGGCCTGATAAAATGGATGGATTATAGTTGGGCACAGAAGGATCAATAATGTAATTTTTAAGTAATTTATTTACCTGTCTGTTAATTTCATCCTTTTAACTATGTGGTGTACGATTCGGTTTAATATACACTGGTAATTGATTAGTAACAGAAATCTTTTGTTTGTAAATAATATTTTCAGCTTCTTTTCGTTGAGTGCAAATATATCAGCGTACTCTTCAATTAGCTGAGCGAGTTTTCTTTTTTCATTTTCTGGAACGCCTTTTGTATTAATTCGTTCTAAAATTTGAATTGTTCTGACAGCTACTTTATTCGTTTAAGGTGAAATAAGAATTGAATATTTTTTTAGGCTTTCGACCTGCACATCGGGATTTGAAGGAATGATTCCTGAGTGGGAGTTTGAATTAATTATTTTCACATTGCAATTTAATAGTCGATTGGAATATGAATGAAAGAGAAAGTAATCAAAGAGAGTCTCTCAATGTTAGATTCGCCGTAATGAAAAAAGTCCCTAGAATTGTTTCTTCAATAGGGATTTCAATTATTTGTTGTCCAGTTCTAGAAGTACGAAAATATGTGTTAAGTAAAATTAAGATTTTTTTTCTCAAAACACCATTTAGAGGAACTGCATTTGGTTCAGATGCTAAAGACCAGGACTGGGAATACTTCATTACATTATATTCGCCATATGTTCCAATTAAACATCCGGTATGGTAGGGTTCTTATCGAATTTATACCTGCTTGGAGAAGCTTTAACTGATTATCGCGACTATTTTGACTAGCTTTGGCATCATCAAAAATCAAGATCGGGGATTTGCTCGTTTTGGTGTATTGGAATTGTAAAATTCCAATTTCTGAATTGAATCGTGTAAGTCATCGGTTAACACTGATGATAATGATGCACGATCTCTTTAAAGAGATTAAAGCTCGTTTCCATTTCTTATTTCATCACCTCCACATCAGTAAATGTCGTTTCTGAAAGTCGCATGTCAGGCTGCAATTCTCTTTGTTTTATTGCCAGCTCTCACAGTAGTGTTTTGAATGCAACTTCCACTGTAATTAATCGAAAACATTCGATGCCGCATGCCATTTTTTCTACGGCCAGAACAATTGAAATCCATGTCCTGAAAGAAATTCCAAGATCGAACAGGAAATTGAACAAGACACCTCCTGCAGGGTATTGTTTTGTTATCGATTGAGCAAAAAGAAGATTCAACCGAGGTTTAATCATTTCTGAAATTGCTGAAAAAAAAATTGAACTACAGGATTGGAGGAGGGGCATGGTTTCATTGCTACATTGTCACGCATCATATCCAATCACTATTCTTTAAGGATATACGATACGAGCCGTACTATGGTACTCATCTCACTCATTTGAAAATGTAATCGCAGTTTCTTTAGTACGTGATGATTTGCAAACGAATGCGCAATTGTGGTAAATATCGATAAAGTTTCAGCAACGTTGGTAAAATATGAATTTTAATTTCAATCATCAAAATTGCGACCTGAAACAAAAAATAAAAGAATTAACACGGCGGAACTCATTTGTTCCATGTTGGCCTGATCGTCACAAGCAGTCCTGTTAATGTGAATACAATCCATTGTAATGCCATGTTTGTGACTCAAGTTGCTGAGAATGTTAATGATAACTAGTTATATGTTGCTCAGGAAGTCTAACAGGAGGTTGATCATATTATTTGGTCCTCTTTCGAGCATTGTGAAATTATGTCTAATATACTCTTTCGTTCAGATTTTAGGTGGAAAGCTTAATATTCCGGTTCGAAATATTTTGGTTAGACGTGATTTGGAGTTTATCAACCATGCATACACAGTTTGAAAAAAAAAACATGTAATTTTCTGCGTTATCTAATGCACATATAAGGAACGCTAGATTTGGCAGAAATTTGATATTTCATGTAAATTTAAGCCAGATAACGCTTGAATCTAGTGTGTTTTATAGAAGATTGTAAACATTGTTGTATGGTGCATGCAAGATTGCAAACGTTTCCTTTGGCTTGAAATTAAACGAGGGGAAATTTTATGCGCCTTTTTTTTCTGTGTATGGATTTAACATGAACTATAGATTGTATGTTGAAAAACCTGCATAGTAGTTTAAATGTTATCAAAACTCACAATGTTCATTTTCTCCACCCTTTCCTAAACCTTAATTCCACTTAAAGTTTTTATTTATCTATCGTTCGAGAAAATGATTACAACTTTTTAATATAAAATTCCGCGTGCTGCGTGTTGAGTAATGCAACATAAGGCCAGAATACTGTTTGTCTTTATCATATAATTTTGCTAAATGATAACGTTAGCTTATCAGCATCGCCTAAGTATTAAAGTCAAGTTACCTAAACAAAATATTTGAGCGCTCACAAGAATACATATATAACGTACATTAAACCAATATTTTGTCAAAATCTATCTTAAATTCTAAACAACAATAGTAGGAACATTAAAAATGAGTTGTAATAATTTCGTTTCGAAGCTTCCTTCCCATCCCACTCTGAAAAATTATTATTCCAGGACACATTGTTTTCCAAAGTGCCTTCGTTCACCTTAGTTCTGAGAGCAAATTGCGAACCAGTGATCGTATTATCGGCAAAAAATTACGGTGGTTTCCAGACTGAAGACAGCCCTGAACAAGTGAATGAAGAAAAGAGCTGCAAAACGAAAACATCGAAAATTCCGCTTGGCTGCACACATAGCAATTTGCTCTCAGCATTCTTTATGGAAACTTACCTTTTCGTTACGTGGCCGGTAATTTCCAGTGGATGTGATACAAGAGCGTTGGCTAGGTCCTTTTTGGTTACCCAGAAGGAGCGAACCGTTCAATTTTATTTTATTGGCTCATTTTCAGATGCCGTGGCGTCTTTTCGCGGCGTCCTGTTTTGCTTTCTTTTTTGGATTTTGGTTTCTTTTGTCTTTATTTCTGAGGGACACTGTTCTTCCACTGCAATAACGAAATGGTAAATTTTTGCGACAACAGCGAAGGTAACAACGGAAACATTTATTTACAAGAGGAACGTCGGTTCACCCGTACAACCCGGTGATGACGACGGTTTAGCAATTACAGTGCCTGTTTTATTACATACCTCCTCAAGACGCGCTCGCGCTTTTCCTCTCACCTTCGTTCAATCGTTGGGACCAAACAGGAAAGGTAAAACCGTTAAATTTTTCAGCACTTTTATTTTATTCCTCGAAATTGGAGAACCTAGCCCCGACACCGAACAGCAACACTTGGAAGCACACAGTCAAATGGGCCCTGGTTGAGTATCACTGCAACGTTTCTCACTTTCTCACTTAGAGCGACTATGGGTTCCACGTTTACATAAACATTGTAATAGCCGGAAACGAAGGTTTCCCCATCGGGAGCCAAACATTAAACAACTAACGGTGGCTATTTGGCGCGGAGGGATGGAACGGTTTCATTTCACGGTACAAATATCCACTTTTCGCTTCCCAGTCACGGAATGGCGGATGAAAATGCAGCACTGACAAGCTTCCTCTCGTTATTGGTTTATTGCATTCAATCTGGTTGCTTTGATGGCCTGTTGACAAATTCGCTTTGAATGTTCTAGATTTTTTAGATTATTCGCTGTTTTTTTTTCAGTCCGTATGCTTTTGTTGCGTTGTGTTTATTTTACATTTTCATGGAATAGGTTTTTCATTCGACCGACTATGTTTCATGGAGTGCAAATGGTTGAAGTTTTTTTGTAAATTATATTTACATTTGCTTTGGTTTTGTGTTAATTAAAACGTAACTATTCTAGTTATTGGCCACGTTATTGGCGATACACGAGAATGTTCCAACGAGTGACTAATTTAAGCATCGGTCAAGCTCGAAAATGGTGTTGATAAGTTGAAATCTGAAACAAGCCAAATGGAAAATGAACGGTAATTAGTATGTGTTTTATAGTTTGAACTTTTAAATAGTGCGTGTTGGGATATTAGAACCACCTTGTGTTGATTTTTCCTCTGTTAAATGAAGCATGTGATTTTAAGTTTCAATAAAAATATATAAAGACAATAGGAAAGTTCAAAACTGTACTTAGTCAGGAGGCCTGGAGTCTCACCCTCCAAAAGATAGCTAACGGTTTAGTTTTTTTTTTTTATTAGTTCCTTGATTATCGAGATTAGACCCGTAACGCTGGTAGATCACCTTTTCGTGAAGCGTTACGGGGTATCAGATCTACCACCGAACCCTCTGAATTAATTCAAACTAGGGAACATATTTGTTTTTGTAGTCAAAGGAACATATATTAGTCCTTAATACATTTTATGCCTTGTGAAAAGTGACAATACTCGGATTGTGCCACCGAGGATGAGCTTGGAATAAGGAAAACATGGTTAGTCTTCATTTATGTGAATTCTCATTTTCTATTTAATGTTCTATAGTTTGAATTAGTTATGACTAGGGTTCTGATGCATGGTCAGTATAGGAGTCATTGTTTGTTTTGTTTGCAATGAATCCTGATTTTGACTGATAAAGGGGCGCGCCTTTGAAGAGTGCTGTCACTCACAAAGGGTTTAAATAGCGAAAACTTTCAATAAAAGTCGATTCATTGCCAACAAAACAAACAAAGACAACTGTAAAAAACACCGAATACTTCATCATTTCTCAATAGTGATGAAGTAACTCGACATGCACTAAACAAAGGATACGGGATATACTACAATAGATCAAATTACTGATTGGTTTATGTCCCGAAAAGAAAAAAAAAGGAGATTTTCAGGCCCTGGGCTGGTTCATCTCCCGCCGTAGTCACTCAAATATCTTTTGGGTATTTTCGTAACTTGTCTGGGGGTGAGATTCGAACTCGTGACTTTGGCGTGAGAGGTATGGATGTTAACCTCTACGCCGGGGTCACCCCTGATAGCTTAAGGTGTTACAATAATACTTTCCCATGACGACAACCCTGGGAAATGTTGTTTACATCCAGCCGACGAGACTTTTTAAAAATAGTTTTTTTTTTCCTTAATGTTGAAAAATGGGGGCATATTTCCATCATTTTTCTTGTCTATTTGATATATGTTTCACATCATAAATATGCTACATGATGAGGATGATAAGGTTTGCGGCTAAGGGAAAACTGAAATTGTTTTAGCCACCGGTGATTGCCAATTGGTAAGAACTTGGAAAGTAATGTTAGATAACTTGGGAAGTTAGTTTGATAACTCTCTCAAAATTAAATTCGTCGTCCTGAAATGGACGGATTTGAAATGGTCCGCATTTGAATTCAAACCTACTCGGTCTTTTAAAAAAGCAGGTTATTTCAGCCGTTGCTCGTAGCGCCTTACCAAAAGATGGCAACTAACCAGAACATCCCCCTCCCCCCACACCCACCCACCGCACCTTATTTTGCTCCTCGTGGTTGAACCCATCGGCTACAAATTAATCACTGGCAACCGACTGCTTTGTCGACCACGGCATAATTAATAGCTGCCTAACAACGGTTGCCTAGCCAACGGCTTGCTAGCAACAGCCTGCAGCGCAATCAGCTACCTGCCCAATTTGTTGGTCGGCAGTACACCTTCTATGGCAAACATCCCCACTGATTTTTGTGTGAAATACATCATTTAATAGTTATTGGAATTCTGTCGAAATTTGGGAACCGTGCTGCTCAACACAGATGGTTCTACTCCTAAAAATACCGCTTTGCCTGTAAAGACATTTGGATTGCGGATTTTTAACACTTAACGTTGCGTCATATCTATATCATCTACATATATATATCGACATCATCTTCAAATATATCAATATCATCACCATATACATCTATATAATCTACATATTGATCAATATCATCCACATATATTTCTATATTATCTACATATATTTCTATATCATCTACATATATATCTAAACATATATATGTACATCATATCGTGATATGGCTACCAACTGGTTCATACATGTTTCCTTCCAAATTTGCCACGATCTTGGCATAGCACACGACTGCATTAAAAACTCGCCAGCGACAGCTACTAACCCATCATTCTCTCTGGTTGCATGCCCGCGTACCCTCCTGTAGGGTACTTGCAACCGCCAGCTGCCATTGCCGCTCTGCATAGCTCGGTGGCTGCCGAGCGAATGAATAACATTTTAAGGTGTCTCCGTTATATATCATGCACAGACACGTATGAGACGTTCATTACTTAAATTTGAAGTCTGTGATAGGAAAGTACTGTGCATTTAGTAAATTTAGCCTGCACAACTAAATTATAAGACATCACCTCTTATATTGGTTATTTTCAATCGTTTAAAATTATTAACGGACAATGTTTGGTAATTGAATTGATACGTGGGAAAATTGACAACCGAAGATTGATGTGAACATCATGAAAATCTATCCAGCATTTATTAAGTTATTAGTGTTTAATTTGTAACGATATTTCGTGACGGTCGCTTAGTTTTAGATTTTCAATTGACACCCTACCCTTGCCGTAAAACGTAGTCTATGTCAAAAACTGGCCATCTCACTATCATGAGAAGAAATGAACAATTATGAGATTTTTTGTCCAATATTTAGTCATGAGATCATTTCTCATATGCCTTTGACTTCCAAATTTGTAAAATTAAACCCAAACTCAAGCAGTCATCTGAAATCGATAAAGCTAAAGTTGTGAAGTTTTCTAGACTTGTGATGAAACTAACAAAAATCACATCAATAATTGCGATGACCAAAAGACCATGACGTTCTATCATGATGAAAAAATCAATGAAAATCAAATCTATCATCGTTTCATCACACGGTGGGATTTGCAGAAGTGCTGTGACCGGCGAGAAAAAGATTCATTGAGCCGTATAAATTTCCATATACGTCCATTTGCCTTGCCCCTCGTTAATCTTGCTTTTGACATTCTTTTGTTTACATCAATCACAAATAAATGCTACAGGTGTGAGAAGTAAGAGAGTTGTGCTCAAGTGACGAGTTTTTTTTTTAAGAATTGATCATAGGAGGAAAGAAAATAACACTTCGAGTTCGAAATCTTATCGTGCGTAATTGCTTAATAAACGAACTTCAGCGAAAATTTGTTGAAAAGTATGGCGTACGCCGTGATGCAGTTCAAAAAATTGTTTTGTAACTCCAAAAGCTTGGAAGTGTCGCAGATCGAACTGGACGAGTACGTTAGCATCAGTTCAAATAATGAGAAGACACTTGAATCATCCGAAAAACTGTTCGGTAAAAGCCCACGTGGAGAAGGGAAAAAATTCTTGTAAACGAGTGACGTGAGAAACGGCACTACTTGTCTGACTCAACGATCTATACGAAATGGTTTCCTATATTGATAATATTGATTCATATTGATTTTTTAACACTGATAGGAATAATTCCTCTGCTTGTTTCGTTAGTAAATTACTAACATATATAGCACTGAATGAAGCTCATTTATGTGTTTTTGCCTAACATTTGCCTAAGATTGTAAGGAGTGTATCGAAAATAAGCTATCCACAAACTTTCTTTCAAATTATGTTGAAAACCGATATTTTATTCATACAAAAAATTGATCCTTTATTGTACGAGGTTAAACTTGAACATAATGAAGCCGGATGAAATTTAAGTTATTCCTTCACGAATTTTCGAACTTTGGATCGAATGCTCTTCATCAAGTTCCGGACAAGTGTTGCATCGCATTTTTTGGACGCTTGAGCCCAAATTTTTTGAACTCCTGCATGTTCCCAGCTGCCTTACCAGTCTTCTTGAAGACCCTCTTCACGATTGCCCAGTAACGTTCGATGGGTCGAAGCTGAGGACAATTTGGTGGATTGATATTTTTCTCAACGAAATCTATACCCTTTTCCGCAAGCCAATTGAGAGTGGTTTTGGCATAGTGAGCCGACGCTAAATCCGGCCAAAACAGTGGAGGTGTACTATGCTTCTTATATAAAGGCAACAATCTCTTCTGGAGACACTCAGATCGATAGATTTCCGCATTTATAGTTCCGGTAGTGTAAAAAATGGTTGACTTCAAACCACAGGAACATATTGCTTGCCATACCAGTACCTTTCGACCGAATTTCTCCACTTGAATCGACCTGTCCGCATCGCTCACATCCTCCCCAACGACGGCAGTAAAGTATTGTGGACCTGGAAGGGTTTTTGAGTCCTCCTTTACATAGGTCTCATCGTCCATCAAAACGCATGCATCCGGACGCTGCAAAAGGCGCGAATACAATTTTCGGGCCTTTGTTGCTGCTCGCTTCTTCTGTTCTGCACTTTGTTTCGAGATTTTCTGCTTCTTGTATGTCTTCAGGTGGTTTCGCCTCTTGATACGCTGGATCATTCCGACACTCGTTCCTGCTTTTTTGGCCAAATCACGTATTGACATTGATTTGTTCTTCATGATTAGAGATACCACTTTCTGCTCCAGTTTTGGGTTGGAAAAACCGGGTTTTTTGCCTCTTCCTGGTAGCTCATCCAAAGAATAGTGTTCCCCAAACTTATTAATGATGGTTTTAACACTCGCATGATGAATTCCAAACCGCTTCGCCAATTTTCGCATAGTAATACCCTTCTCACTTAGCCATGTGTCCAGAACCTTAATTTTCACTTCCTTTTCAATACGCGACATTTTGAAAACGCAGAATTTGAACCGCACAAACAAGTAAACAAAAGAAAGCTGACAGTCAAACGCACAGCATGCAGTGTTCAGAGCATAAAAAACCATCACAAATACATGCGTACAACGCAAATGTATGTGGATAGCTTATATTCGATACACTCCTTAGTTTGTTTAACATATATGTTTACTGTAAGTTTTTTTTATCTGGGTTTGTGTGTTTTTTTTCTTTCTCAAAAATGTTCAAGTCAGAAGAAAACCAAAATTTGTATATTTATAAGTTTCTTGACAATTTAGAAATTAAAATAAATGTGTTTTGCAAAATCATACTTGAAATTCCCTCCTATCCGTTAAATTGTTATTCCTATTACCCTCGAGACGGCCGCGAGTAATCGGTTCTATCCCCCTAACTTTAGTTTTAAGATAACTGATGTATATGAATATGAAAACTTAGCTCTTAATGTTGATTCGATTGAGCCTGTTAAAATAAAAGATTTAATAAAAAAAAATAAAGCCCTGAGTTTATTAACTTAGCGTGAACTTTTGTTAACGTACTTTTTATTGAAATATCTCGAGGGTCTTGATTTTAACTTGCCTCTAGACATATATTGAAAAATCTTCAATGTTTTTCACATTATTTCATGTCTTACATTGGATATTTTAGTCCACATGTGTTTTCATGAAATTTAAATTTCATCTGAGTAGTTGAGTGAGAATATGGAGTGGCAATATTTCCCGATTTTCAGGACATAATCTATTATTCAAGGGCACTGAAAGTGGGTGCAAGATAAATTTAGATTATTCAGATATAATCCTATATACACGGTGTTCAATAAGTTCGAATACAAGTTTTCATCATTGCGTAGGTATGCGCCATGTACATATTCTGCATTGGTATTGGTGTCAGCTTTAGCTTCATTCATACGCTACCGAATGTGCGCGGTGTTGACATTCTGTTAGTTGTTGTTTGTTTGTTACGCGCGATGAAAGAGTATCGGGACTTCGTAATTAAGCGTTTTTTGAACGGTGAGCGACCCGGCGATATATTCCGGCTGCTGAAATCGCATGGGGTCAAGCGGAACTTTGTCTACACGACCATCAGGCGATACCGGGAGACGTCCTCGACCAATGACCGTGCGAGATCCGGTAGGCCGCGTTCAGCGAGGACGCCACGGGTCATCAAGATCGTGAGGGAGCGAATTCGGCGCAAAAAGAACCGCTCAATCCGGAAAACGGCTGCAGATCGTTTCCATTGGAACCGCTCACACCATACTCACTTAGGACCTTGGTTTCAGGCCTTACAAAAAACGTAAGGTCCATGGCGTTTCGGAGGCTACCAGCAAAAAGCGGTTGGATCGAGCTAAGAGGATCCTCTCTCGGCACGCTGGTCAGGAGTTTGTTTTTTCGGACGAGAAACTGTTCGTGCTGCAGCAGCCGCACAATGTGCAAAATGACCGGGTGTGGGCGCCATCGAGGGACAGCATTCCTGAATCCAATATAAACATCCCTCGGTTCCAAAGTGCCGCGTCGGTGATGGTTTGGGGGGCAGTATGCAAACGTGGTAAGCTACCCTTGGTGTTTATTGAAAAAAACGTCAAAATCAACGCGGCGTACTACAAAACTGAGGTTTTGGAAAAAATTGTTGCCCCCAGTCTCCGAAGCCTCTACGGCGATGAGCACTACGTGTTCCAGCAGGACGGTGCACCAGCCCATACGGCAAATGTGGTTCAAGCCTGGTGTCGGGACAATTTAACCGACTTTCTAGACAAAACTTTGTGGCCTCCCAGCTCCCCGGACTTGAATCCTCTCGACTTTTTTGTTTGGTCCTATATGATGGCGAAGCTGAACGAATACAAAGTCAGCACTTTGGATCATTTCAAGACGGTAATTCTCAAAATCTGGGACGAAATGCCCATGCAGTCCGTGCGTGCCGCCTGCGACGCGTTCGAGAAACGTTTGAAGCTCGTTAAGGAGTACAAAGGGGGGGTCATTCCAAGAGAAATGTTGTAAACGTTCCTTGTAAACATAGCTTTCAATAACATAAATCCAAAAAATAAAAAAACATGTTTTCATTTTTTTAACAAATTTTGAAAGTGTATCCGAACTTATTGAACACCGTGTATATGCAAGAGTGTTTTCGATACATCTAGCTTATCTAATTCCGCGGTCCATGTCGGAATGGAGGGGGAGGGGGGCACCCAGGGGTAGTGGTTAGCAGCTCACCCCGGACAAATTACAAAAATGCCCAAAAGAGGTTGAGTAGCTACAACGGCAGATGATCCAGCCCGTGGTTGAAAATCTCGATAATGAACAAAAAAAAAAAAACATTTCAATATTTTCTATTGTAATGTGTGCTCATTGGGTAAAGTTCAAATGGAGGATTTGAAAGAAGAGGAATTTGGATAAGAGCGCCAATACCCACTGGCTGACGATCCAAGCCAACTTGCTTTTGCATATTTGATTGACGATATAAAATTTGACACGTATACACATATCTAATCCAGGTGTAGGATATGGTTTGAGTTTTTGTTTGGATAGGTTTGGAAATTGAAGAGGGCGCCAAGTAAAAGTAAAGGCATATTATGGTTTTCATCAGAGTCGCCTTAGGAATGGGGAATAATCTTATTGGAATTTTGAAGAAAACCAAAATTGGCCTAGGGCCTTTTTTGCATAAATTCAATCAATAGAATTTAGATGAGTAAGAACATATTCCTATTCAAAACGGAGACTGGAGTAGGCTGTTGAATTTTCGGTAAAAAATTGCCGAATACTGTAAAATTTTCTAAGTGTGTACATTTCAGGATCAACGAATGAAGATCATATATTATAGATACAAATGCTTGTAGTATTTTTCAATTACACACCATTACATAAATATTTTATGGGAATAGGAGGGACCATCAGGGCACCCGATTGAAGCTTTCTGGATGGAGAGAGTGGGAATGCCAGCTCCCCATTGCTAACAGTTTGTGAAAAGAGGGCGGGCTCTTCTACCCGCCCATTGGGGCATCCTCATGTTAGATAGCTTGCTCTTTTGACTAATTGTTCAGTCTTGTTTTTGGAAGGAGATTCTTTATATCCCTGTGGATACGTATAAGTGATGTTGCCTATAGATCCACCCAACCCGTTTTTAGCCCATCATACAATGGCATGATTAGGATAATCAGTGGTTTTTAAAGCTTGATCAAGTCTAACAGTGGGGAGAGCCCATTGCTGTCGGACTTAGTTTCCGTGCTACAATGGGTGGTAGTCATACATCATACATCATCAGACAACAAAATGGAGACTGGAGTAGGCTCTGAATACGGTAGGTTATTAGTTCAAAGAGATCGCACAAGGTTTGACTTCTGCGATTGTACAAATCTGAAGAAAAAGATTTTGAAACAGGTGGTTTTATCATGGTTCTGACCGTTTCATAGATGTTAGATGGAAATAGAGTATAGGAGAACCCTCTAAGTGCTTGATTTGTTCTGATTTAAGTGTTGTAGGTGAATATAACCACAGAAGAAGAACTAGAATTTGGATTTATAATACAAGCGGATTTTCGTATCAGCCAGAAGTATTGACACAGGTGCATTTACCTTGACAGGGTGGCCACTCCATTTTTATTTTCAAATTCCCGATTCTTTCCCGGTTTTCTCGGATCAAATGTTAAAAAATTTCAGGTTTAATACTGGTTTACAGGTCGGGAAAAGCGTCACGGAATTTGTGCGCTTGTGTGTTATAAAGGAGTCCGGGATTTGAATTCCCGTGGCGGGAATTAAGTCTACACAAAAATTACAGTTTCCTTGAATGGTAAACTTCTTGAAGTTGAAATAAAATTCATCTCTACACAGTACTCCATCGGCGGGAACAAAACATTTCGATTTATTTTCGTGCGGATTTTGCAAGTTTGAATTCGAATAGATAAAAAAAAATGTCAAAAGGAGAGCCGAGTTCCAAAAACAGTTTATTTTTCGATATTGATGTGCTCGAAGATTTGATGGTTTTGACAGTCAGTATGAACAGCTAACACAGGAAGAAATATTGCACAAAGAAAACATAGACCACCTGCCAAAAAAAAAAAAAGAGAGAAAAGAAACGCGTAGCCAAAACGACAAAACGGGATAAGGAGAAACATCTTTGCTTGTACCAAATAACAAGCAAGGAGAATTCCAACAAGATAGCTAAATATTTGATTTGAAGCCGTTTTCGGTTGTTGTGGTAATGCTACAGTGGTATCGCTTCTTATAATTTAATATAAAAAAACGTCTGTCGAAATACGATGAGTGTTAATTCGCAAATAAAATTGTTTGAATTGGGCGACGGATATGAGCTAAGTATCATCAATAAAGCGTAAAAGTGAACGAGAGAGATCAATAATAATTATTAGGTTTTCTGATGTCAAATCTCCTTTCTTTCAAACGCATAGGACGAATATATATTGTTTTCATAGGGAAACGTTTGCCTGACAGCAAGTCCTATACTTTCTATGTGCTTTAAAGAGAAAAGAAATTAGACGTCCGAACACTACACTGAACCCAAACATCCTCCTTTTATCGAATGAATCCTCCGTCGGTTGATATCGAGACATTGAAATCGCATTTTCGAATGATAGATGCAGGCGGAGGACGATTTTCTAGAAACCAGATGATTATCCTTCTTATGTTGAACAACTAATAATACGCGAAGTGAATTGACCTCCCGTTCAAATTCGAAGCACGATGTATGAAAAATCGTCATCCCAAAGTGGAATGCGCATTGTATTGGAAAAGCCCTATAACGCAAATCATTTGAAATGAGGATGACAAACATTCCATTTTACATCATTCGCTAAAAACCTATCAATCGCTATCAGAACTGGTACCATCACCAATAAAGGATCGAAAAACCGCTCGCTTCCTACGAAGTCACGGAAAAATATTTCCTGACTCCGTCAATTTTTGTGCTCCCATTGCAATCTCTGCTCAAAGGTTGAGGAAGTGTAATGTAATAATTTTATGTCGTTGAATTGTTTCAAATTACTCATAAATCGCTAATGATCTACACAGTTTTGAAACAAACATCATATTAATTTGGTTGATTGTCATACGAAACATGGATGATCGTCATATGGATCTAACCATAAGACAATCATCTGATTTCCGAATGTTTTTCGTTAAAGGGCCCTATCGAATTACTCTTCAGACAATTTGGGATGATGTTTGGGTTCAGTGTACGCGAATGAGCCAAGATATTTATAGAAAATTAATCAATTGATACACTCTAAAATTTCACAGATCTTTATGGATGAACACGCTAAGATAGAAATAACTAGAGGTCGATGATAATCACACAAAATCTTAATTATGAATAATCATGTGAACATAAATTCCCGGTTTTCCCAGTTTTTTTAAATTCCCGGTTAATTCCCGGTTTTCCCGGTTCGGTGGCCACCCTGCCTTGAGTTTAGAAAAATAATCATGGGAGAGCAAAAGGAAGCATTAGAATAATTTTAGAGGGTGATATTCTGGTTTCAGTCTCCAGGTGAGCTCTTTCCAGTTTATTTAACTATTCGTGTTTTCACTGACAAGAATTGATACAATTTGTTGAAGTATTACATATAGAATAATGGTCATGCATGGGCTCTTAAAACTTATGTCAGACCATTCCATTATGCACTGTTTTCTTTTCAGAGAGTGAGTAATGACGGTATAACCATAACCCATATAGAACTAGGACTAAAGTTCATACTCATGTCCCAACGGTTTGAAGAGAACGCACCATTATCCTTATTAAACTAAATGCTCCGTACGACCGAACATAAATTTGAAAAAAAAATTGTTCTGCACCATACAGGGCATTTCGTTCAATTATCTCCTTGACTCTCTACATTGCCTTTTTTCTTTGATATCAACTGAAAGCTGCGTGGGTTCCCTGCGTTTTCATAAGGTAAAGAAATCCTTTCTACATCCCACAGTTTCATGGACGTGGCCGGGGGAGCAATTGAGATGTCAACAGTGTTGTTGTGGAGATTATTGCGTGAAACATATCAGTATCAGGTTTCATTCTACGGTAACATTCAATACCTTTAACGAATCATCCCTCATCGTTGCTCCACCCACGAGGTAAACAAATGGCGCAAAATAAAAAATGAATTAAATTTTTTATAGCTTTTTGAGAACATTTTGGGTGAACAAGCATTTACTTGAATTATTTAGAAGAAATGCCACATAACACATCGGTCAATAAGTCCCAGGCCTAAGTAGGAAAACAACATTTTTTTGCCAAAATTCATTTTTATTCATCAAAATAATCTCCTTTTAGAGTGATACAATCATTCAAACGTTTCTCTAGCTTTTCGATACCGCCAGTGTAGAACAATTTATCGAGACCTTCAAAATATGCTTCATTTTCAGCAATCATTTCCTCATCTGAGCCAAAACTCATTCCACGGAGCATCTTTTTGAGTTCTGCGAAGAGGCAGTAGTCGCTGGGGAGAGGGGGGGGAGGGGCAGATCTAGAGAATACGGTGGGTGCGGTAGCAATTCGAAACCCAATTCGACCATTTTTGCGGCTGTTTTTATTGACTTGTGTCACGGTGCGTTATCTTGGCGAAAGAGCACTTTTTTCTTCTCCAAATGAGGCCTTTTCTGGGCGATTTCGGCCTTCAAACGACCCAACAAACCGATATAATAGTCGCTGTTGATTGTTTTTCCATGTTCCAAGTAGTCAATGAATAACATTCCATGCGCATCCCAGAATACAGAGGCCATTACCTTCCCAACCGATGTTTGAGTTTTTGGACGCTTTGGACGGCTTTCTCCGTCTGCACGCCACTCAGCAGACTGCCGATTTGATTCCGGAGTGAAGTGCTGAATCCATGGTTCATGCATTGTGATGTATCAACGCAAAAACTCCTTATTTCACGTGAACATCTCCAAACAGCTCTTTGAATCATCGACTCGTTGTTGTTTTTGCTCTGGTGTGGGCAAACGCGGCACCCATCTGAAAAACAACTTTTTCATACCCAAATGTTCGTGTATGATGGTGTATACACTACCTTTTGATACCTTCAGAGTGTCAGCTATCTCTTGCAACTTCACTTTGCGATTGCCCAAGATGATTTTCAGGGTTTTTTCAATATTTTCCAAAATAACTGCCTCATTTGGCCGACCAGGGCGTTCAGCATCATCGGTGTCCGTACGACCACGTTTGAAATTGGCAAACCATCGAAATTGCACACACGAAATTGCTTTGAATCCATCGTTTTTAAGAATTACAAAAGTAGCGTCACTGAAACCACTGTAACTCGATAAATAATAAACCTAACATCATGACATTTTGACAATAATCTTATGAAGGTTCATACTTTTGAAAAATCATATAGATATTTTATTAGTGGCGCCATCTGGTAGTTAGGCTTGGGACTTATTGATCGATGTGTTAATATACATGCACAACATGTGCTGGACCAGGAAGCTCACAATTAATAACTGTTCGATTGTATCTAAAATACTTATTTTATAGCTCCTGGAGCGGATGATAATATGAAGATGACGATAAAATAAATAATATATCCTTCACTCCAAAAGGATATCCTATTCATCTTATCGCTAGGCATCACGGGATGATACCCGAATGCAAAATATTAACACGCGTCTGGTTTATTTTTGTGTTGTGGAATGAGATGATACATTTATTACAAAATTACTATTGCAAACCAATTGCATATTTTTGTTCTTGAATGTTTTTCTCTCAGACTAGGATGAATATGAATAAATATTAAGGAATAATAACATACTATAAATGGGTGACAGACCAATGCTCAATGCAAAACATTTTTAATTAGTTTCTTTGCGCTTTCTTTTCATTCGGAGAGTTATGCTAATGCGTCTATTGGTGAAAACTTATATAGCAAGTACGCTTCGCATACATTATCAAATACAAAATTGTAGTTCGCTCATAAATACAGAAACTTGTTCACACTTGTTGAAGATATTGTGGAAGTTGTACACAGATAAAAAGAAACATTAATTTTCTGCGTTATCTAATGCACATAAAGGGAATGCTAGATTTAGCAGAAATTTATGGGATATTTCATGTAAACTTAACCTAGATTACGCCTGAATCTAGTCTTTTGTACGGAAGATTGCAATCATTGTTGTATGGCGCATGAAATATTGCTAACAATTTCGTTGTTTACGCTTCCTTTGGCTTGGAATCAATCGATGGGAAATTTTACGCGCTCTTTAAAATTCATTATTTTTTTCTGTGTATGTAATACCTATCGAGATTCACAGATTTCTTCTAACGGTTGAAAAATGACTTATACCCGAGTGAAATATTAAAATATTTTGCCATATCCCACCCACCAGCTCGCAGAAGTTTGATTTTTTATTCAAGACATATCAAGCAACACAATTCGAGGGTTCCTGAGTTTCGTGCTCATCGTTCAAAACCTCACCCGTGTGGTCCCGGACAATTGCTATCAAACCTAGACCTCCTCCTGGGCTAAAACGAACACCAAACAACTATTATCAACAAGCATAATGTCTCGACAAAAACACGCCAATGAAATGTGATCAATCATTTCCAAGTGAGGAAAAGGAGGAGGGAAATAACAAACAACCCCGTCACATGGGCCTACCCCTAGCCAGTAGACAAGAAAAAAACAAAATTCCGTGAGTGTCAAAACAGTAGGGGAGCAACAATGAACGAAAACCTGGACCACATTACGGAGGCCAGTTGAAACGACTGTCTCGCGAAGAGTCGCCTCGGTAAATGCTTCGTTTCAATTTCTCAAATAAGGCCCTTCACAAGGAATAGGCGCGTGAGAAACTATGACTAGGTACACGCCAGGCTAATCGTCGATGAGAACTGACCGAGTTCCCCTTTTTCTCGCCTCACATAGGTACAAAAGTTTTCTTCCGTTAACTTTAGGTGATAATAAATTATCTGCAGCCAAATTGCGTGACTGGAATTTTCGTTCGTCTAAAAATATGCCCGAGGGAAAATTGGGCATTTTCGTTGATGCGAGATCGTGTACTAAGCCATGTTTTGTGGAGTGATACAAAAGGGTTGACCAATCTGTGAGTTGTGTGATTACCATCATGCATTATTCAGAACAGGATATAACGAATGGAATCTGTTGAGTTTGGGAAGGAAACTAATTTTGT
The DNA here is from genome assembly GCA_024533555.2 of Aedes koreicus. Taxonomy (NCBI): domain Eukaryota; kingdom Metazoa; phylum Arthropoda; class Insecta; order Diptera; family Culicidae; genus Aedes; species Aedes koreicus. The sequence continues at coordinate 1,118,521 of JAHHFK020000699.1, forward strand.
AAAAGAATTTATTGGAATTCAGCATTGTTCAAATCATGTGTTATAACTGTCTGATATGAGTGACAAAATTTCCATGAAAAATAATAGAAGCAGATCCACTTTTGTAATCAAAGAACCATGCAAGCAACGATAAATTCATCATAATCCTCAGTTTTGTAGGAGTACACAACCATGCAAACAGAGTTTAGCCAAACTCTATCAATATATGCGCACGTGTTCCGAAACGCCAAGCGCTCCCTTCACTTGACCTCGAGTTTTCTAGCTATCAAGAGTAAAACCGAACAAGTTCTTCCGTTTGCTTTTTCGCCAAGTTCAATTCGTTCGTTGTTTGATTTATTATTCAACGCTCGCTGACTAAATTATTTACCAACGCCAACTCGTGATCATCATCGATGACTTCCGACGCGGTACTCCTATCGGTATGTAGAAGGCCAGCAAATATGTGTGGGTGGACAAATGGAAAGCTCAACGGACCCGGTGATTTGTAGAATCGGAAGTGTATGTGAACCTTAAGTTCAACCAAAATTCTGGAAAGGAAAGGAAAATAAGCTACTGCTAGTTCGTGTCTACAGTGGGCCGGATTGAAGGGATGTTGACCAAGAAAGGTTGTAATAATCTGTGTCGCAGCTCAGAGAAGCCATCATTATGCTATCATTAAATCAACCTAATACAGATAAACTCAGATGATGAAAGTGAATTAGGTTATTAGCTACCATACTTTAATTAGTTGAGAATATTTTCGTAACGTAATGAAGGCATAAAGGGTGTCCACGATGAAATTGCCACACACAAAATTGATTCGCAAAATTCGAGTTTTCGTCCGATTGCCATCAAATTTTCAGGGATTGAGAAATAACTATTAAACTTCATTTTACCATTTTACTCGTATTTTATTTACAGTCCATACGCAAATGCCCGCACCTTGGCCTTAACCCCGGCCATAAGATTCTGCACAACCTGTGAATCAACCGTTTTTTGCATGTAAACCCATACTTTCTTCAGTTCCTCGACTGTCTTCACTACCTTAGGTCGTTTAAGAAGGTGCTGCTTCATAATCGCCCAGTACTTCTCGATGGGGTGGAGCTCCGGAGTGTTGGGAGGGTTGAACATTTTCGGCACGAAATTGACCTTATTGTCCGCATACCACTTCAGCACGTCCTTGGAGTAGTGGAATGAGGCCAAATCCGGCCAGAAGATTGTTGGGACGTTGTGGGCCTTCAGAAGAGGAAGCAGCCGCTTCTGGAGGCACTATTTTATGTACACCTGTCCGTTCATCGTGTCCTGGGTCACGAAAGGTGCACTCCGCTTCCCGCACGTGCAGATGGCTTGCCAAACCAGGAATTTCTTCGCAAATTTGGACATCTTCTGAGTGCGGACATGCTCCGGAACGCTGAACTTATCCTTGGCCGTGAAAAACAGGTTGCCGGGGATCTGTTTGAAGTCAGCCTTCACATATGTTTCGTCGTCCATGATGCAGCATTCAACTTTCGTCAGCATGTTGAGGTACAACTTCCTGGCACGGGTTTTGGCGGACTTGTTCTGCTTCTCGTCGCGATTAGGGGCCTTTTGTACCTTGAACGTTCGAAGCCCAGCCTTAGTTTTGGCCTTCTGGACAAAATTTCGGCTTAGGTGCAGCTTCTTAGCCACATCCCGAACGGAGGCGTTCGGATTTCGGTTGAAGGCCCCAACTACGCGGTTGTGATTTTTGGTGTTGTACGGAATACTTTTTCCTTCACTTCTGGGCTTCCGATCGGTGGTCAACCGTTCCTCGAACCGCTTAATCACTCGCGACACCGTGGAATTCGCGATTCCCAACGTTTTAGCGATGGAACGATGCGAGAGATCCTTGTTCTCGTGATGAATGCGCAAGATTTTATCACGCACGAGCTGTTCTTTCGACTCCATTTCCGCGAGTTTTGATCACAGGACTTTAAAACTTGCAGGATGTTGATAATGCACTATGAACTAAATCCACCCAAATTTTCATTAAATTCTACCCAACGGTTAAAAAGTTAGAGCAATTTCATAGTGTGGCAATTTCATCGTGGACACCCTTTAAATGTATAGAACATGTTTCTCTCTCTCTCTCTCTCACGCACACACACACACACACACACACACACACACACACACACACACACACACACACACACACACACACACACACACACACACACACACACACACACACACACACAACACTAGTGATAAAAATGATAAAACCGAATTATTTTGGTTAGTTAAAAAAAAGCCTTCTTTTCCGAATGTTGAGAACGTCTTATTTTTTAAATAATGAATGCTTGAATGTTGTGATTGTAGTCATTGTTCTTTCAACATTATATTCATTTTGCCATATTTTCTATTTGAATCTTTTTTTGATTTAGTCTTCCTCTTGGTCAGTATTTTAATTGAACTTTGTTTGAATGGCGATTGATACAATTATCGAATATGTGCGGGTTTTTAATTGAAATTTTGCTCAATTTGTTCAGCATATATAAGATAGGAGATCTTGAGTGTAAGTACCAACATATTACTGTTAATCATATCAATATTTCCACCTTTCCACTCACGGGTGTGGATGGTTTATTTCAGCAGAAAACAAACATACGTTAAAATTTTGAGTTTGAGAACCGATTTAAACCAAAATTTGTGATGCTGCTTGGGCCACTCACAAGTGCGGGCGGTAGCAAAATACAAGAATACGTTGAAATAGCAAATTTGAGAACCGATTTCAACCAACAGTAAGGATACTGTTATGACCACTGACAGGTGTGAGTGGTTTATTTCAAAGGAATACATGTTTACGTTGAAATATAGAATTTAAAAACCGATTTAAACCAACAGTAACTTTTCTGTGGGCCACTCACAAGTGTGGGTGGTTTATTACAGTAGGATACAAAAATACATTAAAACATCAAGTTTAAGGACCGATTTAAACCGACAGTAAGGATGCTTTTGGGACCACTCAAAAGTGCGGATGCATATAAGGGGAACGCTAGATTTAGCAGAAATTAATGGGATATTTCATTTAATTTAAGCCAGATAACGCCTAAATCTAGTCTTTTGTATGAAAGATTGCAAACATTGTAGTATGGTGCATGCAAGATAGCAAACAATTTCGTTGTTAACGGTTTCCTTTGACTTGAAATTAAACGAGGGGAAATTTTACACGCCTGTTGAAATTAATTATTTTTTTCTGTGTAGGTTCAAATGAGGTTTGTATGAAACAAGTGCTGCTTAGGTACTCATTATATCTTCGTTTGAATTGATCTTACTATAGCGTATAAAATCAACTGAATTGGTCTCCAAAACATTTGATATTCCCAATGATTCTTTGGTTATTATATTGGAGCTACACAGAAAAAAATCTAAATTTTCATTGTGATGTAAATATCAGAGCTCGTAATATTGCGTTTCATTCCACACGAAGCAGCAACTTGCATGAAATATTTCTTTTAAAGACGAGCTTTTGCATAACATTATTGACAACATATGGAATGTCCTACATTATTGACAACATATGGAATGTCCTAGAATTTTGATTTATAATGTAAGTTTGTAAGTTTTGTGACGCTTGAGTTTCCTGGTTTCTGGATTAGAATTCACAAAAAAAAAAACAATAGTGTTAAAACTACAAATGTTAAATAACGTAGGACCTTACTTTATTCCTGTTATTGTGAGATTCAAATACTGACTTTTTAATCAAAATAATCACCAAAAATAACGTTTTCTAGAGTTGCTAATAATCTGTTTTGTCTTTCTCAGACCAAATAGAAAAAAAAACAGAAAAAAAAGTCACCAATAATCTTTAGTGTTTTATGAGAACAACGGTTGCTAAAAACCAATTAAATAAAATATATCTTGTATCTTTTAACAATCCTTTTTGTTGTGACTTTATTGGCACTTCTGAAACTTTGAACCATCTTTCTACTTCATCCTTCGCTATTTTTCATGTTTTCAAACTCCCACAGCAGAAACTAATCGAAACAATCAAACGTCACATATCACGATTACCATCCCAACTTTATCAGCCCATTGTTAGGTAACACACATTCCCAGGCACGGAAATTTCTCTTCTTAGCTCGTAGAAGAAAACTTTTGTTCCATCGATTGAGCATCTGAGAAAGGATGAAGGCTGTGAAAATACTTGAAGCCTTGATGCTTCCTTCGCAAGGAGGAGGAAAACAAAAAAAGTAAAAGAAAAACTTTTACGAAAATTGTTTTCCCGTTAAAAGAAGGGCTAAGAAAAATAACAACTAGTTAATATTCTCACGGTACATAAATTTGCCGCATTCAGGAGCGTTTCGGAAGTTTCCTTAGATTCAAGACTCAACACCAAACGTTTCGTAGTCGCTGACGGTAAGAAACGGGCGAAGAGCCAGTCAGGAGTGTCGAAATACAATTTTCTCTCTGACTTCGTCTTTTCCCTCTTCTCGCTTCAGTCGGGATCAATTCTCCATGTATTCTACTCAGCACTGCTAGAAGGGTAACCTGTGAGTTGATGCGGGTGGTTTCGTAAAAGTTGCTCCTTGTGCCACAGTGAACCAAAACAGATGAAATCCAAGGTAAAGAGGTCTCGTGGTTTTATCATCACGCACGTATGTTTTTCGACGAAGACGTCAGACCTGTTGTTCCTCTTAATGCTGACAAACTTATTCGATTATTAAACATTTTTATTTTGTTAGAATTTTTCATCAAAAGATGCCCATCTCCCGTTCCGCTTTGATGGTTGTAGGAAACTTTGCGTGAATATTTGATATTTATAATCAAATTGCTCATTTAAAAAATTGCATTCTTTTATCCAGTCGAAAAAAAAATGAATATCAGATAACGTGCCATTAGCATAATTAGGACATTCTCATCGTTGCTAACCTTAGAATGGAGTGAGACGTATTGAAGAAAAAAAAACTGGTGTGCTACAGACCGATACTTCTTTTGTACGGTTTCCTGACCAATGACCTGTAACGTTTAAGCGTGGAACATTAGTCCATGTGGAAACAACCTTTATATAGCAGTCCACTTGGTTTGACCGGCGTTGTAGTCGTAATTCAGATTTAATTTTCCGGAACACTGAGTGGTTGGTGTATCATATTTTTCTACAGTGAACTGGGAAGAATTCTAGTGGTTTTTTTACTTCTTACTTGTAGTTTAATTTCTAGTTGAACGAAATTACAAACTGAGAGATTATTTTTCAGGAACATGCAAAAAAGAAGTAGTGCGCTGTTTTGCGCAACAGATATTTGACACTGATATGCAGTATCGAAAAGCGATGAAAGCGGAAACTAGCCAAATATTCCGCTAACCAGGTGCATGCATGATCCGACGTGACGTCCATCCGGATAAGAATACCGAGGGAATGAGAAAACTGACCAGCACCCCACCGAACCGAGCCAAGATCCAACTCATTGAATCCATACAGCGCACCATTTATACCGCAAGAAATTAACGTACTTCAATGTATCACGTTTCACAGCATGAACTTCTGAAGCTTAAATTATTTGAGTTAAGCCTTTTGTGTCATTCTAGAGCACTAGTACGCACTTTCTTTGCTAAATATGAGCGACTTAGCGAGTTCAACTTATATGAATTTTTTTTGGAAATCGATAACATAATCCTTTGGTGCTTTGGTAATTTAGATTCAATCATGAAAATGTATATAAAACATACAGTTTAGTTGGAAAATTGAATTGGTTGCCCTGAAAAGGACGGTTGGTATGGTTCCCGTCAGTAATAAATTCTCTTTCACTATCATGTGCTGTATTCACTCCAGATAATAGTTTATTTAAGACCTTGTGGTGGAGAGTGGCAGACTTACGCGAAACAATTCGGATCTCTAGTTGTCAATGTGTCCTCCTCGAAATTTTCAGGGACCAGAAATTCCATCACTGTAGTCATATACACAGGGGTACCAGTACCAACGCGCTCGTCATAATTGCCGTTCTGGAGGAGATGGTGAATGCGGCTGCCGCAAAACTGTGATGGTTCGACGGGACCTTGCCACGTCCCAGCCGATCGTGTCGTGGGAGACAGAGGAAAGTTGTAGAACCATCAGCTTTGAGCTGATGTCTAACGCTGAAATCATTTTGGTTCATCCCCTGCGTTATATACTAGCACTCAGTAGCATAGTCCGGAAGCAAAGAGGTCGTGCAAATGCAGAACGAAGCAAAATTCATAAGAGGGAAGGGGCGTCGTTTAACAAATTAGACAGTAGTGTCAAAACGAAAATATTTTGAACCTTAGGAATTTCCTTTGGCTTATTGTAAAACGGTGTTAACTTTAAAATGCGGATAGCTCGAGGAGCTCTTCAATTAAATGCAATTCATGGGGATCTATAAATAAGACCTTTGCGGTGAGCGGCTTTCTCAAATTGGGTTGTTCAGCGCTGAATGATGGCAAACTAACGCCCTACTTCTCCACAGGAGTTGTATCTACGACAGACCTGTCCATCACCTCCTAGGATGTGACATGTAAGTTTAACTGGCATGTCCTAGATGACTTCCATGGAAGTGACCATCTCCCTATTGTTTTGTCGCAGGCTGTAGGCCTCCCGCCTACTGTGACGAAACTTAGGTAGAATTCCAATCAAGTGAAATGGAATGGCTTCGGCAGAGAAATCTTCCGTCAGACACCTGGTTACGGAGCGATACTCATGTCGTTTTCGGTTTTAAACCAGGGTCAGGTCTAACTCTGACTCGCAATTACCGAACGAAAACGGATCAAGAACTTGTTTTATCAGTCACACTGTTTCTCATTGCCATAAACTCAGTGAACGTTCCCAGCTAATGTACACATTATTGTGTATGCCGATGATATAACCCTTATTAGGTTTTGTAGGGCAGTTAAGCGCCACATACAATATGCAATGGATGGTGTGCAGATAGTTTTAGATTTATGATGTTTCCTAAGAAGTCTAAGATCATGCACGTTGGTTTGGTCATGCCCACATGTCCAGGTTACCAACTGTCATTATCAACGAGCTTGAGGACAAGAAAGTGCGCGAGACGAAGCTACTTGGTTTGACAATTGACCACAAACCGCGCTTTGTAAAGCACGTCAAGACAGTGAGATTTGACGTCAACGCTAAAATGAAATAAGGTTGCTCAGGCAATCGTCGTGCCTAGCATATTTTAAAGATGTAGCTATGGAGCAGGTGCGGTACGTTCCTGCTTAAATCGTGGAACATCAGTAAAGCCTAAGAGATTTCTATCGGAGATTTTAGGATCTCAGCAATAGCTTTCCTAAGGTCTCCTAGGTGATCATAGTAACCGAAGACTTGACAATCAAAACCATGAAGTTACTTTAAGGGGACCCCGTTCTTGGCAACAGACCTGCCATCTGTAGAGAACAGTTCAGCGAATTAGGTGATCTACTGGATCATAAATTATTGTTCAACTTCCACTGCTCCGTTTTGTTCTCTATGGCTAATCGGCAGCTAGGGTTTGTGTAGAAAATCATAAGAGGCTTCACTCACCCATACTGCCTGAAAGCTCTCTATTGCGCACTTGTAGGATCGATCCATGAAAATGCCTCCTACACACTACCAAAATGTCATGTAAATTTCTGTCCCCTGAGACCGACTCATGCAAGCGTTCTTTAGCACATAAGAATGAGTTGAAAGAGATGAAAAAATAAATTTAATCAAACACATCTTTCGTCGAATTGCGTATGAGTCAGTCTCAGGAGACATAATTTTACACGAAATCTTTGTTTACGTTCCCCGACTTTTTACAAACATGAATTACATCTCGTGTAATATTCATAATTTCTAAGTGTGTAGGTCTGGCTTCCTTATCAATTGACTTCGAGCATGTAGATCGAAAGTATGCAGCGCAGGTTTATCCAGATGCCATTGCATAAAATACTATGGCCTGATCCACAAAATCTCCCGCCGTATTCCGATCGCTCCAAGTTTCACTATTAATTGAACATTCTAGTACCATCGAGAGCATTACGGACTCTTCTCCAAACAAGATTCCATCGAACGGCGTTCAGTAGCATCGAATCACTAACAGCTATGATGCGAGCGTTTACGACTGTCAAATATAGTCGTTTGAACTTGGCGAATATTTTTCTCACTTTTTCTCACGTGTTTTTAAGCTCAAATTTTTTTCTATTTTAAGTTTATTTCATGTAGATAATTAGTCCGATGAGTTAAGCTGAACAAATAAGAAATAAGAGCTAAGGAGTGGGAGCACATCCTGACAAGAGTACAGATTCCCACGTTGTTACAGCGGCATGGTACTCGATATGTCCAAAGGTGGATTGAAGTATAAAGCCATTGTGTGGATCAATACGAGGGTTGAAATTTGCTATTCACGGAGGGTACATTGATCGAAGACTGTAGCACTTGATCATGGATAGGTAAGACACCCGTGGCCGTTGGTGGTGCAGCAGTACGCCAACGTATCATTTGTCTGGGTAGCTGAGTACCCAGGTATACCTGGTAATGACGCTGCTGACAAACAAGCAAATCATGGTCGTCTTGCTCTACTGGAGGGTGTTTTCATACCTTATAGTGACGTTACCCACTGAGTGAAGCGGACCTTACGACATACTTGGGAAATATCTTGGCATAACAACCGTGATGCATTCCTACGTCGTATTAAGAATAATACACGAAAGACCAGAAGATTCTGATTCAGCTGAGGATAGGTCATACACAGTTCATTCATGGACCCCGGCTTAGCGATAGTGTGGTCTACTACCAAGCGGAATTAAAAGTGAGCCATCTATTAGCGGAATGTCCTTGCGTGGGCACAACTGAGGAATATATGATTGTTATAGACTCAAAACGTGAAATATTGTGTAACCGTAATACAGAGCTAACTGTGCTAAAGTATCTGAGCGCGGTATATTTTTACGACAAGATATAAACTATTCAAATGTGAAGGGATAGAAATTTGACTGCTGACCACAGTCACCAACTAAAGAAAGGCAGATGTGAACACGTTTGCGAGGGAATAAAGGGGAGCTCATTATTAAGCTCAGGCAGGTTCAGTCTTTAGTCGTCTTGAAAAATCTTAAATCATCTACAGCAGACGACCAATTTTAAAAGACGTTAGTCAAAGTAACCATAATAGCTACCGATCCGAAAAAATCAGTGGGGTTGTGTTGAACACAGGACCGGTTGACGTAGACAACGTTAAACCGTTTGATTAGTTTCGTTAGTTTCGTAGCAGAACATTCACAGAAAAAATAATAATGAATTTGAGAAGACTCGTAAAATTCTCCGTTGTTCAATTGAAAGCCAAAACAAGCGTAAACAAAAAAAATATTTGCGATCTTTCATACAACAGACCATATTTCAGTGATATCAAGTTTACATTTAAATGAAATATTCCATGAATTCGTGTCAAATCTAGCATTCCCTTTATACGCATTGCAATGCAGAAAATTAAATGTTTATTTCAAACATTGTTGCATTAAAAAATGGATTTTTTTCGGATGGTGATAAAAAAAAGCTAAGACAGATAATTGCTTTTGATAAATTTCCCATGGAAGTTAATTATTTAAGCTTAAATGTAAAAAAATTCTACGCCCTTGCGAGCGGCCTTCCGGTAGTTAACCGGAACATTCGCCATGGCGCACGAAAACATGCGTGTAGGGATGTTCTGGAGTTCTTTCTTCGTTTTATTTATCAATTCCTCCTCAGTTTTCACGATAAAATTGTTGGAGTAGATCTTACGCTTCAGGTTGGCCCAGAAATTCTCTATGGGACGCGCGGGGTGACGTTGGGCGGGTTCGCCGACTTGGGTATCAGATCGATGTTCAGCCGCTCCATCTTCTCCAACGATCGCTTCGAGTAGTGGGCCGACGCCAGATCTGGCCAGAACACCGCGTCTATGCCCTTATGGTATTTCTTGATGAACGACACAACTTCCGACAAGCATTTCGTACTATAAATTTTCCCGTTCACGGCCAGTCCGGAGCGAAAGAAGAGCGGCTTTGACAGCCCCGTCTCGCTGATTGTCAGCCACAGCAGCACCTTCTTGAGGAACTTGGTGTGTGAAATGAACTTCACATCGGAGCTCACTTCCTTCTTGGGGAAGTAAAATACGAAGTGCCCTGCTAGTCGCTGCCATCCAGAGTGAGATAGGTCTTGTCGTCCATCACCACAGCCACGTCGCGATTCGCCGGGAAAATCGAGTTGACCATCTTAATCAGCCGCTGCCACTGCGTCATTGCCTGCAGCTCCGAAACCAGTGGACGCGACTTCCGCTTCCTGACATGTATGTTCATGTTTGCCAGGTGCTTTTTCACTGTTTGGCCGGTTGAACCGACCTCCCGGCCAAGCGCACGCAGCGATGTAGCCATTTTTCTCTCGGTCTTCCTCTTCAGCATCCTTTGGAGCTTCTTGCCGCTCAGAGTCGTCGGCCGTCCGGAACTGGCTTTTTTTTCGATGCTCTGATTGTTGTATAATAGTGCCAAGATGTTGTAAATGCCGGAACGGGCGTATCCGGCGTCCACAAAGTGCCGCACGATGTCCGTTCTCGACGCAGCGGGGTGCTGTTCTTTGAACGCGCACACTTATGAACGGAGTTGCTTCACTGTTTTTGCAGTCACGGTTAGAGTTCGACTGATAGAGCTGTCAAATTTTGTCTGCTGACTCATGGGTTACTATGATTGATGATGCATGGGTAGTTTTGTCAGTGCGGGTGAAGGTAAACCCATGAAAAATCGACAATTTTTGTCCATTTTTTCAAATGCAAACGTTACTGTTCCAATCGAACGTTGGGTTAGCATAAGTGAGTAAGTATGTTAGTCCTCTTCTCTTTCTTTTTTGGTGTTTCAAGCTTATTGCTTTCACAATTAGCTTATTGCTTGCTTTCAAGTTAGTATTCTAAATGCACTTCCACAGTTATTAATTGAGAGCTTTCGATGCCAGGTACCATTTTTGCATTAGTATGATTGTGTGGCAAGTGCAATCATACCCTATATGTCCAGGGAATCGAGAGATTTTCCTTAACGAAAAATGTCTAGACCAGACCGAGAATCGAACCCAGCCCCCTCCAGCATGGTGTTGCTTTATAGCAGCGCCTTTACCGTCTGAGCTAAGGGAGGACCCTGTATGTTAGTATGCATTATGAAAATTAAGAAATTCTATTGTACACTCTTCAGAAAGGTTTAAATGATGGTACGGCCTCATGTTGAAGGCCCTTATCCAGCATCTCAACCAGTAGTTGGCAAAGTTTAGGTTTTACCTGATAATCACGAGTTCACTCGACATCGGTACATGGTCGGTGGATTTTTCATATGTTCGATTTTATCGCACTTCCGCAATTGGCGCATACGTTTGGCATCAAAACGATTAGGCATCGTACTTATTCTCACTTTCACAGTTTCTTAAAATTTATTTCTTCCTATAAGTAAAACTCTATCCAACGCGAATCGTTAAAATAACAGAATAACTATTCATAACTGTACTAATTGGAGTATGCAGAGAATGTTACTTCGGAATATCCTTTTCGAAAATCAAAGCGAAAATCAAACGTAGGAAATTTCTTGATACTTTCCGGAACGCAACATTCCTTAAAATTTTCCAATATTCAACTTTTGGTTGTAAAATTTTAAATACTTGAGTAAATAAAATGGCAATCGCAAAAACCTCTAGTTGATCAAAGCAAAAACCTCAAAAATAAATCAATCAAGAAACGATCGAGTTATTAGCGTCCGGTGTTTAAATTTTTCGTGACGTCAGCCATTTGAAAAATGTACACAATGCTCAAGGTATGCAACGAAGGGGAAACCACCGTGTTTTAGCCACCGCTGGCTGTCAATTGGTAAGAGCTTGGAAAGTAATGTTGAATAAATTCCAATCAAACAAACTCTTTCAAAATTGAATTAGTCGTCCTAAAAAGGGCGAATTTGAAATTGTCCGTACAATAATTAAAACCTTCTCGGAATTGTGAAGAAGCAGGTTATTTCAGCCGTTGCACGTTGTGCCTTACCAAAGATGGCTACCAACAAGATCACACACACAAGCACCTTATTTCGCTTCCTCGTGGTTACGCCGGTGAACCGACTGTCTAGCACACCACTGCATAATTAATAGCTGCCTAGCAACGGTTACCACCACCAGCAGTCAAATCCAACGTTGGCGCCTTGCCGCTCCGCACTACCGAATGAAGCTAGTGCACCCTCCAGGGTACATGCCATCGCCAGATGCCGATGAATACTGGCTCGTTACTCCGCACAGCTCCAGTACTGCAACACGAATGAGAAAATTTGCTTTTATATCATGAGGTGCTGAATATGAGACCTCCCTTGCTCACATTTGAAATCTGTGATAGAAAAGTACTGTGAATTTTCGTTACTTTCAATAGTTTCAAATTGTTTACGGATAATTTTTGATAATTGAATTGATATGCGGGAAAATTTACATCCGGTTGATATTATCATTTTGAAAATCTATCGAGCATTTATGAAGTTACGAGCGTTTAATTTGTAACGATATTTCGTGACAGTTGATTATTTTTCGATTTTTAATTGACAATTCAATTTTTTATGACGGCAGCCATTTGTAAACTGTGCACAATGCTCAAGGTATGCAACGGAGAGAAAATAAAAATTGTTATAGCCGCCGCTGTCTGCCATTTGGTTAGTTGTTAGATAAATTCAAATTAAACAAACTCTCTCAGATTTGGATTGGTCGTCCTGAAAAAGACGGATTTGAATTAGTCGGTCTTTTCACGAAGCAGGTTATTTTTGCCGTGCACGTTGTGCTTCAGATAAAGATAACTACCAAGTATATCACACACTCAAGCACGTTATTTTGCTCCTCGTGATGGCGCCAACCGGCTTGGGCAACCGACTGCCTAGCACACCACTGCATATACAATGGCTGCCTAGCAACAGTCTCAGAGCAATCAACTAGCTCACCACTGGTTGAGCGCCAGTGCACCTTCTGTGGAATGTTCCATCGCTTGCTACGTTGGCGCCTTGCCGCTCCGCACTGCAGGTTTCATGCCATCGGGGTTGCCTCCATCGCCAGCTGCTGATCCTTAATGGTTCCATGATTTACCCAGCTCCAGTACTGCGACACTAATGAGTGAAATTGCGAAAGTGTACTCGTTTTATATCGTTCAGTGCTGCATATGAGTCCTCCCTTGCTTAAATTTGAAATCTGTGATAGTAAAGTACAGTGCATTTAGTAAATTTACTTTGAAAAGTCGACATTATAAGACATCACCTTATGTTTTGATTATTTTCAATAGCTTAAAATTGTTAACGGATAATGTTTGATAATTGAATTGATATTCGGGGAAAATTTCCAACCGATTGATGTGATCTTGAAAATCTATCGAGCATTTATTAAGTTATTAGCGTTTAATTTGTAACGATATTTCGTGACGGTCGCGTATGTTTAGATTTTTAATTGACACCCTACCCTTGCCGTAAGAAGTATTCTACGTCAAAAAAACAGACACCTTGGTGTCGATGAGCCATAGAAGATCTGCAAAACAAAACCTATAAGGGAAGAAATTCCTTTTTTTTATGTTTTTCTTTGCGCTTTTTTTATCGTTTCTCAAGCACCGCTTCATTTTTCACTATTGAAAGCACATTATTATCACAATCCAATTCGCAAAATTTATAGATCATGACGATGTTTTCACCACTAACAGAAGGCGATCGGTTCTGGCTCGGTTGACTTTCAAAACACTGTTTCGCCTCGGTTAGTGTTTTCCGAACTGACTATTACATTAAAGCCAGTCCACGTTAAATTTCGGACACCAAAATAATAGAAGCAAAATAAATTTACACATAATTCAACAAAACCGATTGTTTATTTCACAATAATAGAAATATATCTACATTAGAAAAAGTTGATTAAGATGTTAATCCTTCTGTCTGTATAATTCTCGACCTTTCTGTGGTACACCCGCCATCAGGTTCCTTATGGTATCCTCAGATACGCCCGCCGTGACGATTCTCCATCTTCTCTTTTAAATCATCGGTACCATTTGCTCTCTTCTTAGTTTCGAAGAGTTTCCGCTTAACTAGAACCCAGTACATCTCTTAAAACGAGAGATACGACTAAGCAAGACGAACTGCTGCAAGGAACTGAGCCAAGCCGGCGATGTTAACCCCTGGGGCGACGCGTACCATATTGTCATGGCGAAGATCAAAGGCCCAACAATGGCTGCAGAGCTATGTCCAGCAAAATAGAAGGTTATCGTACATGGACTTTTCCCAACGCGCGATCCAACGACGTGGACACATACACCGTACGGAGAGGAAGAAAGAAGTAACGTTGAGGGCATGCGCCTTTCGGTATTGCTTCAGGGAGGGGGCTATTGTGCAGTACGCTCAGTCTATGTCTAACTACATAGGTTTTTAGTAGTTAGTTCCTGCGACCTGATCCGATCGAGATGATCCATGGCCTAAACCGGGTTCGGGACGTCTGCGAGGAAGGAGCCTTCGGGGCCTAGCGGCTTTATGGATAAATAATAGTGACTTTAGTGACTAAAATAGTAAAAATAGTGACCAAATAGTGACCGAATAGTGACTAAAAAGTGTTTTCCAAGTGTTTTGTATTTTTTTTTAAATCTATTATACATTTGTTGTATAAGTACAGTAAAAATTAAGTAAGTGAACATCCCCGTTTGCAAAAATGAGTAATACTGCGTTGCAGTATAACTTTTTGGTTTTTTTGTGTGAATAAGCCGTAATTAAGCGAGGGCTGCAAAATGGTGAGTAGACAACTTGGGTGGAGCGTGCGTGCGTCCCCGCAACATAGCTATGGTCCTCACAAGTTCCTACCTCATGCTTCCACGGGTCAGGAGATGACAAAGACCGCCAGCTAAGGGTTGCGTACTTAGCTGGTAGTGCAGCCTGGGCACTGTTTTCCTTCTGACTTCAGCTAGATTGAGGAGGTGCGTCCTGAGCGTCTGTCCACCAAGGAGGTGCGGCTCAAACAGCGTATGTCCTGGCATCCAGCGGTTGAGTAAGAAACGCTGTATCGCGTCAACTATACATTAGGTGGCAGCCGCACCAAAGCGATGTAGGCAGCGTGACTTCGGTAAAGGAGCATGCTGAAATCTTACCCTACCACAAAAAATGGAAGTATTCTTTATACCGTATATAATTTCAGATCATCCATGGCACTCCCAAGTATTGTATAATAATTTTGAATTGTTTTCTTCCCCCGTGGCTATGATAATGCAAGTCCGTTTACAATAGCAGCAGGATCAGCAGACATGCAGACATTACAAATATAATTCTTATTATCATTTTATATTATAAAATCCCTTCACAATATTTTTTTATGCTATTTTCAGCTTCGAATTTGCATCGTTGTAAGTTTTGGCCCATCTAACTCACGTTATGTATTTGAAAAGATGGGATGGTTTTTATATTTTTTAGAGAGAGGATTATGTACGACAAATTCTACAAAAAAAAATTCTTCGTCCAAAATAATTAATTCAAAAACTAACATTGTTTATGATCCTACATTTTCTATTTTACAGACAAAAGGAATCATTTGTGGGCCCGGTAGGAAGGAAGAGTTATCGAAAAATTTCCTGTCGTTTATTTAAAAAAAAAAATCTCGTTTTGGATTTATTGAGTTTCCGTTTTTGGGCGGTAATCATACTCATATGAAATTTATCGCGCATTGTTGTTTGCTTAAGTTTTCTTTGATATTTTGCTGGGCTGTCAGGTGATCAACTTTATTTCATTATATCACGTTGGAATTTTCGCTATTTTAGAGTTTCAATCATCTAAGATCGCAGCGGAAGAGGCAAATAGCGGCATTTAATTGTTATATGTACATTATGTGGTGTTTCTTTACAACATCGTATTATTTCCATCCAACAATAAATTGAATTAATAAATGTTAGTCTTGTAAAATTTCAATAGATTTAACAAACTTTTCAGGATACCTCAAATCAAGATTTTGGTGAATTGCTGCTATCGCTGAAAACGAACGAAAACGTGCTTAAGCGCGGAACCACAGAACTCCACACTTTAACATTTTACAACATTTCTTGCATTTCAGGATCAACCGAATTAAGATCATATATTATAGATACGAATGCTTGTAGTATTTTTCATTTACATAAATATATACACTATCATATAAATATTTCATGGGAATGGGAGGGACCATCAGGGCACCAGATTGAAGCACTCTGGATGGGGTGGGGACAAAAGGAATCATTTATGATCCCAGTAGGAAAAAAGAGTTATCGAGGAATTTCCTGTCGTTTATTTAAAAAAAAAATTCTCGTTTTGGATTTATTGAGTTTCCGTTTTTGGGCGGTAATCATACTCATATGAAATTAATCTTGCATTGTTGTTTGCTTAAGTTTTCTTTGATATTTTGCTGGGCTGTCAGGTGATCAACTTTATTTCATTATATCACGTTGGAATTTTCGCTATTTTAGAGTTTCAATCATCTAAGATCGCAGCGGAAGAGGCAAATAGCGGCATTTAATTGTTATATGTACATTATGTGGTGTTTCTTTACAACATCTTATTATTTCCATCCAACAATAAATTGAATTAATAAATGTTAGTCTTGTAAAATTTCAATAGATTTAACAAACTTTTCAGGATACCTCAAATCAAGATTTTGGTGAATTGCTGCTATCGCTGAAAACGAACGAAAACGTGCTTAAGCGCGGAACCACAGAACTCCACACTTTAACATTTTACAACATTTCTTGCATTTCAGGATCAACCGAATTAAGATCATATATTATAGATACGAATGCTTGTAGTATTTTTCATTTACATAAATATATACACTATCATATAAATATTTCATGGGAATGGGAGGGACCATCAGGGCACCAGATTGAAGCACTCTGGATGGGGAGAGTGGGAATGCCAACTCCCCATTGCTAACAGTTTGTGAATAGAGGGCGGGCTCTTCTCCCCGCCCATTGGGGCATCCTCATGTTAGATAGCTCGCTCTTTTGACCAATTGTTCAATTTTGTTGTTGGAAGGAGATTCTTTATATCCCTGTGGATACGTATAAGTGATGTTGCATATCGATCCACCCAACCTCTTTTTGTCACTTCATACAATGGCATGATTAGGATAATCAGTGGTTATTACACTATTGCTGCCGTTCGTACAAAATGAGTTTGCGCACTTCCACTTGATTCGATGCCATTTTACTAAATGTAACAAGAATGTAAGCATGTTGTCCCACGAAATAAAGTGTAGAATTTCAGCTATCATATAAGTGAAACGTTTCAGCGATCCATGAAATAATTCAAAATCTACACTGAAAGAAAAGTCACCGTCATATTTTTTTTTGCAATTGTAGTGAAACGCACATACATACATCACGTCAGCAGCTTTTGTCGCAGCCTACTTCTGTTCGGATATGGTCACATCGTTTCCATTTTTGCCATGTATCTAAACCAAAACTACACCGTCGTATATACAAAAAAAAAAGGTGTACCTGTCAAAAAAATGATGTTGAACTGATGATTACTTGTGCTTGTTTGCGCAAGCTACACTTTTTGTGTTATGTTTTGGTTCGACTGTCTTGATGACGTTTTTCTTGTTGATACATCTAAAACACCTTTGTATCATGTTATAACACTGTCTGAAAAAGCATTACACCGCAAAAGCTTAAACGGCATAGGTCAAATCAAAATCTGGCCAGGTCAGTTTTTATTATTGCAAAATGGCAAACCAAGCTGAAATAGCTTTTCATTATAATCATCGTTTTCGGATACTTAACGTTTCAGTAGAGTTTGGTTTTATCTTCAAGAACATTTTAGTAGGGTGGTGAATCTAGCGGACTGGATAACATCCATACCTCTCTAAATATACAGCCACTAACTCATACATTTCCTTTGAAAAGTTTTCCAATCGTAACATTTTAATACGTTATTAATACAACAGGCCATATACTAGGTGGGTTGAAAAATAACCTTCTTGACTGCCAAAATGCGATGCTATTGCAAAAAAAGGTTAACGTGCCTTGTAGTCCGTTCATATTTAGACATACACGCCAAATTTCAGTGGGGTACAGCCCTTAGTTTTGTTTTGACAGCTGATTGTCGTTGACGTGTTTGGCATCGGTTTCCGTTCTCTCATAAAACATTATTTTTTGAGAGGCAAAACGGAGAAGGAAACAAAGAAAAGTTGGATAAGTATTATGGGGCAAATGCTCCGTCAGATTACACCGTAAAATATTGGTTTCGAGAGTCTCGTGGGGGCCGCACCCACACGAGCCGCGACGCAAGCCCTCCGGTACGTGAGCTAGCATATGCCGCAAAGATTAGTACTGAGCGCACAAGCCATATTTTTGGCGAGATTCTGCATATGAAAAAATTATCGGATCGAAATCGGAACTTTTGGCATTGATTGATGAAATCTGGATCCACTATTACACACCAGCGAACAGAAATAGTGCCCGGCAATGGACTGAAGCCAGCACGGGTGCTCCGAAGCGGCCTAGGGAGGCTCAATGGGTCGGAAAGATTTCAGCGCCGGTTTTCTGGGATTGTCAGGGCGTACTCTTCGTGAACTACCTCGAACAGAATAGCACCATCAACAGCGAGTACTATTGTGCATTATTGGAGCGACTGAATCCGCCGGCGCATAAGAGCGTCACAACCAAAGCTAAAATCAAGGACTTACGGCATCCACCTATTCACCTGAGTTGACTCCCTCCGACTATTATCTGTTCCCAAACCTCAAAAGATGGCTCATCAATAAAAAAATTCAGCTCACGCGAAATTATCTACGCCGCGAAGGAATATTTTGCAGACCTTCCGGAAAATTACTTTTCGAAGGGGATCAAGATGTTGGGAACCCGCTGGAATAAGTGTATCGAGCTAAAATGAATAAAATGAAAAAAACATTTAAAAATATTTTTTTTCATTCCTAAGGAGGTTACTTTTCACCCCACCTAGTATGAGAACAAAAAAAAAGTCCCTTACATTGAGTCTACGATTTTTATATCATTGCTATTTTATCTATGTGAACAGTTTTTTTTTTCTATTTTTCGTCAACAGTCACTCGTCAGCTGGCAGTATAAATGGAGTGAAGGAGATTTGGGGAGATGGCTAGATTCTATCACTCCCAAGGTGTCGAAGACATTTTGGTTTAGGGGGTTGAATGTGGGTAGATACTTCATTCGTGTGATGTCACGCCTCATGTTCAATCATTATTCTTTACACGCTCATTTGTTCCGAGTTGGGCTGGGAGACAGCAATCTCTGTGAATGTGGACAAGGTTACCAGGACGCAGATCAAGTAATTTGGTTTTGTGCTGAGCATCGTGGAGTCAGATCTGAGCTTTATGATTCTCTCCGGGCTCGAGGTAGACAACGCAATGTACCGATTTGAGATATTTTGGCTGCACGCGATCTGGAGTTCATGAAACCCTATTTATGTGTTATTGACTAACACTCATCTCAGGTTGAAGTTTGGTTAACTTTTATGGTTAGGAATTTATTTTTTGAGGACTACGTGCGAGTGTATGTACGTGTGTGAGTATGTGTGTGTGTGTGTGTGTTTTTTTTTCTTTTATTTGAGAACGTTCAATTCCTTTAGTTGTATTATAATTTGAAGTTCTATGTATCAGAAAACTACCATTTTATTGATTTTGTCTGAAATTCCCTCTTCATTTTTTTCCCATCCGTAAAATTGTAAATCCAATTAACCTCGAGACAACCGTGAATAATCGGTTATATCCCTTTAACTTAGTTTTCAGTTACCTTTTTTTATATTTAATGTAAATATAAAACGAAAACGTTGATTCATAGGTCACATGAAGGTGATAAGCCCCAAACACAATGTGGACGGAAACGGAACGGCAACGGCAAGTTTGACAGTTGTTGCAAACCACTTCGATATGTCCAACTAGAATCGGCTTGGATGTTGCCTGTTTTCTTTCCGACAAACAGGCTTACTCAGATCGGCCTTTCCGCTTCCGTAATCATTGTGTTTGGGTGGATAGGCTAACATAACATACCGTTTCCCTATCATCTGAAAATATTGATTTATAAAATCGATCAAATTAGAAAGGACATTCTAGAATGCTTATTTAAAACTGTCCACTGTCTTTTATAAAATTTGCCATGGCTATTAAAATCACTCACGGCCTAACTCTTCCTTTCTCTTCTATTTTTTTATTTCATCGGTTCCATCAACGAATCATTCCTAGGTTGGTTTCGTAAATTCCTTATCCTGGGTATTTTTCGAATTTCCCGAATAATTTCTCAATTGTCGTTAATTATCGCCTCTCCGACCTTGTTGTCTTTCCTAATTTACAGAAAAATACTGTTTTGAAGGTATCAATACACGATGTACGGTTTATGATTTAAACAGAAATGACAAACTAACATGAGCTTTCTTGACATTGCTCAACCATTATGCATCATGCAGTCTTGAGGTTTTTTCTCATTGTATTTTGACTCCTAATTTTTTAACTGGTCTATATGAAATGAGCCAAGTAATCATATGTAATCGATAAAGTGAAAAATGCATTTCAAGGTAATATCAATAAACGTGCTCGCCATTGCTATGACCAAAACACAATCGCGTTCAATGATGACGAAAAAATCGATGACATTTTGAAGAAAGCTCAATTATCGTTTTCTCATCCGATGAGATTATCAAGTATATTTCGGTTAACATGGTATGAGATTTTTCACTGAAACTTACATTTGTCAGTCCTGATAGAGGTGCCTATCCTTATGCTGAAGGCCATCGGAATAAAGAAAAATAAGAAGTAGAAGGAGGAAATAACCTTCAGGTTTATAATGAATCAACCAAGAACAACAACTATTGGGTTTTCAGAATTCAACCAAACGTCTTGCCTAGTTGAACCTCTTCGCTTCACATTTATTTGTAATGTTAAAAAAAAAAACGATTATCTCGATTTAGAAACGTTGTCAAAAAATGATTGACACTTCACACTTTCCTAGCATCCTTGTTATGCGAAGCGTCGTACATACCATGAGTCAAATGGCAATCCAATTCCATTTTTCAAGGACAACATACACACATGCACTACTCCATGCCACAATCAGCACAACACCACGGAAAACATCTCGTTCCTAAGCAAGTCTCCTCTATAATCGGTAGCGGCAGAGCACTGACAACAACGTGATTTGCTTTTATCCTTCATCCGATTCGATTCCATTTTTTCTTCATTCTCCGTCCTTAGTCAGGCAGCAGGAGAAAAAAAGCTTGAGGCTCAACCGGCAGCTGTTGAACCGCGTTTGTAAGCACCGGCTTTGCTGTTCATTTTAATTGATTCTGAAGCAGTTAAGTGCCCGGCGCGGGTGTGGAAATGGATGATTCAGAATCGATTTCCCCATTCCCCATATTTTATTTCCCCGATTCAGGGGTGAACCTTGCAAAATTGACAGTGGTTTATGCGGGAGGGACAATGCTTTCATCTAGTTCATTCATGGGTTGGTTTGTTTTGAGCTTGTAAGATTACTATTTGATTCCCTGGACTAAGATTTAAGTACTCAGAGAATTTTTTTATGAAATTAGAAAAAGATTTATCTATCTCAACATTGAATAAAGACCCATTTCTGGTAACACCATCGCAAGAAAGGTAACTAGAACAGAAATCATCATACCCCACACCATTTTTCCATTCTCGGATACCACAAACAAAAGCTTCTTCTTTGTAGTCTCTTCCACGAGTCTCAATTTCCAAAACCATCGCCAGATGACGAAGGAAAAATGTTAGACAAGCTCTCGATCGGCGAGTTATTTATGTGCCATGGCCCAGATACCTACCATCTCCGTGGTCCCCTCTGGACCAACGGTCGAACGTTGAGAAAATACGTTATTTATATTTATTTTATTTGTTTGTTCAACAGTAAATGGAGATAATATTTCCCATCTACAATACAAATACACTACAGTACTGGCCGAATCCAATGATTGAACTAAACTCAGATAGGCTGATGCTGCTTGAAAACCTAAGACGGAAGTACATTCAGCACGGTTAATCCTCGACCCACTCTGTCATGAGCCGGAATCAGAAGCGATTTCAAGGAATCTTGCAGGGTGGCTCTTATCTTAAATACATTTAGTCGGATTTATTGGCGAGCGCCTGTTGTATGCTAGATACTGATTACGATCAAGCTGTGCCAGAAGCGGAGCTTATACGTACAATGGCTATGTCGTTAAGTTGGGATTGGGTAATTAATGGCGTTTCAAAGCTTCCCACAGTGGTGGCAGTTTCTGATTACAAACCTTTGAGCAAACACGTTGTAAATTACCAGTTATTAGGTGGCTGACAATTTTCCGACAAACAAACATTCATCTCCGCCAATAAATGGATACCCGTTAACAACGAATACCGCCTCAGCTAACTACAATGAGAAATTGATTTCTGTGGTCAAACTGGATTGGTTTTCAAATAAATAATACCTGTAAGAAGACATCTTCGATCACTCAATCTTATTATTTGGCCAACTGCGTAGCATGTGCCGCAGAGAGGATTCCACGAAATTGAGCGGTTCCAGAAAGAGTGCCTGAAATTGTTCTACTACCTCGAATCAACGAAAGGAAGAAAGCGTGGGCCTCCCGTACCAAACGCTTCCATATAGAGTTAAATGATGTGATAATTTGTATTTTATCGTTGGGAGCATAGATGCTAGAAAGATTAGTTTATGGTCCTTTTGCTGTGGGTGGACTTTTGGCATTCGTCTGGCAATAATTTGTCAATATTCTAGTGCCTTATATCGCTCACTGAAACTGAGATTGAAATTTAATATTTACAGAATAATACAATTAGTTCT
Organism: Aedes koreicus; assembly: GCA_024533555.2. Classification (NCBI taxonomy): domain Eukaryota; kingdom Metazoa; phylum Arthropoda; class Insecta; order Diptera; family Culicidae; genus Aedes; species Aedes koreicus. The sequence continues at coordinate 1,141,257 of JAHHFK020000699.1, forward strand.
ATGTTTTATAATAGTCTAATAATACAATATAAAGAACAATCTACGCTAATACATCCTGAACAGCGGTTGAGGGACCTGGTAAAAATAAGAGTCCGTAGATGCATGTCTTGCCTTCTGGCAAATTTGCTTCTATTGATGTCCAAGCTCATTGATTTTGCACCACCTTGGTCCTTTACCCAACGATTTGATACCTTCAATCTGCTTAAAAAATTGCAATATTTTGTGATAAAGTGGACGGATTATTATAATTTGAGATAACTCAAAGCAGACGTCTTCCAAATTTGGAAAATCGACGGGAAATCGGTGGAGACCCACCTGCTACCTCATAGCAAGATGTTTAGAGGCAGACCGGAAGATTTGATGAGCTACCTTCCCCAAGCCACAAAAAAAATACCGTAAAGGTATTTAAGTGACTACGACGGGAGATGAACCAGCTTGAGGCTCTCTAGAAATTGCAAAAAAACAAGGAATAAAAAATAAAATCCGTCAATCATCGCTATTTCTCAGCCCTTATTCTAAGTGACTCTTTTTAATTGTCATATACAAAAAGTGAAGACGTTTATTTTGAATACATCTGTATAAGAGCGATGAACATCGGCATTGGCCCACTGTCCAATCAGAGCTCCACCCAATTTATGCAAACTTCTTTCAAGTAAAATTTCCTTGGCACAATCTGAAAATTTTACCCACATGACACATATAACTTAACAGTTACCCGTTTTCCATAGAATAACATGCATGTGTGATTCGTAATTGATTTCGTTTAATAAATTGATTGCAAATGGAAAATGAGTAAGGAAAAGACACTTCTGCAAAAAAGAAAACAATCTCTATCATCATATTTGATCCTGCATTTAAATTTAAAATTCTGAGAGTTAGGTAAAATCATCCATAAATTACTAAAAATTTCATTAGATATTTTTCTATAGCTCTCAAACGAAAAGAACGACTAAAATTTTCTTGAAATCCTTTTTTCAAGATTAATGATACAAATATCCACCAAAACATGAAAAAGATAACTCAACTGACACCTTTGAAGGTATCGCGAATCAAGGTGACATTGGACCAAGAACGAAAATGTCTGTAAACATATAATATAGTTGAATAATGTCTGTACATAGAAGCTTTCTTCTGCATTTTGGTCTTTTATACGCACGCAGTCAAACAGAGATCTGTGAAACCATTCCATCGTGAGTACCGTTGGGATTTCACAACGTTGGTGATAGACAACAGATTATGTTCATCCTCAATATAATAGGAGGATCAAATGAGAAATGAAGAATTCAATAGCTCAGGGACATTGATATGGAAGAATTTGCAATCAAAAGTGGAGTTAGAGCTCTAAAATTTCTGGAATTCAAACGGGTAAAGACGTTTTGCTTTCTTTCAAATTTTATGGGATCTCGGAATCACCATTTTCAACCATTTTCCTCCCATTTTTTCAGCAATATTTTTGTTTGAAAAGGGAAAATAAAATTTTTTTTTCGAAAAAAAAAAACCACTTCTTTTTGATATACCTTTTCATTGCATGGGTAAAAATTGATAAAATTTTGTGTGAAACTAGTTTGTAATGATGAAGTTTGTCAGAAGTAGATAATTTATCATCTCCGTGCGAAGCGCTAGGAGTGAACGATAATTTATTGCTAGAATGAAATAGACATGAAGAGAAAGTGTATTGATAGTTCCGTATAGGGCAACGGCAGGCTTTGAAAATTGAAAGATCAAGTTTGAAAACGAGCGGAGGGCATTATTGAACGGTAGTATCCGATCAGGCACATAACCCTTTACCATACTACCCCATGCAGGATAGGCAAGAGGAGGAAATCCCCTTGACTGGATAAAGGTTATGCAACCGGTCGGGCTCTTATACTACCTATTGCTTTTTTCTAGTTCTAGCCCTCCGCTCGTTTTCAAACTTGATCTTTCAATTTTCAAAGCCTGCCGTTGCCCTATACGGAACTATCAATACACTTTCTCTTCATGTCTATTTCGTTCTAGCAATAAATTACCGTCCACTCCTAGCGCTTCGCACGAAGATGATAAATTATCTACTTCTGACAAACTTCATCAAAGATCGTTACTTCCGCGCTTGGGAGAAGACAAAATCAACAATCAATGTGTAGTTTGTAATGTTAACATGTACAACATTTCGTCATAATTAGTCAAGTGGTTATCGAGATGGCTTCCAAGCAACAAGTGCTTCGACAAAAAATTGTGGGTGAGGTCGTGGAAAATCTAGGCCAATTCCACAGGTGGATCGCGAAACAGTTGGCAATCGACAATTCGACCGCGTCCTGTGTGGTAAAATCGTTCAAGTAGACCCAGACGACCCAGTGGTGAGCTGGTAGCGCAAGAAAAGGTGAAACTCTGTTTTGGACGGATGTGACGTCGTACCATTACGCGAAATCGGTGATGTGGTACGAAACCAACGATGTTTATGCCGAAGTAGGCAAATCCACTAAACTCGGCAGAACTTCGCCCAGTAGCAATAATACCAACTTTGCAAAAACATAGCTAATATTCAGTTTATTTTTGAAGAGTTTCAAAAATATCCTATTTAAAATGAATGTTTGGTGATCATTTTTAACTGTTGCATTTTTTTTCGAGTACAATCTTTATCGTTCGGACGGAGCATCTTCTGCGAGCATAAGTTTACGTGTTATTGCCAACTAATCGATTCCAAAACTCTTAGTTCTAATGTTTTCTCGCATATGAAAACCTCCTTTTGGATAGTAAAGCAGGTTTTACAATATGGGAAAAATCATTGATTCATCAAATTATCAACAACTAAGAACTCATTTGCGAAGCGATTTAGACCACTAGATGCGAAACACATCCGGTTTCTCCGATTCAAGTTTTCCGCTTCTCTGTTTCATTTCTAAACAATCGAGCATAAACATTGAATTGAATTAGAATTGCACACCTAGCCTACACATTTTGACGTCGATCACATCCTACATGTGACTGTTTGTAGAAACCTCTGCTATTGGTTAATTTAATCAGCGTGAGTTTTTTTTAATTTATTCGAGTGGAGTCCGTGATAAGGCCCAGGTACATCTTTAGAAAATTTACTATCAAAAGCTAATTACAGTTAAATAAATTTGTTTAGATATATCGTAGGCAAGGCATCATGTGTTTTTGAAAATATAACAAATTCCAAACTTGGGCTTCAAATGGTGAGTTGACAACTTCGAAGGAGGGTGCGACCGACCTCTCGTCCTCACAAGTTCCTACCTCACGCCTCCACGAGGCATATGATCACAAAAGACTGCCAGCTGAAACATGGAGACGCTGGTTGGCGTAGCCTGGGCAATGTTGTCAATCTGACAAGAGCGAAGTGAGGGGGTGCGACCGAAGATCTTATACCTTTAAATCATATTGTATATTTTCTTTTCTCATTTTATTAATAATTTCAGCACGCTTTGGAATCATCTTTGCATTCTAAAACTATGTAAGAGCCTGGAGCAACATGCCAGGCATCAAAGGCGGAATTTGTATCTCAGCATTTCAGCATACCATTTATTTAAAATTGCACATCTGAACTTCAACTATTATATTCATAAAAGGCTGGCATGTGCTTATACGTAATGTAGGATTATATTTTAATGTTGTGTTTGTGGTATTATGGTAAGATAAGCCATTTCTTTCAGAAATTATCCCACCGGACTCTTCGTTCACTCTATCCTTGACATGTTGCTAGAACAGTATAAAAAAAATATTACAAATATTACAATGTTTTATAAAATAATATATTTTATTGAAATTTTATCTTTTATATTTCGAATGATCTATTCTGTTTTCAGCTTTCCCAGGACTAGTAGGATTTTGATACATATCTAAATTTTATTTATTTTTCAGTAACAATCCATTCAAGTTTGAAATTTGAATAAATTAGCATTTTTGTCTATAATGGTATCTTAATTTGTTGTGTACAAAATATACTAAATATTAAATAACACATAACGGGGGAAAGGGAGGGACCATCAGGGCACCCAAGTTAAACGATTTGGATAGGGAGCATGGGACTGCCTCCTCCCTATTGTTAACATTTCGTGGAACGAGGGCGGGCTCTTCGACCCCATCTATTGGGTTTATTCTGTCAATCGAGGGCTCGATTATAGTGCTGTGAGTGTGAACTTGCTTTTGGAAGGAGATTCTCTTCCCTATATTCGCGGGTTTCGCGTAAGTGTCTCTGCTTACGGGCCCGCCCAAACGTTTTTGGCCCTTCATACAGGAGCTTGATGATCACAAACAATAATAGAATCCTGATCAAATCGTTTTTCAGATTATTCCAATGCTATGGAAAGTTTCCTTGCTGCAATAGATGGTAGTATTACATCATCATCACATCATCATCATATAACAAATTCCAAACTTATGTAATTTACTTATGGGGCTTGAATTTGATTTAAGGCTCCGGTTAGTAGAAAATTTGCTGTTTTGGTAAGCTCAAATCTTGTTTGCTGGTAAAATCTCAAGAAAAGCACAAAGAAATCATAATGTTGTGAAAAATACATGTTACATATCCTAAATAATTACTGTTCAACGTGAGTGCTAAGATGGCTCCGGAAAGTTATAGTTTATTGTCAACCTGAAAAAACAATCACCAACAAGTAGAAGGACAACCCTACTCGGCAAAATAAAACAAAACTTTATCCATTTGCGATGCACCAAATATGGTATTGCTATAGTTTTTTACCTGACCTATGAGATTTGATACGAAACGTTTGCTCGAATTTGCTTGACCCACAAGCACCGATCACGCCACTGGTGGCCAATATAGGTAGAGGTCATTATCCTGAAGCTTACTACTGCTGGACGTGCTATACCGTTAGTCTACCTGTCAGGATCGCATTGCAGACGCACGTGGATTGAGCACTACTCAATGCTACTCAACGACCATAACGTAATTTTCCACGTTTTTCGTCAAGATTTATAGCGACCATCTCATTTCAACTCGGCTGATTGATGCAATGAAGATAGATGAAAAGATTTAAGAAAAAAAAGGTACCAAAGAAACAGAAAAACATTTCAATGATTGTAAAATACTATGTCAACTTGACCAAAATCAGGTAGACCGAAATGTTTTGTTGAATGTTGCCAAAATGCTTGGGGCAAATTTCATTTTACATCGACAAAAACGTGTTTGTTCATCCGCCATCTTTTATCAAAATTATAAGGAAGTGTTCGTAACAGAGCCAACTATCAACCGTATGCGAGCATTTTTTGCCACATTTGGTTTACCGTATGTACTTGTCACGGATTGAGGATCCCAGTTTACATCTGATATGTTTCAAACGTTCTGGAAATGGAATCGTCCATAGAATGGGTGCTCCATACCACCCAGCCACAAACAGGCTAGCCGAGAGATACGTTCAAACGTTTAAAAGCAAGATCAAAACTTTGAGTTGTTCACGCTCAGAAATCTCAACCGAATTGCAGAACATCTTTATGGCGTACAGGCGAACTGTTCATCCTTCAACCGGTCGCTGTCCGTCTATGTTATTGTTCGGTAGGCAGATCAGGTCACGCATTGATTTGATGATTCTGACAAAAGAAAACGACACTAATACTCGTGGGAAAAAGACAGTAGTACTCTAATTCGAAGTAAACGATAGGGACTTCCTATCTTCGGAAAAATGGCGATTTGGCGTTGTAACCGAGCGCGTTGGTAAGCTACACTACATGATCGAGCTTGACGATGGAAGATTGTGGAAGCGCCATATCGATCAACTTCGAACAGGTCCTACGATCAAAACTCCGCTGTTCGATGGTTTACCTACTCGTAGTTCCACGTTGCCCCAGAACCCAATTGCGGTCGAGCCAACAGGTGTAATCTCTCTATCTTCTCCCTATGTGATCTTGGCTGATCCAGTCCCATCTTGTGAAATCCCTCAGAGACAAATCACGACAGCCCGGTTTTGGAAGAACCTAGATTTGTAACAGAGACTGCTAGTCAGGAAACAAGACAATCAGCCAGGGTAACAAAGCCACCGAACAGGCTCAATCTGTGATGTTGTCACTAACTTACTAACATGTCATATTTGTTTATGGCGATGTATATGTTTTAAGAACAGTTGTTAGGGAGGAAGAGATGTCATGATTCACTTGTAGTTGAAATGCTGGTCTATTGTTTCACCTGTTATTGTCAATGTACCTTGATTTTAGTAAATAAAACGTCATTCTGTTGTAGTCAGTCGAATAGTAAACACGCTGTTTTAATGTACTCTCGGAATACGACAACTTAATACTTAATACTTAATCAAAAGCCTTGCACACATATGGATATCAACACGAAAACAGAAGCGATTTGCACTTTTTTGGCAAAAGCCATCTGATTTTCCATGCAAAGCAACGCGAGACTCTCGTTCGTTCCCTAACCTCTACGGACACCATATCGAGTACCTGAGAGTAGGTTGTTCGTCTCAACCCATTTCTCCAGACGGAAAAAAATCATTTTCTCCAACAACTTTCGAACACAGGATAACATCACAATGGGTCCATAAGAGAAGAGGTCGGACACGGGTTTACTAGGTTTTTGAATGGCAAAAACTCTGACCCGTATCCAATCATCCGGAACAAGATTGAGTTCCAGAAACTGACTAAACATGTTCAACATGCGCATCTTAGCGGCGTCTGGGAAGTTCATAAGCAAGTTGAACTTGATCCTGCATGCTTCTGGAGTCGTATTTTCACACGAAGGAGTGCAAGAGAGATATTTACCATTCTTCATATTTTTTCTTTCTTAGCGTTTCAAGCTTATTGCTTTCACAATTAGCTTATTGCTTGCCTCAACTTTGTGTTCTAAATGCACTTCCACAGTCATTAATTGAGAGCTTTCGATGCCAGATACCATTTTTGCATTAGTATGGTTAAGTGGCAAGTACAATCATACCTTATAAGTGATGATGATGGTCCCGCCACTTACCCCTACAAAGGTTTGAGCTAGACGATTTATCTATTAGATAATTTATTTAAAAACCATTCAACCAGTTATGCAAAACAAAAAACGAACTGATTTCATCTACAGATGTAAACTTCTTCCAAAACTGTTCATTTGCATTACAGTGATATTATTGTGAAAAGCTATTGATGTCAACCACAAATGTTCGCAAGTATTCTCAGCGATCAGGAAATCCTATTACAATTCAAATCACAGAATCCCGTATAAGGACATTATCAAAAGACAAGCCAATATCTGATCCTGCCCGCTACAGAGTCAATGAGTTTCCAACACTAATGGAACCGCCACCTTAGTTTTGGGCTGACCACGGATATCCCCCATCAGGGAAATCGAGAAAATTTTCAAACCGAAAAATTCCTGGACCGACCCTAGTCAAACTTTTACTTTCAACCACGACTGAATTGACAAGGAATTCCCCGACAATCAGCCAGACAACCCACTACTATTTCATGGCATCTTCTCAAGCATCAAAGGCCAACATGTTTTTTTTTATAAATTCAAAAAGAAGTCCTTTATACCTGTATACCGCGCGCGAGGCTCAAACTTTTGTAGACTACACAAAAAATAAAAACTACTTTATATTACGATAACAAATACAATTTTTAAATCCATCATCATCATCGAGGCAAAAAGTATAGTTTGCTTGTGTCCCATGACAAGTATAAAACATTTAACAATAAACCATACAAAAATATCCGTTGTACTAACATCGTCAAGATACAAGATTAGTCAATAGTAAAAAGTTAACAGCGTAGCTATTCAAAAGGCAGCTTTGATGTGTGAAATACATTGTCTCTTAAAGTCTGTTAGTGTTGCTGCACGTTTGATGTGTATAGGCATCGAATTGAAAACATTTATACCTTTAAAAACAACGAATTTTGTACAAGAAATATGGTGTTCTAACATCATCCGCATTTCTAGTATTATATCTATATCACTTCCTCTTTCAATTCGATTACACAAATATCGAGGCAGCAAACCGTTAATTACTTTAAAAATGAACACCATTGTCAAATAAACAACTCTCTGCTTCACCGATTGCCACTGTAGGGCATCGAACAAAAAAGAGGAGGAAACGAACCTACTGCATCTCAAGATCAAACGCATTATCTTATTTTGCAAACGCTGTAATCTCGATATTTGTGTTTGATTGGCTAAAAACAAAATGAAAGGGCAAAATTCAATGTGAGGAGAGATGATAGATTTGTACAGTTGTATTTTACTAGCAATAGTTAAATCGTTTCTCAATCCCTTGCGCTGAACTGGCCGGCTTGACGTGCCGCAAGGGCTCAGTAGGGATCAAGACCCGAAGCTAAGAGTCAGTTCCATTGTGGTTATATCACATTTATTAGCAGAGCAGCACATCGAAATTTTAGGTTCATTATTCTTTATATGCTATACAATTTCAGATCATCCATGGATATCCCAAGTTTTGTAAAATAATTTAAAATCATTTTTTTTTTCTGGTGGCCATGATACATTATCTAAGATTTCAGGTTCATGGTGGATGTTCGGGTCCGTATACAATTGCAGCAGGACCACAATCTGCAGACACATAAATACAAATGAAATTATTATCGTTTTATATTATAACATCCATTCACTACATTTTGTATGCTTTTTTATAAGTCATTTTCAGCTTCGCATTTATGCATCTTTGTCAGTTATAGCTCATCTAACTTACGTTATGTATTTGAAAAGATAGGAAGGTTTTTATTGTTTTTTTTTTTTTTAGAAAGGATCATATTCGAAAAATTCTACTTAAAAAGCACTTTCCTTCTTCATCAGAAATATATATTAATTCAAAACCTAACAGTTTACAATCATTCATTTCCTATTTCACAGACATGAGGAATCATTTATGGGTGTACAAGAGCTATAGAAAAATTCAATTTCCTAATTTTTTATTTTGTTAGTTTTATTAAGATTCAGTTTTTAGATTCATACTCATCTGAAATTTATTTCGCCTTATTATTAGCTGTCTTCAGTTTTTCCAATATTATTATGAAATTAATACACATCTAATTTTTATTTTCAGTAACATACCAGTAGATGTCATATATATATATCTTGTACCTACGCTTATTATGTTCTCTGACTATTATTGTGAAAACAAATTCTAATCTTAGTAGATCTTATTTCAATAGAAACTGCAACAGTGGAAGTCTTTCGATGAGTGGATGATCAGATTAGTTACGGATATATGTATTCTACTATAGTTTACTGGCTTGCTGGTATTATTATTTTATATTTTAACGTCAGTTTATTATTTTATGTTATGATATTAAATGATGTGACATAATTACATTTAAATTCATTTCATTAAAATCGCTATTTCCGATGAGACTCACTACATAAATTATTGCAAGGAAACGGAACAGCACATCGAATCTATTGCTATATAATTTCAGATTATCCATGGATATTCCAAGTTTGATTCGATAATTTTAAATCAATTTTTTTTCTCGCAGCTACATTGTCTAAACTTTCAGGTCCACAAATGGAATTGTTATTTTCATTCTTATATTCATTCACTATATTATTTGTCATTATAATATTCATTCGCTATATTTATTATAATTATAATATTAATTCACTATATTTTATACATTACTATATGACATTAAATATATATTGGGAAGGGAGGGAGCATCAGGGTATCACTCAAGCTGGAATTGGACAATGGAGTGGTATGACAACCGGCGTCTAGGAGGGAACAAACAGTATCATTTTCTTTATCCTACCGATTCGATTGTGGTGCTGTGAATTCTACTCCAACAGTTTCAGTGAGAGTGACGCGCCCTTCTTAACAAGCCATCCCGTAGAAAGCTTAATGAGTATTGCGAATTGGGTTATTCGATTTGTTGGATCGTATCGTTGGAAGGAGAATCTCATGTTCCCGCGGGTTTCGCGTAAGTGTCTCTGCTTACGGGTCCGCCCCACCGTTTTTGGCCCTTCATACAGCGTTACTGTGAATGCAAACCGGTAACTCAATTTGATCTTGCTATTAAGTGGAGCTGCATACATGACAAGGTCTTAGAAGGGATGGTGGCTACCTTACATACATACACATACAATAGTTAAATCGTTTCTCAATCGGCAGAGAATACCGTACCTCTTGGCTATTTTCTTGACGATGTCATGTGAGAGTCAAATTTTAATCTATCATCAATAATCACGCCAAGATATTTAATCTCATGAACGCGATCAATTGTCTCATCATCAATTTTAACAGAGACGTCTTCGATAACTCGATTCCGCGAAATTACCATGCATTTAGTTTTACTTATGTTCAATTTCAACTGTTTGTACTTTAACCATCTACTTAGAGAACGTAAATCTGCATTCAAATGTGAAACGGCCTCCTCAAAGCTTTTAGCTGCAATGAACAACACGGTATTATCAGCAAAAAGATTAATATCACAAAATCGCAAGACTCATCGCATGTCATTAATATATAGAATGAATAAAATGGGCTCTAATACACTCCCTTGTGGTACGCCAAGGCTCGAAATCCACAGGGCGCGAAGCAGAATCATTAAAAGCAGTCCGTTGAGTTCTGTCAGACAAATAGCTTTCGAACCATCTGTATGCAGAACCCGAAAATCCAAAGCGCTTGATTGTTTCTATCAACAAGGGCCGAGAAATCGTTTCAAAAGCGCGTTTCAGATCCAAAAAAACAGCAACAATCGTATCTTTACACTCTACATTTTCTTTCCATTATGCTAACACTAAATTTAACGCTGTTTCATAAGAAAGACCTCCGCGGTATCCGGCGCAATCAAATTATTACTATTTAAATACGTTAACAGCTGGCCTTTTACAACAAGTTCCAAAATCATTTCTAAAGTGTGCAACATGTTAATAGGACGAAACTCTTCTGCTTTAATCGTTCCAGCAACTTTTTGAATGGTAATGACTAATGATTCTTTCCAAACTTGTGGCACGTGCCCGGTTTGCAGCGATTCATTAATTAGGTCCAGCAGGTTGTTTCCGATGACATTAAAGCAATCTTGTACTACTCTTGCATTGACGATATCTACTCTAGCCGTTTTGTTCGAAGAAAAGCATATCGATTGAAGATCTTCTAACGTTATTGGGTGAAAACATTCAAAACTACAGCTACCATTAATTGGCTGTTTTATTTTGTCTGGCTCATCTACTAGATCAATGGATTGATTAATTGACAAAATACTATCGACGAAATATTCATTAAATCTACATGCTATGTTGTGCTCTGACTGTTCTAATGTGCCATTGAAGGTTATGGATCGCGGTTTGCAATTACTAGGTTTTAACAAAGATTTCAAAATTTTCCATAACTCTTTGCTGTTGTTTTGATGCAAATAGATTTTCCTCTGAATATATTCACTACGAGTTTGTTTAACTGATTGCGAATATTTGTTACGCGCATCTGTGTACCTATTCAAAAAGATATGCCTATTAGTTCTACGCCATTTCTTGTACAGCTTGTTTCTTCTACGTTTAAGACGCAAAAGATCCAAATTGTACCAGTTGTTCGAGCTCTTTACTAAAACAAATTTATTTTCGACTAGTTTATTGGTACATATTTTTAAGACGTCTGTCAAAACAACTGATTTCTGATCTAGAGAACCGGTATTTGTTTGAAAATCCACACTTCTTTCGACAAGTCTTAAAATAGCTTGCTTCGAATACTTTTCCAACACTTCAATTTCACATAATCACTGTCACCACTACTATTATCTTCAACGTTAATAATAATGGTTTCATGATCGATTACTTTCAAGTCAGAGTTTATAACAACACTAACAGAATCAAAATTACAGTACACATGGTCAATCAAAGTTTTACTGTGTCTGGAAATACGCGTATATTCATTAACCACTTGTTTTAAGTTAAAGAAATCTGCTAATCGTCTCAAATGCTTCGAATTATTATTGTCACAATAATTGATATTAAAATCACCAGCAAGCACGTTTAGTTTACAAGAATCTACAAAAATTTCATACCAGTTTTCCAAAATTTCAATAAAACGCTGGTCACTAGAACTGGGAGAATGATACAGTACACCATAATTACCGATCTGCATGCCACAAACAACTGCAATGCATAAAAAAACTAATTGCCGTCACAAACTTCGTTCAATTGAAGCATGAACTGAACTGATTCTTTAGCATAAATAGCAACGCCGCCAGTGTTTCTAGAATGTGATAAACAAGCAGCCACATTATATCCCTGAATACTATATTGATCAAATGCTTGCATGTCAACTATATGCGTTTCTGATAAAAAGACTAAATAGGGACGTTTTTCCTCTACAATCTGACGCAATTCTACGTAGTTTGTAGACAACCCGGTAATATTGAAGTACATTATATTGAATTTACTCACATTACTACTGGAACTTGGTTGCTATTCATTGAAATGCAGGGTGTTTTTTTTTCGTTCATATAATCGCATTCGCATTCATTCGCGCCGTGGTTTACGTCCAAGTTCGTTTTACGTTCGTTATTTGTTTTTTTTTTTACAATTAACACATTTCAAAACAATTGATGTGCATTCAGATGTCGTGTGACTTTCACTACACTTAGAGCATGCTACATTATTTTTACAATCCATGCTCATGTGTCCCAATTCTCCACATTTGAGACATCTCAAAACTTGAATTTCAGGAACAACACGCCACCAATCAAATTTAATATTAACGTGTTTTGCGATCAATAAACAATTATAAGTATTTCTATCAACTTCAATTACCGTATTAAACTTGTTGTAGCGAGGATTTTCATACGTTCTTATTATTTTAACTTCATTAATCGCGATGTCTTCATTTTGATCTTTTAAAACCCGAATGAAATCATCGGAGGAAAACTTCTCACTCATACCCATCACTTTAAGTCTTGGCACCGATGAGGGAACAACAGCGTTATAATTTTCACCCAAATCGCTTATGATGCCATCTTTCACAACATTAACGTTACATCCTGTTGCACACTCAGCAATAATAGAGCCATCTTTTCCATTTCTAAAGTTACGGATCTTGTGTGTTTTTGGATCCAGTTTACTATTTAAAAACTTGCGAGTATCTTCGCTGTTCTTTCATTCGACGTCTCGCTAACGTCTTCCTTAACCTTACGTTTTTTGCCTCTGGGATTCAGGCTACGCTCCGATGCCGTACTTGATGTCCCTTGCTTAACGTTCATTGCAGCTACTTTACTAATCGAATTCAATTTAAAAAATGAACATTTCACACGTTCCATTTGTTTGCCCACTGATTTATTCAATTCCAAAATTGCCTTCTCCAAGGTACTATTTAAATTTTTCCCCAACAAATCCATACCGGTTTCTAACGCGTTGTTTATTTGAGCAGCAATGTGCTCCCGAATGCCCAGGGAGTCGAGAAATTTTCCATCATGAAAAATTCATAGACCAGACCGGGAACTGGATCTAGCCACCTCCAGCATGGTGTTGCTTTGTAGATGCGCCTTTGCCGACTGAGCTAAGGTACACAGTTTGAAAGAAACATTTAATTTTCTGCGTTATCTAATGCACATAAAGGGCATGTAAGATTTGGTAGAAATCAATGCGATATTTTGTGTAAGTTTGAGTCCGATAACGCCTGAATCTAGTCTGTTGTATGCAATATTGCAAACGCTGTTGTATGGTATATGAGAGATTACTAACAATTCCGTTGTTTACGCTCCCTTTGGCTTGGAATCAAACAAGAGGAAATTTTACGCGCTTGTTAAAATTCATTATTTTTTTCTGTGTAGGCCCTCTTGTCTGTTGAGAAGGGTTGAATAATCTCATCGATCGTTTTTTTCCGCGCCGTATTTCAAGGAAAATTCATCGACGTTTCACGGCCGTCCACGAATTTTTGCCTGCACAGATAAAAAGAAACATTAAATTTTCTGCGTTATCTAATGCACATAAAGGGAATGCTGGATTTGGCAGAAAATAATTGGATATTTCCTGTAAAGTTAAGTCAGATAACGCCTGAATCTAGCCTGTTGTATGAAAGATTGCAAACATTGTTGTGTGGCGTATGAAAGATTGCAGACAATTTCGTTGTTTACGCTTTCTTTGGCTTGTTATTAAACAGGGGGAAATTTTACGCGCCTGTTAAAATTCATTATTTTTTTCTGTGCAGTAGACGCGTTTCTTGGCCTTGATAAGGCTATTAAGTTTGCATTCGAGTACCGTGTATTCGTCGATTTACTCAGGTGTTACACGACTACAGAAAACTTTCAACGCGTCGGACTTTTTACGGTAAACCTTGGTGCGTTTCTGATCCCACTATGGAGAAAGTGGTTTCCTACGAAACGAAGTTCCTGTAAATGGTTAAGTTTGAGCTTGAAACGCGCTGTCTGAGATCAGTAGATTTATATAAGTTAGTGAATGATCTAAGTTTTGGTAGAAAGTCTGTTTCAACAGAAGTCCCGAGAAAAAAAATGAGGTTTCGTCCAAGACGACCCAGTGCAGACCGGTGAGCCGTGAACCGAATGAACCTCGAGCAGCAACATTTGCACAGTCCTAATTGGTTGCATGCTTTCGAGATTTATGCGTCTCATTATAGTTATGAACCATTGCACTCAGAGGAATTACCTTCCAGCGAACCGATTGGACCGCGGCTTAAGCAGCTGAAGTTGGGTTATCCCCATTGGTTGCAGGCTTCATCGAAGAAAGAAATGGGTCCGAAACTTCCGCTTAGTGTTCTTATCTGCCATGAAAGCTAGTTCACTATTCATAAAACATCTGTGAAGCAAACCAAAGGCTCTTTTCAGGGACACTATATAAATTACTAAAAAGAGTTGATAAATCTATCTCTGGATAAAGCATTTAATGTTAAATTTTCTTTTCAAGGTTACTGCAAAAATTCCAGTGAACGTTAATTGTATTTAATTTTTTAATTGATAATGAAAATCAGTTAGTGCATACACAGCACTGAAAAATAATATCGCATCAAAGCATTTGCACATTAACCACGTCAAAATACGATTCAATTTCATCAAAATACATGTTTATTGCTCGTACAGCATATGTAATCGATACCATGGATAATGATCTTACACCCCTTTTCCGAGTACATTGTTTAACAACAAGCGATTATATTGTCGAGTAATTGTAACTTTCTGTGAAAGGTAAAGATAAAGTTTCAAAAAATGGCTGAGTAATTTCGCTTTTTCCAATCTCGTGACAGAGCCAATGTTCTTTTCATGTCAATTAGGCATCCTCATTCCTTGTTACAATCATCCATTAACCAACATTTCATAAAACAACACTACTTCCTGCAGTCGGTGGATCTTTCTACGGTGAGGGTTTTGGCCATCCTCCGGATGAACTACGCCTTGTTCTACCTCCACCATGAGTATGAATTGCCTTTAACTATGTAGCTATCGTCACTTATATGTCATTTTCATCGTTCATACCCCGATTTCATCTGAAAACATGGACGATACATTGTCTAGCTTCAGCATGATACAAAGTCTACAAATGCAGCAATAATCAATACGAATTTTACCATCACCCTATCTAGGGGCATGGCAGCTTGCAATCAAACCCAATGGTTCTCTAGTGCTTCAAATCAAATCAAATGGCCTGGGCCACCAAATAATGTCCAGAGAGCTAAAAATGGCATTTTACCATAAAATTATTAAATATTATAATGTAACAGACGGCCTACCGTTGTCTATGTCAACCACGCGGTCGTGAATTGTACCCATCACTTCTGATTCCCAACTGACCGCCACTCCCCATAAGGCAGTCATGTTTAATTTAAAAACATATTATTAAACATTCTAAAAACTTGATCGTGGCCATCGGACTCAAATTGTCCACTTGAGAAAACCCGTTTTAAGCTCAATGCGTGTTGATTACCTGGTTTAAGGAGAAATGCTATTCCCAATCATCATCTGTTGGTTCTATGTGCTCTTACTTGTGATCTGGGAATAAGGAATAAGCAACCGGGGGAGAACAGTCATGCTCATTATCATTAATCATCATCACGAATTCAGCGAAAGCACCTTGAGCCAAGCATAAGAACAATTTCCATGAAAGGTTAACGGAAAGTCCCACGTTCATTTATATTACTAGAGGTTGCGTTTAAAAATGTTTCTAATATCAAGCTCTTAAATAATTATCTGCATTAGCTCACTTCTTTAATATCACCAGGACTCTATACAAAAAGTCATAAAAAGTCATTCGTGATCAGACCTAATCAAATGCAATGCAGTCAGCTTTTTTTAGAGGACATAAAATAGACTCATATTGCTTAATTAGCAGACGATTGAGCCTCCTGCTTTCAGTAGTGATGGTAACTCAATGGTTGCTATGTTTCGACTAGAGTACTCATTTTGGTTCAGACCGTAGCGATTAAATTGAATGATAAATTCCATGAATATTTTAATTTGCATCAAGGCACGGTTTTGGGGGAAGAAAATCTCTTTGATCATTTGTAGCCAATAGACACCAACATTTGTTAATGTCGACTGCTTGTTTCATGTGCCATAGCACCCAACGTGAATTCCTAAATATAACGCTCTCTCCAATAACTTGATTTCGCGCAATTTCGTTAATGAAGTAATACAGTTTCGTTTGAAAAAAAAAGTTTCAGTTTTTCTGGGGTGAACCATTCTGCAACTCATCTGAAGCTTAAACAGCAACAATGTGCGTTCTTTTTAGAATGAATAAGAAGATCCCAGCAAGATGCGGACGAGAGTGAAACATTACGAAACAAATGAAAAAGTTGAAATTTTATAATGAAGAAAAATCTCGTTTCTGATAATGTGAATACTTGCTCTCACTGAGTCCTTTTCGGGTAGCATTATCACTTTGCCATCGAATCCGCGAGAAGTTCAAAGTGCTAAAAATTCACATTCCAGGCCTGTTGAAAAATTACGTAGTTGGAGTGAGGGGCAGTATTGTTTTTTAGTGTCGATGATCTATACAAGTGCCTTAAGTTATTGTCAACGCAACGATGGGAAAGTCAGTTTATCTTCACCATCCTAAACACAGGCTACGTAGGTTATGGACAGCCACTTTCCTTCTAGTTCTTCCTGAGGTATAACTCCTCGAAAAAAGTTTGCTCCAAAACACAGCACGAAATGCAAAGAATAAGAAGATACAATCAACCTCAACCAACTGATTTTGGCTTACTGTAAAGCACACACAGCCACCAGCTCCATCGTTCACGTCCGTTTGGAGGAGAGCAAAACTCTTCGTAAACAGTTTATTTCTTCGTTACCACATTTTCACTTGCGCGCTACATTACGCAAATAGGATAAAATTCGTAAAAGAAAAAATAAAACACTGTGCAATGTTTGTCCGTCCCGAAAAAAACCTAATTTATACATCTGCAACCATCAGCTCCAAATTGAATAAACTTGTGAAATCCCGTCCATTAGCATTTCAGTCGATGGGTTTAATTTAGTGTGTGTGAAATTAAATTTCCCCGATCCTTATTAAGACGACGGGTGCGTAAGATAGTAGAAGGTAGATTGAGATGTTGAGTTTTGTAATAAAAAAAACTTGAACACAATGTCAGCAGTGTCCCGACAGGTTAATACTTAAGATTGCGTTCAGATAATGTCAGCTCGTTTAATTTTAGTGTGATAGAGTATTAAATTATATATTCTCTCTCTGTCTATCCACAAAATTATTGCAATTTTTATTCTGCATCTTGAAATTTGTTTTTAAAATGACGTCGCAACAAGAAGCACTACGCGCTCTTAAAAATGTACTCAACGGAGCAGTTAAGTGTGGGAACCCAACGTTGGGTATAATAATGTTCACCTACCGTTGGGTACACATTATTTTCTTTTGGGTTGAATTTTACCCAGAAGTAAGTTATTTGTACCCAACGGTAAGTTAACATGATTATACCCAACGTTGGCTTCCACACTCAACTGCTCCGCTGGTTACTTTTTTCTTAGCGTCTTCACGAGCGCATTGTTAAGTACATCCAAATATGTGAAAATGATGGGAAATTTAGTATGGTAGATCATTTTGAAATCAGAGAATGTATCAATCTCTACTGTTTTATCGTGTTCTGGCACCTTTAACGTGAGAGTTAGATGAAAACCGGCCAAAATAATGGAAAGATAAGGAAATCGATCGCCTAAAATGAGCTCTTGACCACCGGATCATTCTTTTGATCGAAGAAAAGGTCGCCTTTCTGAGTCCGCCTGGTTTTGACAACGCTCTCATTTTCCGTAGAAGCTTGGCGTACGTCGTTCCGCCCTTCACTTCGACCACTAGGGCCACCCTACTTCTCTCCCGACTCAGCCTGGGTTGCACCTTCTTTTTCACTTCTTTCCTATTTTCTTTCTTCTTCCTTCATTTCTTCATTTCTTCAGTTCTTCATTCTTCCTTTCTACTTTCCTCTTTTCTTGATTCTTCTTCACTGCCTTATTATGGCGGTCTACCATCCACTGAATTCCATTTCCTGCTCGCCACCTTCCTTTGATTTTTTGGACACTTCCTCTTCCCATGGCGCTTTGGGATCCCTCTTACCCGCACGTGTATAGGAGGGGCCCTTCGGTGTCACCTGTACTCCAGCCGTTTTCCTCTCCATGGCTTCCTTCAACGCCTTCTTGACCTTATGCCGGTGGACGCATAACTGTCCCATATTACAAAATATAAAAATGAGAAAACTGCGATCAAACTTTGAACAGACGTTTTCCTACCATTGACATATTTCATTATAAAACTTTATTCTGCATCAAGAAACTGTCGTAACATGCTGATTTGATTCACAACAAGGTATTTTTTTTTTCAATATAAACTATTATTTTAATTGAAAAACCCGTCTGGGACACTTATGACGCGAACTTCTTTGATGACTCTAAAAATGTACGCATATTTGTCCCACTTCGAACAGTTTTTCGGTTGCTGTTATTGTTCTGTTTGACATTTCGTGCGTGACGGTTGTGTTTGTTGTGGATTATTAGTGTTGAAAGAATAATCGGAACCGTAAATGTCTGGCTTGGACTATTTGAAGCAGTACGGTGGTTCCAGTGACAGTGAAGAGGATTTCCATGGGTTTGACCTGGAAACCGGAACGGACGGACAATTTCCGCAAATAACACTGCCGGTGGACGCTATAGCAGAGGTCAATCTGGGAGTAACCGGGGATACTGGTTGCTGCGATAGGAATTTTGAAGCAAACAAAAGCGCCGAAAAGAGGAACCTCGTCGCAGACTCGGATCGATCGGCTCTATCCTGTGATTCGGTTGACACTAGCAGCTCACTGCAGCCACAGAAAATTTACAGTAAAAAAACTAAAAAAGAAACCCAAAAGGAAGATTTGGCAAAAAAAAACGTCGCTCATCACATGCGATAATTCTGGGAAATTGTGGTTGCATTAAAATTTGCAATGCTAAGTTTACGCACGATGACAGGCTGCGATTTCATGAATGTTTTTGGAACAAGGACAACGTTGGTCAAGGAAATTTAATGAGACAGTATGTTCATCAAAAACCTATCGGAAGGCGCCAGATACATAATCCGAAGGAATTGGCAAAGCGTCTTGCATATAAATGCACCCTACCCAGCGGAAGAGGTGACCCTGTTGTGGTGTGTAGAATTTTTTTCTTAAACTCCCTTGGATTTGGCGAACATTGTGGGTAAGTTTAAAAAATGTTATTGAAACTGAATAGTCTTTATTATATACAAACAATAGTAATATAATTTACAGATGCGTCCGTGGCGTTCAAGACGGACCTCGAGGATACCTACGCGGAAAATATAATAGAAGGAAGTCTGCACGCGAGGCCATCAAGAATCATGTTTTTGGGTATGGTCCAACTATTTCTCATTATCGAAGGGAGCATGCTCCTACCCGCTTGTTTTTCCCTTCCGCCCTAAGTGAGAAACCCTTGCCCAATTTTTTTAAACCCCCCGTATACCTTTAAGTAATTTTTTGTGTTTTGTGTAAGTTTTTAAAGAATTCAATACATCGTTTGTAAAACTTGGACATGAACAATGCGAAACGTGCGTTGCCGCAGAACAGCATAAGAATGTCACTAAGCATTTGGAACCAAATTGTTGTACCAGCTGCTCGGAACACGTACTGCATCTCAAGCGTGCTTCCGAATTGCGAATCACATATCGAGCAGATAGCGGCTTCACATCACCAAACGAGGTCGTATTATCAGTAGATCTACAAAAAGATAGTTCTCGAAAACAAATTACAGTTGGTACCATGATGTTAAACGGCAAACGTACTTTTGCATATAAAAAGTAATAAACGATCCATAAAAAATTGAAAATCGTGCCACGAAAAACGCATTTTTTACCCATAAGACTCTGGTGAATATCCATAACAAAATTAAAATGATCCATAAAATACAGCAATGTGATCCATACTTTATGTAAGTTTTAGCAATAAAATGTCAAAAATGTACCGTTATATATCTAGGCTATGATCCATAAAGTCTTAACGATTACCCATAAACATATTGCAAATTATCCATAAAAGGTTCAATAACTTTCCTTAAACTTGTAAAATTGATCCATAGAATGTAACCTTTGTGCAATAAAATATATTCGCATGCTCCATAAATTATTTGAAATTTTCCATAAATAAATTGCCCATGATCCATAGAATGATGAATAATGAACCATAAGCTTATAAAAATGATACATAGTAAATCAGTTTTGTTCGCTAAACCATATGGTATGATCCATAAATTATGCCTGCATTTTTCCAGGTTGAGGCACTTTTTTTTAAATTTTGATCCTTAAAGATTGTAAAATTGATCTCCAACTGCGTTACTATTCAAATTTAGTTACATGTCCGTTCTTTCAGGTATCCGGATTGAAGAACTAAACGGTCGATGTTTCCGACATCCGAAGTGTTAACATACCGTAGATTAGATTCCAGGCAAACGGCTGATTCAAGCATTTGCCCGGTATAATACAAACAGAGGATGTTTTTTTTAGTTTGGTCCGACGAGCGACAGCGAGTTGGACAGCAAGCGTCTGCCCGGCATAATTTAAATCAAATTTTCTGAAACAACAGTATTAAATCAAGTCATAAATTTTACCTGAAGTTCTTTATGAACAGGAGAGTCTTTACCAAATTTCTGAAAAAAGGGGGGGGGGGGGGGAGAAAAATAAAGTTAAGTTCACAAAGTTGGGTTGTTATGAATCATTTTTTGAAGACAATGATTTGTTATATAAACAGGTCCCTGGCAATTTATTTATGGAACATTTACAATAATTAATAGATGATACACACATATGTTACATTCTGTGAATCAATTTTGCAAGTTTAAGGAAAATTTCTTGACAAGCATGTGTCGCAGCTGAAAATAATTCGGGGAGATCAAATAATGTTAAGTTCACAAAGTTGGTTTGTTATGAATCATTTTTTGAAGACTATGATTTGTTATACAAACTAGGTCCCTGGCAATTTATTTATGGAACATTTACAATAATTAATAGATGATACACACATATGTTACATTCTGTGAATCAATTTTGCAAGTTTAAGGAAAAATATTGAACCTTTTAAGTATCAATTGCAATGGGAAATCCGATAAAAATTATATATTCTTCCCTTGATATAAAACGGTTAATTTTTGATATTTTATTGCTAAATTTTGTTAAAAGTATGGACCAAATTGGTGAATTTTACGGATCATTTCTATTTTATTTTTTTGTGGGTTTTCACCAGAGTCTTATGGGTCAAGAATGCGTTTTTTATAGAACGATTTTCAATTTTTCATGGATCATTTCTTCAGTTTTAAAGGTACAAACATAGGGCTGCCGTAGTTCTTTACGTGTACGAGTGCTCTTTACCAAATTTATTGGGAAACAAATGTCACAGTTGCGGTCGTAAAAGAACGTGAGATCGCAAAAGTAAGTCAGCGTTCTGAAAATTAAAAATCTTCTCCAAAATGATGCTTCTTTTACAGCAATATTTAAACCTCATATATAAAAAAACGGACATTTTAATAAATTTGAGTAGTAGCACAGTCAGGTATCGATTTTCCCGTTGTTAAATTAAAAAAAAATTTAAACCCAAAATTGGAATAATTCCGGCATTACTAATGGATCATTTATATTATTATAAATGCACAAAATTGATTTGCTATGGACCATATTTAGAAGTTTATGGTTCATTTTCAAACCTATTATGGATCATTGGCGATTTATTGATGGGCTATTTTCAATAATTTATTGACCATGTACATATATTTTAGTTCACAAACGTTAAATTCTAAGGATCAATTTTACAAGTTTAAGGAAAGTTATTGAACCTTTTATGGATAATTTGCAATATGTTTATGGGTAATCGGTAAGACTTTATGGATCATAGCCTAGATATATAACGGTACATTTTTGACATTTTATTGCTAAAACTTACATAACGTATGGATCACATTGCTGCATTTTATGGATCATTTTAATTTGGTTATGGATTTTCATCAGAGCTTTATGGGTCAGAAATACGTTTTTCATGGAACGAATTTCATGAACAGCGAAGAAATTCAGGTTAAACAAATACTGTTTAGGTTTTTTGAATCTGGCCATACCTTTATGGCCGCTGATTCATTCCACGCTGCAGTTGAAACCAAAGTGCGCCATGAACGTGTCGTCACATTCGAAAATTTTAAATCGGCGGTTGGCAGTGCTAAGAAAAATGTTGATATACTTGACATGCAAGTAACTGACTTCTTTCAAGCTAAGTTCAATGTCTCACAGTACACGTTGAACCTATGCAAGCCCCGCCCGTACGTTGACAACATAAGAAAAGTGGTATTTCATAAGGGACGTTATGAACTTGGATACACAAGTAGCATCAACAGCGAGGATTATCTATACTGCAACGTGTTTTCCAAGAAACAAATCCAGTTGATAGATAAAGAAACGTTCTCTACTGAAGCAAACGTATCCTGGCAAAAGTCTCCCCGTGGAATTGAAGTGGATAGGAAGGCTTCTCTGTTGGCGGTTGTTGTACCTGTGATTACCGAAGACGAAAAGTATTTTTTTAATGATCTTCCTACAAAGCTACAAGCATCTGAATAGTTATGTAAAGTCAACGGTTGTACTTCTTCTAAACTTTGAATAAATTGCTTTTATCAATCTCAAATAATCTTGTTCGTATGATTTCAAATAAATAAAAGTGAAATTAAAAATAATCACATTCAATTAAGCTAACTGAATTACGATTGCCGAAAATATGAACCTTCTCTTTAAAAAAATAAAATAATAAGTGTTATTGAAGATGCTGATCAATGCAATATATTGTAAAGGTAATGTTTCAAGGTCCAAATATGTTTGCGATGTATTATTAAGAAAACAAGCTATAGATTTTGAAGTATTTCTTATGTTTGTTTGGAATTTGTCCACTGGGACAAATATGCATCCATTTTTCCAATGGGACAAAACGGCTTCACATTTTTTCGAGTTTTTGTAGCATAAACAGTACGTTTTTATGTAAGATTTCGAAAATGCATATAAAATAATAACGATAGGCATCTCAATGTCAACGATAGGCAATCTTAAAAATGTCAAAATGTAATATGGGACAGTTATGCGTCCACCGGAAGTTCAGCTCCCTGCCTTAATGCCTCCTGTTACCGTTCAGCATCTATCATGGCTGATCCGATTGCTTCTATCTGTCTCCTGTCGTGTTTGTTAACGCCTACCAACGACGAAGAGAAGCAGTTCATTTGTCTTCCAACCATCATGCTAGACTCCTCAAACAGCAAACCTTCTTTAGCACTATCACTGTTGGAGTCCGGATCTCCTTGGAGCTTTTACTGTTCCTCTTGGTGAACTTGGTCATCGTGCACTGTGTCAGAGTGTGGACATGATAGACTTTGAGAAAAGCCCGACTTCTGATCCCACTAAAACCCGTATCCTTCTTACACCATCAGAACCACCCAGCGTGCGCGCGCGCGCGCGTGTGTGTGTGTGTATGTGTGTGTGTGTGTGTGTGTGTGTGTGTGTGTGTGTGTGTGTGTGTGTGTGTGTGTGTGTGTGTGTGTGTGTGTGTGTGTGTGTGTGTGTGTGTGTGTGTGTGTGTGTGTGTGTGTGTGTGTGTGTGTGTGTGTGTGTGTGTGTGTGTGTGCATATGTCTGTGACGCTACAAAGTATGGCGGGGTTTCTCAGCAACCACTACAACGATTTCCATGAAAGAAACGCCAAACGGATTGTATAGCGCTTCCATTGAATGCTGTTGAATGTTTTTGGGATCTTGGCGCGCGTTGTAGTTAATATGCACACTTATAAATAATTAATTTTTTAAGGATGTATTTAAGGATATTCAATCCCATAAAGCTTTTTACATTTATATATGTTTACCTACATTCCCAAATTCATTCTTAACGTCAATTTAGTCCTGGTATATATGCACGTATGTTGTGGAATACCTGTAAAAAAGAAGAAAGATTAGTAATTACCATTTAGTTCCACTATGTTTTGGTTTATCTATAACACATATGCGTATTTCGTCTACATTGTGCAGGTTTCATCACTGTTTTTGCATTTTTCAGCGTTAGTAATAGAGTATTTCGTAGATTTCATAATAAAAGCTGTCATGTGACTCACTTTACTACTCTTATTCCAACTGTTCAATAGCTGTCGAATAAGAATTACTACATCCATTCCCAAGTAACACAGTTTGTATTAAAAAAATTAAAGATACTTGTTTAATACATACATCAGTCATTAAATCAGTTATTATTACTTGTACAGTAATTTTTCTACTAACAAGAAAGCGCAAAAAAATCAAATCTTATACAGCTAGTTTTTTTTAGTACAAGTTGTTTTGCATAACAACGTAATCACAAAGTATAATTATGTTGCATTCATTCAATTACTTTAAAGTAATATATAGGAATAATTGGTAATTTTTAAGTTAAGATTACGTAATTTTAGATGAAAACAAAACGCTTTCTTGAATTCCCGCAATTGATTTTTTTACAAACGAAGGACAGTTATAAAGTTCGGCGGAAAACACATGTGAAGTTGTATAATAAAAGTGTAATCCATATGCGTATCAAATTTCATGATGAATGATGAAGCATTAGCTTTCAAATTCTCATGCGCTGCCTAGAAGGCACAAATATATTATTGTGAGAAATATTTTTTCCATTACTATTTTTCATCGATGTGCTATAATATTTCATAGCCAAAATGGTAACTGATCGCAGTAGACCTTATCTCAGATAATGTTTAATTTTTATTCTATATGATAGAGTCTGCCAAATGTTAGATTGAGATCGTATTGGTAAAAACCTATGTCGACATCAAAGAAGCACGACACTCTTGAGCAATATTTGAATCGTATGCAGTACCCATTAGATCCTTCCAGCACAATGAGACACTGCAGTCTATAAATATTTGAACACACAATTCCGTGCACGCCTTACTCAAATGGCCGTAATATATAACTTTTTTAGTAAGGTGAGTCGTACTCCTTCTGATACCAATCACCAAAATGGGCATTTTAGAACGAATGGACTGTGGCAAATCCATTTCAATCATGTTGGCTTTTTAAAGCAACTTTGATAAGCAAATATTTAAGTAGAAAATTTTGGAATTTCACCATTTCAAAGTTTGAACTTTCGAAATCAAAACTTGAAGAAAGTTTCAATTAGTCCTTGGGTTTTTAAAAAAATATAACAACCACTGGACTATTATTGAGTTGTTACAGGACGATTTAAGAGGGCACCCAATCCTTTTTTGCACAAGGGAGGTGTTCTTTAAATCATCCAATGCGAGATGGTTCACGTAGAAAATGTTCATTTTAATCTCCCCTCGTTTCCTTATCATTAGGTGTGGACATCAAGTAATTTTGTTAGCATCAACAAATTCTCCAAAGCTCCACTCAATTAACTAAACCAAATGTTCAGAACAATCGGGGCAGTATGACCATTAAGAGCAATATGAACAACCTATAATTTGGCCTCATAAGCAAATATTGACATCTCAGCTTCCTTTATGATTTATTAAAGAATCTTTCTAATATTCCTAACCGTAAAAAATTCCATTCTGTATTCGAAATATTGACACACAAAAAAATTGTCACTATGGCAAACATATTATTATATTTTTGCTTTGAAATAAGTATGATTCGCTATTTTTCCCACATCACAAAATTAAATCACAAAACAATCGATACTTACAGTATCATTAGATGATTGAGTTTCAAATAAAAATCGGAATAAAGACCGTCTTAGAAAGAAAGGGCACAAACTTCAGTTCGAAAAAAATACGTGTATTTTTATTTATGCCGACTTTTATTTACACATATGGTTTCATTGTTTTATTTATTACATATGGTTTCATCGTTTACCAACAGTTCATGAAAGATGTATGTATAAGCAAGTCCTCGAAGTTTTCCTTAAACGTTCTTCAGAAGGTTCTGCATGGATTCAATGTCTTGACCAGAGCCCAATCGTTCGATGGAACGAATTTGGGGGATGTGCTTAGGTACAATTTCCACGTTCTCCTATGTCCATGGTCAACTTAGCGTAATGACACGAAGCAAGGTCGGGCCAGGATATTACAGGAGTGTCATGTTCAGCGGTAACAGGTATTTTTTTCAAGTATTGATTGACAGAAATATCTACATTCATTGCTCCATTTACGATATACGGCTTCGTTAATTTACCGCAAGAGCAAATTGTCTGCCAGATAATCGCCTTTTGACAAATTCTTCAGTGAAAACTGAGGTGTTCGCCTTGTCAACATCATCATCTACACAAATCGTCTAATATTGCGATCCCGGCAATATATAGTCGAAGTTCGAATAAGTTTCGGCGTCCATCATGATGTAGTACTTATTCTTGGCGAAAACTGTGAAACTGTCCGCGCCCGTGGTTGCACACTGGCTGCTGTGTAGGACTTTTTGTTGGCTGCTTCTGCTTCTTGTACGTCTTCAGCTTCAATCTCTCTTTGGCTCGTTGAACGAGGTGTTCAGATTTTTGGCCAAATCGTGAATTTTGCCTTAGAAAATGCTCGTTCGGTTTTGTTGTCTTGATTGGGGTTTGACGCTCCTTTTTTCGTCCACTTTGTGGCAGGTCCGCAAGGGAATACTCCTCCCCGAACTTTCACACCAACGTTTTCCAGTTTCACCAACTTTCTTAGCGATAATCCTGGAATAGTGCTCCACTTGTGTACGATGGCACGGCCTTCTTCAACGGAAATCTTTCCCATCTCTCGGAATGGGCGTGATACTTTGCTGTGAGTTTTGTTTGGTTTGACGTTTGAGTGTAAACAATGAGATAGAGCCAACAGACTACCCGAATAAAAATGTATGTTCAAATGGCAGCGTTAGAAAAGTGTGCCCTTATTTTCTGGGACAGTATATGCTACTCACTACCGGTCATATAGAACGGTCATATAATGTCGGATTTACACCAGATGTTTTTTTAAATTTAACCTCTAACTTCTGCCGTCATAATATAAAAACATTGTAGTTTCATTGTGTTTCATATTAATCAATGTCATTTTATTCACATGCCGTTATAGCACAACCATTGTGTGATATTTTCAATCGTGCACTTGCCCATCCAATTTTGGAAAATGTGTCTGTGATATGGCATCCTTACCAGGTCACGTGGTGCCTCAGAGTTGAAAAAGTTCAGAAGCGGTTTATTCGTTTGTCTCTGAAAAATTTGCCGTGGCGAAATCCTGACAACTTGCCACCGTATACTGATACTGGTAGATGCCGACTACTGGGTTTGGACACAGTCGAAAAATACAGCAATCGTTGCTATTTACTAAACTGTTGAATGGTTAAGCGGATGCCCCCGAACTACTTTCGTGTACTGAACATAACCTTTTGGACCTCTATGTTGCTGCAACCAAGTTTTCACTGTGTTTGGATACAATGAACCAATTTCAGCATGTATTCATGCGTTTGATGCAGTCGAAGAGCTATTCGAATTTGATGATCCATCTGGACATTTCACGAATCGGATTAGATCGGTGTTAAACTAGTTTCAATAAATACGTGTTAGATTTGTTTATTTTTATTAAAGTACAAAGTTAATCTTGTTTGAATATCTTTATATAAACATCATCTATTCCTTCTACAAAGTCCTCCTCAGGTGACTAATACTACCCTTACAGTACAAAGAGTATAAATTATTATAATTTTCAGGTGCTGTTATTAAAAATAATAAGAAATTGAATAATGATTTCAGATAACAGAAAAACGATATGGCTACATTTCTGTTCTAAAATATTTTTTGAACTGGCATTTATATGTACATAATTTTATTCTGCACTGTGGTTTACGTCGTAAGGCTTGCATAGAAGTCTTGTATAGTTCCCAGTCAATTATATTTGAAAAAAAAATCTTAGAGCAATACTAATTAGAACTTGAATATAGCATGAAGGCAACATCTTGAAAACTTCTTGGTAACTTGCTGACAAAACAATCGAATGGTCCAAGTATAAAAATCTATCATTGAAACAACAAGCAACATTTCTAATGTTGCAAATTGGACAAACGAAAAACATCCTTACTGTATTTGACGTGCAACATTTCCAGCGGGGCCAGAAATTTTAGTTCTACTTCAAATAATCAACTCCCCATGCGTCATGTTCAATGTAACGTCTTCATTTTTCCATCAAATAAGTTCATTATACAATTTTTCCTCCATCGAGGCAGCTCATTATCTTACCGGAAAATCACAGCAAAAGCAGCAAGGCAACTTCCGACTGACAATGGTGCTAACGATTATGTAATCGTTTTAAATTTTGATTCATCATCAAAATTTCAATGTCACATGGTACCACCCATAGTGTTGTAAGAGAAAGCATAAAGTTCCGCACTGTTTTCCTACGACGACCGACTTGCGAGTGTAGCAAGAGTATGCACAAAATCAGGATTAGTTTTCAGAGTCAAATGGAGAACGATAAGAATGAAGTCTGACGAGAGCTAAAAGACGACCCGAACGATGGCTGTCGTAATCTTCCACTGCTGCTAGAATATCGGCACCGGAGAACGAGAAAAGATTTTCCGTCACTGATAAAATGGAATATAAACTAGGATACTGGAAGCTACTTACGCTTCAACTGACACAGCTGCGACATAGTATAGCATAGTAGAGTCGATGAGACGAGGAATGAATTTTTCATTAAAAAGCTCAGTATACAGACTGGGGGGAATAATTTATATTCCAAAGCCTCAATCTCAGATAACAAACTATGCTCTTAACGCTAGGAGTTTTGCTGGCGTCATTTCAGGAAGAAAGGTTCGACATTTTTCCCATAGATAGCATATCCCATCACACTTCGTTCGACGTTATCTTGGCCCACGAAAGGTGTTAATCTAGATTGTGTTTCTGGTCCACAGCGGCCGACCTTCATCCACTGAACTGCACCGTAGAAGAGTCATTGATATGATTTTTCATCCGCCGCTCCCTGCCAAATCTGCATTCCTTCCGAAAATCTCTGCCTCGTTGCAACCTCAAACTGTTATACTTACCTACCTATTTCTTCAATCAATGAATATTGAATATGATTTTGGATGCAACCAACTGCATGAAAATACTCTTCTGCAAACCACTTCATTCCATCATTACATATTCAAATTGCATCTTTCCTTGCAACGATTTTGCTTGGAGAAGCAAAAGCATAAGATGGCTGGAATTTCTTTATTTTCGGGAAATGAGATGCTTGATAAGAGGATCATTCATGTACTGTTAAACAATAAATAAAAACCCGAATTAATCCACCGATGCACTATGGCAGTGGTGCTCATCCTGCGGCCCGCGGGCCGCATGCGGCCCGCCGAGGCGTCAAATGCGGCCCGCCGAGGCGGCAAATGCGGCCCGCGATAGCATTTGAGAAATATGAGAACTTCATTGAATATGTAGCTATTTGCTGTTCGATTTGAGTTGCATTTCTTACTGTGCAATAATTGTGATTCTCATAGTTTTATGTGAACAATTTTTACCGTGCTTGTTACACAGATGATGAATGACCAAAAAGGCGGGATTGAAAGAAAGAGAGAATGCAGTCATATTTTCGCTCCCGCAACCACAGGTTCATTCACTTTCACCATTCAGTGTCTGTTGTCAATTGGTTCCGTTCTGTAGTCGCGTGCGTAGTTCTGAGAAGTTTCGAGCAATTATTCAGTGAAAATGGAAGCCAGCACTAGCAAAAAACGGAAAGTGGCTGATGAAGGACGTGTTTTCCGGGAAAAGGGGTGGAAATGTTTTTTTTTGTTAAAAAAACGGGGTGATGTGAAGTGGGGTGAGGGATTGGGGAAAAGAAAAAAGGAAAGGGGGGGGGGAAAAAGGGGGGGGAAAGAGAAAATTTTTTGGAGAAAAAAAGACTGATTCCACGCCAAATCGGTCGGTCACCAAACTCAGCTATCTTCGATTTTGATGAAACTTGGTACACGTCTTCGGTATGTTGAAAAAAAAAATCCACTGGTGTTAAGATTATTTGGATTCAAGAGTAACTTTTGAGATGGGTGTATGTTTTTTTTTCCAACATTTTACTTGAAAAATCGTAGTTCAAAAACCATTACATTTAGAGAAAAACTTTATATGGGGGAGTTGTAGAGAACTAAAAAGGCTTTGTAAAAAAAATGTACACTGAAAAAAAAAATTTTTTTTCATAAAGAAAAATCGAAAATAAATACTAAAAATCAAATATAAAAAAAAACATATTTTTAATATTTTTCAAATTTGTTTTGTGGAAATTTGAGAAAAAAAGACACGTTTTGAAAAAAACTCTAGGATGGACGCTCTTATAATAAAAAAGTTTTCCGAAGAGCGAACTTTGGTGCATATTTCAAATTTTGGTTATTCATTATTATAAATGAAAATTAATTATACAATATGATTTTGGAGATCATTAAAAACAATAATGATAGTAATGATAAATCACCTGAACGCAACCGTTTTCGAGATTTTTCGGATTTTATTTCAATAGAATGAAAAAACATAAGAAAATTCGCTCTTTTCTTAAGTTAATCGAGATTTCCACCAGAAATGATAAATTTTCCAAGATAACGTTCACATTACTCTAATGTCCTCTTTTCTTTTGATATCAGGATGATAAGAAGACTTATTTGAAAAGAAAAGATAAATAGATATTGTTTTAAATTGAAAATTTATAATTGGGGGGGGGGGGGGGAGGGTCATATAGAAGAAGCATATTAATCGAACTGCTGACTATTTTGCCAAGCTCCAACGATGTTAGAGGTCGGGTGTAGTGTGTGAAAACTACACTCCGAACAGTTCGGTGATGTAGCGATGAAAGTAACACATATTGTTTAAGGTAGGTAGACAAATAGCAGCTATAACGTATGTCAGGTATATCTTCTCATAAAAAAAACAGCTAATGTACGCTGCCTGTAAACTACCAGAGATGTTTTATACCTGCATTTCCAAAGGTACCACAGCCAATATATATGCTCATACATAGTCGCATTCATCAGTAAAATCTATCTGAGTGAACTGAAAATGGAGTTTAACATGAAGAAGTGTTGTATGCCGTTTCCCACTAAACGGTGCTCAAAAAACCTTCGTAAATTAACCGAACAAAATGTCAAAAAACTCAAGTTTATGGGCAAAACACATTTGGACACTTCTTTGATGATTTGTGATAATTGTCGTTTGCATTTAAATAGAACGGAACAATCCCATGCTGCAATTTCGGAGCCTAGTGAGAAACCATCAATTACTAACATTATGGATCCACAACCATCTACATCACGGCAAGTAGACTTGTATGGTCTCGAGGAAACGCCATCGGCAATATCATTAATGTCAGTGCCATCTGATAGCAGTGTGCAAGATTATTCAAGGCGCCATAATATTGAGCTATTTAACAAGGGCGTAGCTGGAATCAACGTTTCGCCAATATCGGCTAAAAAGTTCCTGAACGTAAATTATGCCCGCAAAAAGTTCAAAGATGTTTCAAACGGCATTCGGACACACATATTTGGGGATCAAGCGGAGGAGGATGACCTGGAACAATTGAAAGTGAAAGCAGCCGAATATGACGAAATAATCGCGCAGCTAAAGGACCGGTATGCTGATCCAGAAACTTCGAGGGACGATCAAGTAAGGATACTTTCGGTTTTACCACAATCTTGGACAAATCAAAGAGTAATGGCAGAATTTGGAATAACAAACAAGTACATCGTATCACAAGCTAAATTCCTTGCAAAGCACGAAGGTGTTTTAGCTGCCCCTAACGAAAAGCTGGGACACGGTCTGAACCCGGAAATAAAAAACCAAATTTTGCAATTTTACGACAGTGATGAGATTACACGAGCAACCCCTGGTATGAACGACTACGTTTCAGTGAGGAGTGAAGGTAAGAGGGTTCATATTCAAAAGCGCCTTTTAGTTTGTTCATTAAGAGAAGCTTTCATTAAATTTCAAGAGATGCATCAAAATGCTGTTGGGTTTAGCTCTTTTGCAGCACTAAGACCAAAGCATTGCAAATTACTTGGCAGCACAGGTTCTCATAACATTTGTGTTTGCACCATTCATGAGAACATTAACTTGATGCTTCATGGTCTTAGAAAATATTCATTCGAGAATGATTATAAATTGTGTTTTGAAGAAATATTATGTAGCTCATCAACTAGAACTAAAAAATGTTACCTCCGTGAATGCGAACGATGTCCAGGCTTTTCAGATTTTGAGAGTAGTTTAACAGACAAATTAGAAAAACGTGGTTTAGTTGAAATATCTTTTGAGCAATGGATTTCAACTGATAGATGTAGTTTAGAGACACTTGTTAAACCAATTGATGAATTTATTGCTTATTTTTGTGAAAAGTTGGAACAATTAGTATCCCACGATTTTGTCAAATCTCAGCAGTCTAGTTTCTTGAGAGATTATAAAAGTTGTCTTAAAGACGGCGCAGTAATAATAATTTGTGATTTTTCTGAAAATTATTCATTTGTTTTTCAAGATGCTGTTCAAAGTAGTTATTGGAGTAATGAGCAAGCCACTATTCACCCTTTTGTCATTTATTACACGGAATCTGGAATACTTAAAAATATCAGTTTCATTGTTATCTCAGAAGTGTTGAAACATGATACGATTGCGGTGCAGGTGTTTATTTCAAAACTAATAAGCTTTTTGCAAACAAAAATTAAAGTAAAGAAAGCTACGTTTATGTCTGACGGGGCAGCATCCCAATATAAAAATAGGAAGAACTTTGCAAGCCTTTGTAAGTTTAAAAAGAAATACAATATTGATGCTGAATGGCATTTTTTCGCAACATCCCACGGTAAGGGACCTTGCGATGCAATTGGTGGTACATTAAAACGAATGGCAAGATATGCAAGCCTTGCTGTACAACATGAACACCCTATAAAAAGTGCATTAGAGTTATTCGAATGGGCGAACCAAAAAAGTGATGATTGTTTAACAAAAATGTCGTTTTGTTATGTATCACATGAAGAGTATGAACAGGGGGTAGCAGAATGGAATGAAATTTACCGACAGACTAAAACGATTGCAGGTACACAAAAGTACCACTCATTCGTTCCAATTTCAGAAAACGAAGTTTTTGTAAAACTGTTTTCGAATGACGAAGAAGGCAGGATTCATAATATATATAAAAGCAATCAATAGTTTATATAATGTTTATGTAATATTATCAATGACCGAGACTAATAAATGGTATATATAAATATAAATCCAACCATAATTCATTATTTTTGTCTTATAACTTTAAGTGAAGCTTTTTCAATCGACGAGCTGTTAAGAGTAAGTAAGAGGCACATACATGTGTTTTAAAAAGGCTAAAAACACAAGAGAAACAATCGTTAGCTATTGTTGTTTTAATATCACGAGTAATTTATGAAAAGGGCGTATTTTTTGAGGTTTTGAAATTTTATTGAAAGAAAATCAGAAATATCTTGAAAACGGTTGCGTTTACGTGGTTTATCATTATAATCATTATTGTTTGTAATGATCTCCAAAACCATATTGTAACATCAAAATTTATTTATAAGAATGAATAACCAAAATTTGAAATATACACCAAAGTTCGCTATTTGAAAAACTTTTTTATTATAAGAGCGTCCATCCTAGAGTTTTTTTTAAAACGTGTCTTTTTTTCCTCAAATTTCCATACAACAAATTAAAAAAATATTAAAAATATGTTTTTTTAGATATTTTATTTTTAGTAATTATTTTTGATTTTTCTTGATGAAAAAAAAATTTTTTTTTCTGTGTATATTTTTTTAAGAAAGGTTTTTTAGTTCCCTACAATTCCCTTATATAAAGTTTTTCTCTAAATGTAATGGTTTTTGAACTACGATTTTTCAAGTAAAATGTTGGAAAAAACACATACGCCCATCTCAAAAGTTACTCTTGAACCCAAATTATCTTAACACCAGTGGAATTTTTTTTTCCAACGTACCGAACTCATGTGCCAAGTTTCATCCAAATCAATGATGATCGGGTATGATTTTTGGGATTTCGGCACATTCTGGATGGAATCCCTCTATTCAGCTTTATCAGATCTACGGCCTTGGAAAATTTAGTACCAAGGATGGTGTTAAATTTTAGGTATTTTTCATACATTTATGTATGTTTAAATTTATTTATTTATTTATGAATTATGTTTGAGCTTGTTTGTCTGTTCTCTGTGCTTAATCATTTTATTACTGAAAAATAATGTTTATTCATAGGAAAACATGAAGGTGCAAATGCCCATCTTCGAAAATTACCAGAAGTGTCAGAGCAATTCTCCCAGTACCATTGCATCGTGCACCAGGAGAACCTCTGCGCCAAAAGCGTGGGATTCAAAGATGTCATGAAAGATGTCATCAAAATAGTTAATTTCATCCGATCGCACGCATTGAACCATCGAGAATTTCAGGCTCTTCTAGTAGACACGGATGCAGAATATGGTGACGTATCATACTATACTGAGGTACGTTGGCCGAGCAGGGGAAAGGTGCTGCGACGCGAATTTGATCTTCGGAAAGAAATCGTCGAATTCATGGAGAGCAAAGGTAAATCAGTGAAGTTTTACGATAATGCGGAGTGGGTGACAGATCTGGCTTTCCTGACTGACATTACAACGCACCTGAACGATTTGAATTTAAGTCTCAGGGTAAAGGCAAATTGGTGCACAGCATGTTTAATCAAATCAGTACATTTGAAAACAAACTCGTGTTGTGGGAGAAACAGATGAAAATTCTAAATTTTGCCCATTTCCCTACTCTCGGAAAATGCAATGTGACGTTGACTAAAAAATACGTTGACGCACTCCAAACAATGAAAAATGATTTTTCTCGTAGATTTGGAGATTTCAAAGCGCATGACAAAATTCTAAAACTTTTTTCTGCTCCATTCAGTGTTGATGCTGAACAAGCCCCAGATAATATCCAAATGGACCTAATTGAGTTACAGTGCGACACGGAACTGCGAGAAAAATTTGATCGACATGATTTGTTGGAGTTCTATGCCAAATTTGTTCGGAAGAGCGCTTCCCAGACGATGCACTATGGTATAGAAGGAATTATTAGACAGTCATAAGCGTCAATTTTGATTATTGATATGGATTCAAGGTGCTTAATAAGTACATGTTCGTGGAAAATTGTGTAGTTATAGTAAATGGAGACTTTGTGTAATTTTCGAATATACTCGTTGCAGTTCAAAAACCGGACCACTCGAGCCAATCGCTCCTGCTCTAATTCTTTAGAGTCACATAATGTGGCTAGTCCGCTGTATGTGCTATACAACGCACCAGATGCAGAACAATAGAATACAAGCGGCATCGATTGGGGTGAGTGGTCTTGTTCGGTTTTGAACTGCAACGAGTATATTTTCATCTCGCAATTATGTACTCTCAGGTATTGTTTTGATCATATCTCCATAAAGGATTATCGAATCATAATGAATTCATAATGAATCATAATTTTGACCAGTTATTTGAGGATTTCCTAGCTTTGATTTGGCACCAACTAAAATCGGTACACAAAGAGCTAAGTATGTAATCGGAGCCAAAACTGTTTGATTACTATTATAATATGCCGTAAAGTACTGGTTCGTTCATATCTTCGTAACGAAATGGACAAATGAAAAAAATCAATAGCGTTCTATGGGAAATGTCGTAGCTTTCATTTGCCGTCAGCAGAACTCAAATCGGCTTACAGACGGCTGAGAAACCACACACACACACACACACACACACACACACACACACACACACACACACACACACACACACACACACACACACACACACACACACACACACACACACACACACACACACAGAGAGAGAGAGAGAGAGAGAGAGAGAGAGAGAGAGAGAGAGAGAGAGAGAGAGAGAGAGAGAGAGAGAGAGAGAGAGAGAGAGAGAGAGAGAGAGAGAGAGAGAGAGAGAGAGAGAGAGAGATGCACGGACACACACACACACACACATGTGCTCAGTTCGTCGAGCTAAGTTTAATGGTATATGACACTTGGTTCTTTGGGCCTCGGATAAAAAGTCGAGTTTTAAAGCGATCTTAATACCCTTCTCTTGGTGTAAGAAGGGTAAAAATACACCGTGTCCAATATATTCTCATGCAAAATAAAACTCTATTTATTTCAAATCGATAATCCAGATTTTATGGATAACTTTACCCATTATATTGCAATATAATACTTATCAACTACAGCATATGTTTTGGAATAACACCGCCTTTAACCTTCTTGACCAGCTCCAGACGTTTTTCGAAACCGTCGAAGGTGGCACGCCGACTTCCATCGACATTAAGTCCCAAATTCGTTTGATTACGGTTTTGAATTGGTTCATATTAGATGCCCTGTGGTCATGTACCTTCGCCAGCATGTATGACCATACGAAATAATCCAAGGGATTCAGATCTGGTGAACTAGCGCTCCGTCCTGCTGAAACACATAGTGATCATCTCCAAACACCTTTTGTACATATGGCTTGACAATTTTCCCCAAAACATCCATTTTATAATATATGGCATTCGCATGAACGCCTTTTTCGATGAAAACCAGTGGTAATTTGCCTTGCTTGCAAATTCCTCCCCAAACCATCACTGACGCAGCACTTTGGAACCGCGGAATATTCTTATCACTCTCTGGAACAGTTCTCGAAGAGAGAACCCACAATCTGTCGTTCTGGACATTGTGGGATTGTTGCAAGACGAATAACTTTTCGTCGGAAAAGATAAATTCTTCCCCACCGTGCCGCGACAAAAGCAGACTTGCTCTTTCGAGTCGTTTCTGCTTGGAAGGTTCCGAAACTCCGTGAACCTTACGTTTCTTGAAAGCTTGGAATCCGAGTTCATTTTGCAGTATATTGTGCATTGACGATCTCGAAACATTCAGATCTGCGGCAATTTTACGTACAGAGCGCTGTGATTTTCATCTAATCCGTTCCCTGGCCACTTTAACAACTCGTGCAGTCCGCACCGTACGAGTACGACTGGATCTCTTCCAGTCATCCAACGAGCAGGTGTCACGGTACCTTCGGATGGTTCGGTACACAAAATCCCGCTCTTCTCCGAAGTTTTTGAAATTTCTGAAAAAAAAATGTATCACCACAGCATGAAACTCTTTCATCGCTGGTAAAAGATAAACACCGAATGAAAACAATCGGACATAACCTAAAAACGTTTGTATAAACATAATGCAAAACTACACCAACACATACGTGAGTAGCTGCACGACACCAATGCAAGAAAAAAGTGTATGAGAATATATTGGACACGGTGTATACCTATGTATATATATATTGCACTTCGCAACAGTTGGGTGGATTGGAATGCGTTTTTGAACGATAAACACTTATTTTGAAAAATAATAAAGTTTTCCCAATGTACGCATCGCTCATGATCAGTAAAACCGATTAGTAACAAGAGAAATTCTGCTCATTTGCACTGATCTCGAAATTTTTGTCGGCGATGTCATGTTTGCTACACTGAAAAATATAATGAATTTTAACAGACGCGCAAAATTTATCCTCGTTCACTTGTAAGCCAAAGCAAGCGGTAAGAACCAACTCGCTTGCAATCTTTCATACAACAGACTAGATTCAAGCGTTATCTGGCTTTAATTGAGGATAAATATACCACAACTTCTGATTTCATAGCGTTTCAAGCTAATTGCTTTCGCAATTAGCTTATTGCTTGCTCTCAACTTAGTGTTTTAAATGCACTTCCACAGTTATTAATTAAGAGCCTTCGATGCCAGGTATCATTTTTACATTAGTATGGTTGTGTGACAAGCACAATCATACCCCGAGAAATTTTCCTCTACGAAAAATTTCTAGACCAGACCGGAAATCGAACCCAGCCACCTCCAGCATGGTGTTGCTTTATAGCTGCGCCTTTTCCGGCTGAGCTAAGGGAGGACCCAAATAAACCATAAACGTATGCCAAATCTAGCACTTTATTTATCGACTGTTCCAGAAAATATAAGCACACCTTATTTTAACGGTCACTTTGAATATAATGAAATATTTCAACATGTTTTGGCTGCGTCTTTCTGTTTGCACATTTCTGAATGACATAGCATCAAAAAAGTGCTCAGTTTAGTGTTACCTATCAACAACGAAAAAGTATCGTGCACAAATGGTGCACTGTGAGCGGACTCTCCTTGAGAAAATTGGCCAAGGAAGAGGGTGTAAGCGTCGTAGCGGTACGATCTGCGATTCGAAAATATAGAGAACAGTGTACGAAGATGCACCAGTGGTCGGAAATCCGGTCCTGTTAGTCCGGATATCGATAAAAAGATCAGGGATGCCTACAAGCGAAAACCAGCGACTTCCGTTCGGAATGTTGCGAAAAAACTAGGGACCTCGTCGAGTAACGTCATGCGTGCCAAAGAAAGACTTGGGCTAAAAACATACCGGAAGCAGAAAAATCCAAAAGGCCCGCAAACCACGAAACCACGAAACCACGGGCCAGCAAACTCTACGATTCGTTATTGTGTAAAAAATCTGGGTGTATAATAATGGACGATGAAACGTATGTGAAACTAGATTACAAAACGCTTCCCGGACCACAATTCTATACTGTAAGCGAAGACAAAGACATTCCCGAAACGGAGAAGGCAATTTTTACCGAAAAAATCTAAGTTTGAAGTTAGGAGTCTTGGCTGATTAAATATTTTGATTAAACGAGAATAAAATATCATATAAAACACAAATACAAATATGAACAACTTTCAGATATTTGTTCGGTTCTTCCTGCTCTGCGGTTGGTCATGGGAGATTTTAACTCTCACGGTACAGGCTGGGGAGAACTGTACGACGACAACCGGTCTTCCTTGTTATATGACCTCTGTGACAACTTCAATATGACCGTTCTCAACAATGGAGAAATTACACGCTTGGCTGGTCCATCCTCACTTGGTAGTAGGTTAGACCTCACACTTTGCTCGAATTCATTATCGTTGGACTGCACGTGGAATGTGATCCAGGATCCCCACGGTAGTGATCATTTGCCTATTAAAATTTCGGTTGCCACCGGGCTCACTCCGCCGGAATCGATCAACGTCACCTATGATCTAACTCGTAATATCGATTGGACAAGGTTCAAGACAGCAATAGACGAAGCCGTAACAACGGTAGAAGGGCTTCCACCGCTGGAGGAATATAACTTCCTCTCCAACCTGATTTTGGAAAGCGCGCTTCAAGCTCAAACTCGACCAGTTCCAGGAACGTCATTTCGCAGGAAACCTCCTTCCCCATGGTGGGATCAGCAATGCACCGAGGTTTACCGCAAAAAGTCCGACGCGTTCAAAGTTTTTCGTAGAAGTGGAACACCTGAGCACTTCGAAAGGTACACGGCTCTCGATTATCGCGGTGAAACGTCGATGAATACCCTTTGGAACACGGCGCGAAGATTGCGTAACAGAATTACGAACAACGAGAACGAGGAGTATTCGGACCAATGGATCCTCAAGTTCGCGCGAAAAGTTTGTCCAGATTCTGTGCCAGCACAAATGTTTCCTCGCGAAACCACGAATTCGATAGATGAGATCAGCCAACCTTTTTCAATGGTAGAACTCTCTCTCGCACTCCTTTCGTGTGGCAATACGGCTCCGGGAGCTGATAGAATCAAGTTCAACTTGCTTAAGAACCTTCCAGACGTCGCTAAGAGGCGCATGTTACACTTGTTTAATCAGTTTCTGGCTCTCAACATTGTACTGGATGACTGGAGACGGGTGAGAGTTATTGCCATTAAAAAACCTGGTAAACCCGCGTCCGACCACAACTCCTATCGACCCATCGCGATGTTATCTTGTATTCGAAAGTTGTTGGAGAAAATGATCCTCTTCCGTCTGGACAAATGGGTTGAGACGAATAACCTGCTTTCAGATACTCAATATGGTTTCCGTAGGGGTAAGGGAACGAACGACTGTCTCGCGTTGCTTTCCACAGAGATTCAGTTAGCTTTTGCTAAAAAAAAGCAAATGGCTTCTGTTTTCTTGGATATCAAGGGGGCTTTTGATTCAGTATCTGTTGAAGTTCTCTCAGATAAACTCCACGCTTGTGGTTTTTCACCATTAATGAACAATTGTTTGTACAATTTGCTGTCAGAGAAACATATGAGCTTTTCTCATGGAACCTCTACAGCTTCTCGATTTAGCTACATGGGTCTCCCCCAGGGATCATGTTTAAGCCCCCTTTTGTATAATTTTTATGTCAAAGACATTGACGGTTGTTTGAGTGAGAACTGTACGTTGAGACAACTTGCAGATGACGGTGTAGTGTCTGTCACGGGACCCAATGGGGTCAATCTGCAAGGACCCTTACAGGATACCTTTAGACAATTTGTCTACTTGGGCTCTCGAGCTAGGTATCGAATTCTCTACGGAGAAAACTGAGTTGGTAGTTTTTTTTCTAAGAAGTCATAACCCTGCACAACCTAAGCTTCAAATTTGGGGTAAGCCGATAACTCATTCTATGTCCTTTAAATATCTTGGGGCTCTGGTTCGATTCAAAGTGCACCTGGAGATCCCACATTGAGTATCTGAAGCGAAAATGCCAGCAAAGGATCAACTTTCTTCACAATTACCGGAACCTGGTGGGGAGCGCATCCGCAAGATCTTCTAACGTTGTACCGGACAACGATTTTGTCGGTTATAGAATACGGTAGTTTTTGTTTTCAGTCAGCGGCTCGGTCACACATCATTAAACTGGAACGTATTCAGTATCGGTGTCTTCGTATTGCGTTAGGTTGTATGCACTCGACTCATATCATGAGTCTTGAGGTGCTGGCTGGCATGTTGCCACTCTCGGATCGGTTTTCAGAATTATCTCTCCGGCTCCTCACCAGGTGTGAAGTTATGAACCATCAGGTAATCGAAAACTTTGAGAAGCTCCTTGAGTTGAATCCTCAAACTCGCTTCATGACTTTGTACCATTTGTACATAACACAGGATGTCAGCCCTTCGCCGAATATTTCCAATCGTGTTTGCTTCTCCAACTTCGGATAATTCGTTTCATTTAGATATATCTATGAAGCAGAAACTTCGTGGAATCCCAGAGCATCATCGTCCTATGATTGCTCCTGTGATATTTGCTGCAAAGTTTGGCCGAGTTGATTCCACTAAATCGTTCTTCACTGACGGATCTTTGATAGAGAACTCCGCTGGCCTTGGTGTATACAATGAAATTCATAGCGTCAATCGTAAACTTCAAGCTCCTTGTTCCGTATTTGTCGCTGAATTAGCTGCAATACACTTTACCCTAGAAATTGTTGCCTCACTAATACTGGATCAGTATTGGGCATTTTCTCACGGATAGTCTCAGTTCTAGTGAGGCTATTCTCTCCTTGAGGCCGGTAGAGCATTCCTCGTATTTTCTCATGAAAATACAATAGCATCTTAAGTGCTT
This sequence comes from Aedes koreicus, assembly GCA_024533555.2. Lineage (NCBI taxonomy): Eukaryota > Metazoa > Arthropoda > Insecta > Diptera > Culicidae > Aedes > Aedes koreicus. The sequence continues at coordinate 1,183,027 of JAHHFK020000699.1, forward strand.
TATCTTCGCGTTATTTTATCATCACCAATGGTGTGGAACCCATCTAATTGTCCAATTCTTGGGCCATGAGAAAGCTGACTCGCTTGTAAAGGTGGAAATTTTTTTTTTGGATATTTACGGTCGACAAATCGCCTTTTATGAACTTTTTACTATTTTTCGTCAAAAGTCACTCGTCAGCTGGCAGTATAAATGGAGTAAAGGAGGTTTGGGGCGATGGCAACATTCTATCATCCCAAAGGTGTCGAAGAAATCATGGTTTGGGGGGATGGATGTGGGTCGAGACTTCATTCGTGCGATGCCTCGCCTCATGTCCAATCATTATTCTTTGAACGCCCATTTATACCGTGTTGGGCTGAGAGACAGCAATCTCTGTGAATGTGGAAAAGGTTACCAGGACGCAGAAGACTTTACTTGGTCATGTGCTGAGCATCGTGGAGTCAGATCTTGGAGCTTTATGATCCTTTTCGGGCTCGAGGTGGACAATCCAATGTACCGGTTCGAGATATTTTAGTTGTACGTGATCTGGAGTTTCAGAAACTCATTTATGTGTTTTTGACTAACATTAGCCTTAGATTGTAGTTTGTAAATTTTTGAGGATTGTGTGCATCGGTGTGTGATTGTGGTTGTGTGTGTGATTGTGGTTGTGTGTGTGTGTGTGTGTGTGTGTGTGTGTGTGTGTGTGTGTGTGTGTGTGTGTGTGTGTGTGTGTGTGTGTGTGTGTGTGTGTGTGTGTGTGATTATTTTTTGTTTTAAATTGAAAACGTTCAATTAAAAAATTGTAATTTGAAATTCTAGATATAAGAAAACCATTGTTCTTCATGCTTGGTTTTAATTTTCCACCGCAATTTTCCCATCCATAAAATTCTTATTCCTATTAACCTCGAGACGGCCGCGAGTAATCGGTTCCACCCCCTTAACCTTAGTTCTAAGATAATTGATGTATATAAACATGAAAACTTGGCTCTGTAAAGTTGATTCGATTGAGCCTGTACAAATAAATGAGTTCAAAAAAAAAAAAAAAAAAAAATATGATTTGCCAAATAAAATTATTAAAACTAAAAAAAAATGACATTTTGAAAGTGTGCTTATACTTTCTGGAACAGTCTATATGTGCATTAGATAACGCAGAACGTTACATGTTGCTTTCGAACTGTGTATGATATTTTTTATGAGAAAATAAACCAATCTATGAGCAACAAATAACATTCTTTATTTGTCAAAGTAGCTACAGTGTTACTCAACAATATTTATAAGATACACAGTTTAAAAAAATTCATGTTCTGCATTCTCTAATGCACATTCATAAGATATTTCATATAAATTTAAGGCAGATATATGTAGCTGAAATCAGGTCTGTTTTTGTAAAGATTGCAAACAATTTCGTTGTTTACGCTTGGAACAGATTAACGCCTTTAAAGCGTTGTTTAAATATTATATTTTATCCATCAGGTTGATCTTGGATTTCCTGTTAAAAAGCAGTAATTCTTTGTCAAACCAGGCCGCCATTGACATGAGATATTTTGAAATTGAATTTGAAAAGAATTGAATTTTTTTATCCTGCTTATCATGCCATATCTCTTAAATTCGCAAAATCGAGCTTTTTACAAAACTGTTTGACCCCCTGGCGAATAAAGGTTCGTCAATTCGAGTTGAGTAAAGTGCCATTCTCATTTTTACACCACCTTCGATCAATCAAGCACAAAACATTCAATTTCAAAAGACCTCATGTCAATGGCGGCCTGGTTTGACAGGAATTATTCATATAAAGATGTCATAGTTATGTTGGTATGGCTTGTACGCCTTCAATATAATTAGACGGTATCGAACAGTGGCAAAACGAATATTTTTAGGTTTCGATGTTAAGTTTCTAGACCTTTGCAGAAATCTTATTAGTCGTATTTTGAGGAAAGTTTTCTTTGGCTTATCTTTTTGTCATGAAGTTCATTAAGATTTTCAAATCTACCTCATATAACATTAAGCGGATATTCGATATATATATCTTGAATAATTTACCATAAAATTGGACAATAGTTAATATGTTCTCCTATTAACACGAAAATTTATCAATCAAAAATATTTAAAATGCAACATAAACATTAATGATTTCAATAGATTATTTTATTGTTTTTATTCCAATATTTAATATTATTTTTCATTGATACTTTTTTTCTATAGATAAAATCCCGAACTAATCCACCGATGGTGAGACTGAACCCTTCTTACACTTCACCAGAATTACGAACTCAAATGTGGCCAATATGGTACTGATTAAATATTTTCATCAGAAATTCCAGGAAGAACCAGGGATATTCGATACGTTACGCATTCAGTTTATAAAATGAACAATTTGTCAATCCTGAACGTATTGTATGTTCCCGGGAGGGGAATAATGAACGTATTGTTCATCGATGTGATTAAAATATTGCCATTAATCGTCTTTATGGACCTTTTTATGTTAGTTATATCAAAGGGGAAATTACATATATATTAGAAATTTCATATAATCAGTCCATAGAATGAATTATTAGACAATCCTTAGCGTCAATTTTGATTATCGATATGGATTCAAGATGCTTAATAAGTACATGTTCGTGGAAAATTGTGTAGTTATAGTAAATGGAGACTTTGTGTAATTTTCGAATATGCTCGTTGCAGTTCAAAAACCGGACCACTCGAGCCAATCGCTCCTGCTCTAATTCTATAGAGTCGCATAGTGTGGGTAGTCCGCTGTATGTGCTATACAACGCACCAGATGCGGAACAATAGAATGCATGCGGCATCGATTGGGGTGAGTGGCCTTGTTCAACAGAACTGAAATCTGTTCACAAACGGCTGAGAAACCGATGTGAAACTCTCTCTCTCTCTCTCTCTCTCTCTCTCTCTCTCTCTCTCTCTCTCTCTCTCTCTCTCTCTCTCTCTCTCTCTCTCTCTCTCTCTCTCTCTCTCTCACACACACACACACACACACGCGCGCGCGCACCCACGCACGCACACGCACACACACACACGTGCTCTGTTCGTCGAGCTGAGTCGAATGATATATGTCGCTCGGGCCTCTGGGCATCGGAAAAAAGTCGAGTTTTCAAGCGACCTTAATGCCCTTCTCTTGGTGTGTGAAGGGCATAAAGGATTTTGTTTTATGGACCATTTTACCTTTCCCCCGTGTCAGAGGTAGACGACTTACCGTATTTGTTAAAAGATAAGCAATTATTGTACATTGCAAAAATGGAAGTAACTCAACCCACTGAAAAGCTTTTCAATTGGTTCCAGTAATGCGAAATATGGACTGCCAAGTATTGTAAAAGTTTATCGAAATAACATATATATTGGCAATGCTTCTGTCACCACCGAACAAAAATAAAAACTTTAATAAGCATAGGTATAGGTATTTGATACATACTTTGTACGAAAACAAGCAATAAACGTCAAGCAATCAATCAAAAATTCTGAAATTGTAAATCGCATTAATTTGAATTTCCGTGTTAATTTCATCGTCCATCATTGCATCAGTCTAGTAAAATTCCAAGTAGCACACGAAACATCTTTTGTATTCAACACTTAGTTTTCATGTTTCATTTTTGTATTTCTACAGTAACAAAAAGCATATTTGGTTACAGCAGAGTATATTTCAAGTACACGATATACTAGATATTTCATTGATGTTGCTCAAATGGTTTACCAAGACCGTTCAAAACAAACATTGGAGTTAGTCGAGACCTGTTTGTCTTTGTAAACTTGCAGCTAAGTTAATTTAATCATGACGTTGCATACTTAATATTTTCCAGTGTATGTGATGTTTATTATGAAAAATTTTGACCTCCAGTGCAACACAACAAATTTGTTACACTCTTGTTCCAATGAAGCGCTCTGATACTTAAGGTTTTCAGAATGCGTTTTTTGAGCCACATGTGCAACACAATGAGAACGCAGCAAAAAGTCAATAAAAAATGTTACGTGCTTGCAACGTTCAATTGGACATTATCACAACAGTGATGACGGATGAAATATATCCAAATGAAATGCACACTACCGACCACATGTGTTTTGATATGAATTTAAGAATAATCAATAAGAGTTGATTTCTAGAGGTTGTTGTTATTGTATTGGCCTAACAAAGAAATTTGAAGTGCTCATTATACAACTTCTATACGCTAAGATTTTTATGGTAGTGGTTATTACTATTTAACTATTAAACATGGATCACTCAAAGAGTGAGAGCATAATATTTTTATGTTTGGCTGTACCAGCTAATTAATATAAATAAAAAAGCTACCTACGTTAAGCTGAAATAAATTATCTTCCCAAACAAAATAAACAGTTGTGAGATTACTAGTTGTGCGTAATGACATAAGCTGTTGTGTTTTTTAATTTATTCTGTCAACTGTTTACATAGAAACAAAATCAATGATTTTACAAGAAACCCGTAGACCGAATTTTAAGGACATAATTTTTGCTATGTTCCCAACTATACCTAATGTATTCATCACATAGTAAAATTTTGAAATTGCTTAAATTTTCAATATATCAGTACTTGATTGTATATTTTTCAAATGGATTATTTAAATCAAAACCCAAGCAACAATATCTGTATAAAAACGATTCTAATGTAACATCTGTGGAATAATCGATTGATCATATGCGAAAATAATCATATTAAAGTTGTTTAAAAGTTGTTCAATATTAATTTGTTATTGAAACTTTGTGTTGAGTTAAGCGAATATAGCTTCAAATGAAATACTTAAAGTACCTAACAATAAAAATAATCTTATCAAGACCAACTTTATCAAGATTGGTTTCAACGACCAACTTAAATTTTGAGACGAAGTTTTCATCTTTTAAAAGTAATTTATTTAACTTCTCGTGGCTTATTATTAAGCTTCTTTAAGCAATCATACGATTGAATTTTTCTGGCTAGTAGTTTTTCGTCATAAACAATGCAATTAAATAATTGCACTTAATTTCATAATAAGTTCTACACAAAAACATGTTAAAAACGGTTGGATATTTTCCACCTATGCTAAGATAACTTCACTTTGAAACATTTGTGCCGAAAGTTATTGAAGTAACACATTTTATTGTATTTTATAATACAATTGGAAATTTTTTTATGACTTAAACCAAAATTACGGATAATCAAATTGCGAGCAATCCAGACTTCGAATATATGGAAGGTTAGTAAAACTAGGATTTAATTTGATTATTCCGTTTGAACCTCTAAACAAAATCCTCACTAGATTGTTCTTCAGTTTTTTCAAGTATAAAACATGGTGTAGCTTCTGAATTATTCTTATTATTTGTTCCAATGGATTGTACACTTTTGTTGAAGGCGTATGGGACATTGTTGTTTTACTTGTAATGCCAGTTAAACATCCTCTTTTCAGTACGTTATGTATATCCTTTGAACAAAAAGGCAGCTATTAGTTTAATTGAATATTAAATTTTTTAATATTTAATTATGTGGAATTCAGTAGATTTTAATTCTAAGTCAATCAGGTATAGGTAAACAAAAAAAAACCACTATCAGACTACTACTGTCGCTATTGTCCAGATATATATATAATTAATTTAAAGATTTCTGCATAGGTAACTATCATAGAAGCACTTAACGTGTTAAGAATGGGTTCATAATTATTTTAGCCGGTTGTGTATTTGGTTTGTTCGTAGAAGCCATATGCCAGAATCTTGCAATACAAAATGAGATTTTAAAATATCACTCATTCCGTCACAGTTTGATCCTAATATGAACCTATGACGATTTATTATTGTTAAAATTAATCAAAATTTTGATTCTTTCAAATGTAAACAACATTTTACACAAATTTTTCTTTTCAAGTTCTAAAGCAATGCTATATTCTCGAGGATTTATTCAAGGGCGTTTATATTTTTCGTAGTAGAACAGAATACTGATCCATGAATCTGAAAGCGTTTAAAAAATAAACTTATTCCAACACGATTTTTAGATCATTTTAGTTCTCTGTATTTTGATCACGAATGTTTGGTTGATAACGATATCCATTTAAAAAAAAAAGTTATCCTCGCATTCTTTTACACGTCGGTATCATTTCACTTTTTTGCAACGCGATTTAAAATATTTGAACGTTTTACAAAATGCTATTGCAACTCTGTAGAAACAATGTCAAGTTGCAAACAGGCTCCACCCTTGCGCTTTTTCCGTTCCTGTTGTGTATGATTTTGAGGTACATAGCCAAACAAAACTATCCCTAATTTGTTTCAAGAGAGATTTTTATGCTCT